>JBAMJV010000033.1:15000-374514 GCA_037951105.1 Echinarachnius parma
TCGTGCGGCTCCGAGCCGCCCAAGATAATTGGTTTGGTATTCTCTTCTTTTCCTTTTTTTGTTGAGCCACCAAATTTGGGCTATAAGAAGAAAAAAATGTGTATTAAAATCAATGCAATTATAGCTAAATAGCAACATTGGTTAACTTATATTGTACAAAAAATGAACAGAAGGATATTTTGTATTGAGAAATTGATGATTGAATGAAAGTATCATTCAGATTCATACAAACTAATAAGAGAGGTGTTTTTTTGTGGAAGAATTAAACTAAGCAATAATCATACACTTGTCAAAATCTAGCACAAAATACTATATCTGTTTGGCGGCCAGTTCTCGCAGTTTTGAACATGTAAATGACACCTATACTAGAAAAACAGAAACTAGGTTGAAATTGAGCCTAGAACCACAATAATGCAAACTATTTCCTGATCCTCACTTTCGGTGGTTTCAAATGCTTGATAAGTTTTTAGCAAATAGTACTCGAGCCATGGAAATAAAGAGGTTTTTGGGCCATGCATATTTGTTGATTGAATCAGTGTTGAAGGAATAATGATTACATTTGTGTATACATTTGAGTTCTGAAAATATTAGCACAAATATTTTTAAAAGCTCTTTTAAAAAAAAAACCTACATTGTTGAAACCCTGGATAAATTTTGGAGGAGGAGATATAAAATAGGATTTGGAGAATGCCGTATTTGCTTTACTTTTATCCCGTTCTGGGGGGTGTTTCACAAAGATCCTAAGTTGATCTTAGCACTAAGACGGTCTTAAATATTATGGAAAGCCCCTAGTGTCTTGAAACATTTTTGTAAAAGTTATGTTGATATGCATAAAATGTTGATTCAAATCATATATCAAAGAGATTCATGATCTTCACATAAAATTCATGAAATTTCTTTGATAATTAGAAAATATATATGATTTGAATCAACATTTTATGCATTTCAACATAACTTTTACAAAACTGTTTCAAGACACTAATGGCTTTCCATAATATTTAAGACCATCTTTAGTGCTAAGATCAACTTAGGATCTCTCTGAAACACCCCCCAGGACCGGTCATAAAAGTTTTTGGTCTGTTTGGATAAGAATGCACGATATACCAAAATCAAACAGTCTTGAATAAGTAGAGACAAGTAATTGTGTTAAGACCAACATCAAATACGAATATGAGAAGTGGTTTACGTAAAAAATGTAGAACAAATGTTAAATTGTGTGACCTCTTGCAGTGCATGCCTGCATGATTCAAAAATGGACTTTTTTTTTTTTTTATAAACCTTCAAGATCATACAGATGTCCTTTTGAAAAGAATATTTGAACTAGATCAATTTCTTTTTTAATGAGCACACATATTTGATGGTAACTGGATATAAGTTCTGATACGCTATCAGCTTTAATAGCTACTTGTTACTTTATAAAGGAAAAACAAAACACTGGCATTTTCGCTTACTGTTACTGACAAGTGCATGATTCCTTTCCTTCAAATCATATATTTCCTCTTGGGTTTCACTAATAATGGGGATTTTTTTTTGTTTTTTTGAAGCCGCTATCAACTTTTTTGACTGACCCCTTGAGGCTGCCATGTTTCCCAACGGTACCGCACGAAACGTCATCTGAGCGCTTTTGAGCGTGCACTAATAAAAGCTGGTTATGTATTAACCGCTGTTGTTGAATCTGCTGCTATGTCAGTGGTTACGTAACCCGCTGTTGTTAGTGCAAGGTCAGATGACGTTTTATATGGTACAGTTGGAAACCATGGCAGCCTCCAGTGTCCAGTCAAAACAGATGATAGTGGTTTTAAAAAACATGGATTATTTCCATTATAAGTGATACCCAAGAGGAAATATACGACTAGAAGTGATGGGAATCATGCACTTATCAGTAACAGTAAGCGAAAATGCCAGCGTTTCATTTCCCTTTAATTCTTATTCCATTGTCATTTTGGAACTTAGGGAAGAACAATGTGGGATTGTCTGCTAACGATCATTTAAAACTTATCTATAATATACACAAAAAAAACATTGAACACAAAGTAAATCAAAAAGTAACAAGTAGCAAAATTGTGCATTCATGGGACTGTGCTATTATGTTGAATGGGATATATAAGTATTTCATGTTTATACATTTCCGGCATTTCTGTACCAAATTAGCTCAAAGAAAAAATACATTATTTTTCTTAAAGATTCCTTGTTGACTATCAACAATTTATAGATTGAAATTTGTTTTTTTCTTGTAGGTGACGTGGAATTTGTTCTGAAATTTTGTTTTGCTGGATGCTGCCTGGGAATGATCTGGTAAGTACAGTTTCTCATTCATATCATACAAGTAATTCTACTACTAATACAACTACCACCACCACTGCAGCCGCCGCCACCACTACCACTACTACCACTACTACTAATGTTTGAATATGATGATCAAATTTAATCATAAAAGTTACAACACTGAATTGAATTATTTTTACACCGTATAATTTATGTTTATAATTATACACTGATACTTTCAACCAAGCTACTGATCAGTAAGAGATTCATACCAATAAATACAAAATAATAAATACTAAAGAGTAAAATATGTTTTTGTAGAATGTGGCAGCTGGCCGAGTGGAATCAAATGCCTGAAGGATGATGATTACAGATTGTTTGTGCAATCTATGAATGATTGTGTTTATGTTACAAATGACTTTTTGAAATGGCTTTGTGGAGGTGAGCCAGCTGATACCTATAGTCCCATGTCCAACCATGGACCAAAGGACTCACCCTACTAGAAAGAACAAAGTGTCAACACACTGCGGTGCCATCTTGCAAAAGCCTTGCGCACAGTGCCTAATGCACATTGGCCCAGTGTTATGTGGTGCGCACATACTAGCCTAGTTAAAAATGCGATACGCAATGTAGCACCCCCACGCTTGACCATCTTTAAGACACTGTGTTTCACACTGTGGGCACACTGTGAACTTTGTGTAAACACTATGGATCACAGTGTGAACACACTGTAAACCATTTTAAATTTGAGCGTTTTAATAGTGTCACCACTCAATACAATGTGAACACATTGTAAAACACACTATGAGCACAGTGTGACCAGTGTTGGTACTGTTAGCATTTATCATGGTCTACTTAGTGTGTTCACACAGTGCACACTGCATTCTTTCTGGTAGGGTGATTTTTAGAGAAGTTTGGAGAGAAATATTACACTTTTTAGGGGAGAGGCTGATTGGTTAGTTAATCAGGTTTCACAGATGCAATCAATCAATCATGCTTATTTACGTCTGGGAACCCCCCCCCCCCCCCCCTCCTTAACATCACCATCAGAGAGATGCAGCCTAGGTTTTGAACCCAGGCTGATTTTTGCAAAGAGCAGATCTTAAACCACTAGACCAGAACACCTCGCCACGATTGTGGAGAATATGCCTCAACATTTAAATAATACATTCACAAAACCACCACAAATATGGGAAGGTCTTTATTATTGACCATCTCATGTCAGGGCAAAAGAAAGTCATCCTCAACTTTGTGAGGGAAGAGAAATCACAGTTTATGCAAATAAGTCCTGATATCACTTGTATTGCTTGAGGGAACCTTCAGCGCACCTGGAGATTTGTGTCCCGTCACGCTCCCCCCACCCTCCCCACCTTCCCCCCCTCCCCACCTCCCCCCTCTCACTCTCACTTTTTTTTTTTTTGCTAAAGGGGAACTTCATTATACTTGTACCTGAAGATTTCCTCTCTGTAGGTATCTCCCCCTCTCTTTCTTCTCCTCCCCTCTTTCTCAGTTTCTCCTGTTGCTATGGTGATGAGCTACTTCATTGTATCTGAAGATTTGTTTCTTTCTTTCCCCCCTCTCTCTCCCCCTCTCTTTCTCTTTCTCATTACCAAATACTCTGTTCCCTTGGTTAAGACCTACTTTAGTGTATCTGAAGATTTCCTTTCTTTCTGTATTCCCCTCTCTCTTTTCTGCTATCCAGTGTATCTGAAAATATGTTTCTTTTCCCTTTTCATTTCTCTCTTTTTACTTCTCAATTTCTTGTATTTCCTTGGTGAAGAGTCACATCAGTGTTACTGGAGATTTGTTTATTTTATCCTCTCTCTCCCCCTCTATTTTGTTATTTAGTGATCTAAAGATGTTTTTTCTTTTGTCCCCTCTCTCTCTCTCCCTTCTCAATTTCGTGTATTTCTTGGGTAAAGAGCTACTTCATTTCTTCTTTGTTCCTCTCTCTTTCTTTTGTTACTTTAGTGTATCCAAAGATTTATTTCTCTCCGTATCCCCCTCTCTCTCCCCACTCATGTTTCTTTTCTTTTTCACTTTCTCTCCTTTTCCTTCTCAATTTCTTTGATTTCTTTGGTGAAGAGTTACTTCAGTTTATATGAAAATGTTTTGTTCAGGACTGCATCCCCTCTTCCTCTCTCTTTCTCTCCAGTGTATCTGAAGATTTGTATGACTCTGTATAAACCTCTCTCTCTCCATCTCCAGTGTGTCTTAAGATGTGTTTCTCTCTGTATCCCCACTCTCTCTTTCCCTCCTTCCCCGCTCTGCACAAAGTCACATGACCCGCGGCAGCCACCATCCACCATCTCGAGCATGACGGATGTATCTGATGTGCGAGCTCTCAGCCCTAGAGGGACCACTTCATGCATTTTTCACATTTTGCCATGTCGAAATGAATCTGACATAGTTTTTCACGAGTTTTCCTCCCAGCTATTTTTCCAGTGCGATACATTTTGATCTCTAATGTATGATACTGTCTTGTGTCTCTTGTTATTACAGAATCGCTTGGATGATGGAGGATAATGTTATGTATAAAAACAAAAATTGATAGTAATTTAGCTGAGAAAGTTTGCAAAGAATATTAAAGGGGATGAGTGAGATGATGATTTTAACAGTGGGGCGATTTTACAACATTTAACTCATTTATGAAGACTATTTGATTATAACATGCATCCTCCTTAGTCATCAGCCCGAGTGTATTTGGGATAAGTCCTAAATGGATTAATGATAAATAATTTGGTTTTTATTTGTAAAGAACCTAATGCAGAATTTTGTTTTTATTCTTTGGTATGTCAGTGCAAATTATAATTTTGTTGTTGCATGTGATTTCGATTTCAAGGAATTTATGTGATATGTTGTATGTAACCTTTCGCCGTGGGGGCAAATCATGTCCTAGATATTCTACTTCATACCTGACAAATCAAACTTGGGAGAAGCTATACAATACATTCTCCTCCTCCTCCTGCTCCTCCCCTTCCCCTCTCCTCATCCAACCCCTCCCCCGCCTACTCTTGCTCCCGTTCCCGCTCCCACTCCTCCTGCTCCTGCCCCTGATCATCCTGCTCCTCTTCCTCCTCCCCTTCCCCCTACCCTCACCCCTCCCCTTCCCTCCGCTTCTCCTCCTCCCCCTCCTTCTGCTCCTTATCATTCTGCTGCTCCTGCTGCTCCTCCTCTTCCTCCCCCTCCCCATCCCCTTTCCCCTCCTCTTCTTCCTCCTCCCTCTCCCCATCCTCCTTGTCCTTGTCCTCTTCCTCTCTATATGCATCCTCCTCCTCCTCTTTTTCTACACATCTTCAACTCATGTTTACATCTTCCTCTCCTCTTTAAAGGGATCTAGTAACTTTGTTGACATGTGCAAAAAGTGATGAATGGTTGATGCAATGTATATTGTTGTTATCTCATATGTCCACAGGGTATTGTGTGAAAATTTCAAGCCAAATGGACATTGTATGGCCAAGTAATGAGCGAAAATGCAAAGTGATATTCAGTAACTCACTGCACTCACTTTGTACACGGAAGAAAAACTCGCCCGGAGTTTTTCTTATCTGAATACTTCAATCATACATATCTTTGTAACGAAAGGGAAATTTGAAAAACCGAAACCTGTCCCATGATTTTATTGTTAATACGAATACAACAAGGTATAAGGGAACCGCTAGAATTAAAATTTTATTTTGAGGATTTGGACAATGTTACTAAGTCCCTTTAAATATCGCCTGGCTCTTCTTTCTCCTTTTCTTCTCTTGTCTGTCTCTTCTTATTTTGTTGGTGTTTACCTTAAACCCCCTTTTGGTCCTACATTTCTTTCTTTGAATCCGGATTCATTTTTTTGCAACAATTTCCTTTTCATCACCAACAAATTAAGGACTGCATGGTCTCTCTAATCTGGCCTGGGTCAGGTCTACAGAGAATACGTGTTATATATTGAAGATAAATTGTCTCCAATGTGTTAACCATCTTTCCCACTTGTCTTTACATCTGTTCATTATTCCATTACCCAAGAATTCTTCTTCGATTCACATTTCTTGTGATTAACTTTTCCCTCTTGTCCGTCTTTTCCTCCAATGTTTTCATCGACCCCACATTCTTTATTTCATCATCCGATGATAATGCTTGTAATCTACCCACTATATCGTCTAGTCTGGGTGTCACATCCGCTCATCAAGTCCTATCTTTGCCTGGCCAGGTCGATGTCCCCTTCCAAACAAAATCCCACCCAAAGTTATTTGTTCCTTTGCCCTCTTAAAACAAATCTCACCCGAGTTAATTCCTCCGTTCCAACTGTCGGTGATTGGGATGGGATGGGATGGGGTGGGCATGACATGGTTATGATGGTATGGTGCCAATAACAACTCGGGGACTAAAGCCCCTGTCCCACTGATGCAGAATATCTCAGTTAAGTACCAACTTTGGACCTCGGAGAATAAATGGTGACTTGGGCTTGTGCTTACACATTTTGCAAAGAGCTGAGAAATAACTCTGGATAGCTATAAAAAAAAAGAAAGAAGAAGATAATTTAATAACTCTAAAGATATTCATCGCGGTAGTGAATACAAAGAGGTTCTTCGGTTGTCTCGCGAAGGTGAATGCAAAAAAATAACTGCACAACGTTTCGGGTGCTGCTGCTACCCTTCTTCAGGTGCTATATGGGACGTGCACTGCGTGGTCTCAATTTATATCTCTCGCACAGATATAAATTGAGACCACGCAGTGCACGTCCCATATAGCACCTGAAGAAGGGTAGCAGCAGCACCCGAAACGTTGTGCAGTTATTTTTTGCATTCACCTTCGCGAGACAACCGAAGAACCTCTTTGTAAGAAGATAATTGGTTTTAATTGAAAGGACTGGATGATATCTTATGTAGCAATACCAACTCGGGACTAAAGCTCCTGTCATACTAATGTGGATTTTGTTTTCTGGAGTAAGAATTTGTCTTGAGACAGATGAATCTTGATGACTGGGGTAATAATATAATAATGACAGACAGACAGAAAGGTCACTGTATAAAGTAGCCACCATTACACAAACATAATGTACAAAGTTGTTTCTGATGGTAATGATGATATTGTGCTAATTACAACTAAGTTTGTGGACTAAATCAAATACAGTCAAACCTGTCTTAGCGGCCACCTGTCTATAGCATCCAACCTGTCTATAGTGGCCACTAAAATGATTTACAGCAGAGGAAACACAGTGTAGTGGAACCTGTCTATAGAGGTCACCTGTCTAGAGTGGCCACTTTTTGTGTCTATCTTGGGTGATCACTATACACAGGTTTGACTGTACATGGACTAAAACATCTAGCTTTGATTTACTCCTTCGATGAGGTTTCTGTCCATACTGTACAGATTGAAAACAATCAACATCCATCCAGCCCATCTTCAGTGTGACTGGGGTTTCAAATTCCACGGATTCTCCCCTCCATCTAATTTAGGATAGAAGATTTTGTTAATAGCAGGGGATAGGGGGGAGAGGGTTTATAAATAGTCGACAGAGATCCAGAATGCAATAGAGGACATCAGAGGATGCAAGAAGAGCAAGAAATGACCACATGCGGAGCGTAAATGAGATAATCAATGGAAAGAATACACTAGGTGTTCATATACACACATATAAACATATATATAGTTGTATTGAATTTTGAAAAGGAAAATATTGTGTGAATGAACAATATAAATTCAGTTATAGAATGACTGCTGGTGTATATAAAAGATCCTCAAGTCAGATTGTATAAGTAATGTTCATAAACATATATCTAACAGTTGTATTGAATTTCTAAAGGAAAATATTGTGTGAATGAACAATATGTAGGGGATAAATTCAGTGTTAAAGTGACTGCTGCATGTATATAAATGATCTACATTAGATGTTTAAACAAAAATACGTTCATAGAGAGTACTTTGGTGATGAATTCAGTTCAGCCTTGTAACTTCTTGGTGTACTATAAAATGTATGATGTGTGTTTAAAATTGGTGAAGATCAAGTGAAAAATATCCAGGAATACATCATTTTGAGTAATTTCGCAAGTTATTTTATAAAATGAATTTTCTTTGTTCATTTATATTATATATTTCTGGTCAGTTTCTCTCTATTTGAAATAAGTTATTTGATACAATAATGACAAATATGTATTTGTTTGCAGATTGTTTCGATCCTACCCTAACAGAGCTATTAGTCGATGATTCATTTGTAGGAGTTACAAAAGAACCCAATCAAAAAACAACAACAATCCAGAGCTGGTTGGATGTGTGTTTGTTTATTATGTAGTAATTCAAATATTATACATGCATTATGTATTGCATGTATTGCATGAACATATGCATTAAACATCCATGGTAAAATGAGTCTTTAAAGAGGAAAAAAAACACGGAAGAAAGCCAAAACCACTTTCGATCACGAAACGCGACAGCTGACAATGTTATCCGCTTCCTCTTGTTTCATGTATTCATTAAATGTGGAGAGAGTTTATGGAAATAAGCAGGCGGCTACGTGCGCCGTTACGCCGTTGGTCGGTCGAGAAAACGAGAATGCGGCAATGGCGGTAATGAACTGCCTTGTGTTTCAGCCCCCGCCTTTGTCGATTGGATGTGGGGTGTCGCGAACGGGCGATAATGAAATACCGCAATTTCGCCAACCACAGTAGTCGATAAGATGTGTGTGAGATGTCACGAATGGGTGAAGATGATAGAGAAATGAACAGAATATTTTTGAAAAAGATGCGTGCTATCTTCGAAAACTTTTTGACTACTTTTTTCTATTAAAAGTATGAAGTTATACATGAGGTGCATAACATGCAAATATTCTAGCCAAAGAATTCTAACCTTCAATAACGCATTGTTACATAATAAAGAGTATGTAATTTGTCTATTAGTGATTAAAATTTAATAGACAACTGTGCATGATATTCACAAGTTTCCTGTAAAATTAACAAAATGTTCTCATGTTTTGGATAAATATTGAATAACTTGCCCTGGACGAACTAACAAATTCAAATTGGACTCGTGTATACGCCCACAACTTACATACTCTTGCCCCGGACAAGCCGCAAGTGGGTTTTGAGAGCCCAGACAGGGTTACAGTATTCAGTGGGTTAAAGGGGACCACCAGGCAAAGAACAACACATAATTATATGTTTCGGTACCGTTTTGTGATATCAAATAGATACCCAACATTTTGCAAAGGGTTGTGTAATTCATAAACAAAGCAATTAATTTTCACCACTTACGGAACCACTACTATTTCCTGGTTCCATACGGGCCAAACATTTGCGAGTGCGCCAATGCTATTCACGCATACGTTTGGAGACAATATAATCCCGGGCGATTCGTTCGCTCTGGAAAAAGTAGTCTCGTACATGCAGACCCATGAACGCATGCTTTAGAATGGTGATGCGTTTTCTAATTATATTTGTTTTTTTCTGGAAACATATTTTTGTGAACTTGTTGATGGAATGGAATACTAAAGATGTTACCTTTCATTTATAAGAATATTATTTTTGGGTGGTGGTACCCTTTAAGGTTGGGGGGGGGGGGGGGGGGGCGAGTGGGGGCAGGTGGTACAGCAACACCATGGTGATGGAAGACCCAATTCATGTTGGGTAGATGCGGCCGAATACAGTATTTGACGCACGGTTACGTTTTTCTTTGTCGCAAATTGCAATTCAAATGATACTTGACTCGGTGTAATAGATCTTGATGCAAAATGTGCAGCCTCCACACTTAGGGATATTGGTATCACCTTTTTTTTTCTTCCTCTTTTTTTTTTGGTTTTATTTGTTAGCGATCCATGATTTTTTTAGGCTGCCCGTGATTTGGAATAATCATGTGCGCCTCATGCATTATGTAGAGGCGGTTTTTTGTTCTGCAATGTGTCACCGGTCTAGCAGGGCTTCATACATGAATCATTCATCGTTCTCGTTTTTCATCATTCCCTCTAATAGAACCGTAGTTGTTGCATATTGCATCTAATATCTGGGATTGACTTGGGTTATACTAATTACAAATGTAACCGTATCTTCCCCCTGTTCATGTACCATCTAAGATCATTAGTTGTTGCATAAATTGCATCCAATATCTGGGATTGACTTTGGTTGTAATTACTTTGATAGAACTACCCCATTTTCCCCCGTTCCTGTTCATAAAAGAGTTGTTGGGGGAATTGCATTTAAGATTTGGAATTGACTTCATGAATACCTTTACTTCTTCCTGATTTTCCGACTTTGGTTGTTGCATACTGCATCAACTCTTTGAACTGTACCAGTTATTATATATTGCATCTAATATCTGGGATTGACTTTGGTTGTAATTACTTTGATAGAACTACCCCATTTTCCCCCGTTCCTGTTCATAAAAGAGTTGTTGGGGGAATTGCATTTAAGATTTGGAATTGACTTCATGAATACCTTTACTTCTTCCTGATTTTCCGACTTTGGTTGTTGCATACTGCATCAACTCTTTGAACTGTACCAGTTATTATATATTGCATCTAATATCTGGGATTGACTTTGGTTGTAATTACTTTGATAGAACTACCCCATTTTTCCCCGTTCCTGTTCATAAAAGAGTTGTTGGGGGGATTGCATCTAAGATTTGGGATTGACTTCAGTTTTATATAGACCTTCACCTTTCCCTTTTTTCCATTCTCCCCTAGGACTGCAGTTGAATATTTTCATCTAATATCTTGGATTGACTTTGGTTATAACTACATCTTTTTTATTTTTCCCATTCCATTTTTGTCAAAGAGTCGTTGCATATTGCATCTTATATTCGGGATTGCATGACTTGGGTTATAACTTTTGGCCCACCAAAGTGGCCCTGATTTAAAGGACACGGCTTGCTATTAAACTAAAAGGTTAATTTTTTGTTGGATGGACTTTGTTCATATTTTCTATTATACTGTATATAGGTCTTCGTGCATTGTGGGTGTTATGGAAGTGAGAAAATATGTTGAATTTTATAGCTTTAGGATTACTACTGAGGAAAGAACGCACAGAAAATGATCTTACAATTGTCCTAAGTGGCCAACAAATTATTGTTGTCATATTTTGTTAGGTGTATGTGAAGAATTATTATTAGAGTCGCAAATCGTTGTCCTTGAAATATAGCAAAACAAATTAGTGTATAGGGGGGTGTTTCAAAAAGATTGAACTTAACTCTAAGTTGGACCTAACGATTATGGAGAGCCATTAGTTTCTTAGTGAAATTGTTCAAACAGTTCTGTTGAAAAGTCATAGTTCAATAAATCAGACATATTTGTTTTTATCAAGGAGCCTTTTAAAAATTGATATATTTTTGTTGTTGGAAGTCTTAAATACTTTTATTTTTTTGCTTTTGAAATATGTTTTATTCCAAGGCTACAAATGGCTTTCCATAATTGTTAAGTTCAACTTAGTTTCTTCGTGAAACAGCCCCCCCCCCCCCCTCCCCCCTCCCCCTCCCATGGAGCTGATGTATGTATACATTTATGTGCATTAGGGGTGGACAAAGACATAAGTCATACAGATTCAATGATGGTATTGTATTTCATCATCAACTTACTGCCGTTTTTTGTTCACAGGCTATGCATTGGGTAATTGGTGACCAATATTAAAGACGATTTTCTTTCAGAAAGATCCCTAAAAAAAAATCCAGACTTGGATCTATGGAGAATGCGTGTTGATATCAATATCGATCTAACCCTAAGCTGTAAAGGGTTATTCATGTGAGCCAGTTTCTCTAACTCATAGAGTAAACACATTTGAATGTTCCCAGATTGAATGACCGTTTGAGTTTGATTGACGCTGACAATTGTTGCTTTATATTTATTTTGTTTTTCTTCTTTAAATCGTGTCTGGCCCATTCAGCTGTCTCAGCGTTGTGCGAGGAGGAAAAAAATAACATAAAATTGATCTAAAGTCTGGGGAGAAATTGGAACGAAATGAGGAGGAATTCCAAGTGATTCCAAATAATTACTTCCCCAAGTTCATGCATGTGGAAATTGAAAGGAATGGAAGAAAAGGATAGAGGAAGGGAGAAAAAGAAAGAGCAAAATGTAATGATAGTAAGAAAAAGAGATAACAAAGAAATGAGGAGAAATTCCAAGCAAAAAAAAAGACTGTACCTCCCCAAGTTCATGTGAAATTGCAAGGAATGGAAGAAATGGATAGAGGAAGAGAGAAAAAGAAAGATCAAAAAGTAATGATAGTAAGAAAAAGAGATAAAAAAGAAATGAGGAGAAATTACAAGCAAAAAAAGAAAGAAAAGAAAACAAACTGTACATCCCCAAGTTCATGTAAAATTGAAAGGAATGGAAGAAAGGATAGAGGAAGGGAGAAAAAGAAAGAGCAAAATGTAATGATAGTAAGAAAAAGAGTTTGAAAAGAAATGAAGAGAAATTCCAAGCAAAAAAAAAAGAAAAGAAAACAAACTGTACGTCCCCAAGTTCATGTAAAATTGAAAGGAATGGAAGAAAAGGATAGAGGAAGGGAGAAAAGGAAACAGCAAAATGTAATGATAGTAAGAAAAAGAGATTGAAAAGAAATAAGGAGAAATTCCAAATGATTCCAAATAATTACACATACATTACTGTACCTCCCCAAGTTCATGTGGGAGTTGAAAGGAATCAAAGAAAAGGATAGAGGATGGGAGTGAAAGAAAAGAGAAATACAATGGTAGTAAAAAAAGAGATGGGAAAGAAATGAGGAACAGTTCCAAGCAAATCAAAATAACTACACATACTGTACCTCCCAAATTTCATGTGGAAATTTGAAGGTAGCACTTGTTATTTGCTCTGATGTGTTCATAAGAGTAGTTTTTGGATGACACACTTAGTTTTATGTAGTGAGCATGCAAACTAACCTAGTTACAAAATGTTTAGACTGGTGCGGACCACCTTGTATATCCCCACGCAATTAAGAAAATCTTTTAAAAAGATTAATTTCTTTGGAAATGAAACGGTACAATCTCTTTATTATTATTTTCCTTCATATTTTATAAACAGAGAGAGAGACAATTTGGGGATTAAAGCAAAAGCCAAATTGTGTATTAAGATAGCTATGACCATTCATTGCATGAACAACAAAAAAGGAAAAAAGTGAAAATAAGTTAAAGACAAATTGAAAAGCACAGATTCACGCCTAGAAAATGTTCTCATAGATCAACGTGCTAAATAACAGAAAAAACAAGACAGGGAAAATACTTTTAGGCGGACATTACGAGTGGGCGTCGGGTTATTAGGAGCGTGCAGTGGTTTGATCAAGGAGATTAGCGGGTGATGAGGAAAACGCCTTGTATCTCACGATCGGTTTTCACGGGCTCTTACTTGTTTTAAGTTCTCGGAGGAAAATAGCACTTTAATTGTGGTGTCCCCACATCAGAATGCATTAGATAGACATGTTTTCAAGCATGGTTGTTGTTTGTGATCGTCTGTGCAAATGTGTGGATATGCATGTGAGTGTAAAAAGGGCGGTTCCTTTCTTGTCCAACCCTCTCAACATATAAAGGGGAAGGAACAATGGAATTTCTAGCTGTTACTGAAAAGTTACTGTTACTGACATAGCAGCAGATTCAACATCAGTGGTTACATAACCCGCGTTTGTTTAGTGCAAGCTCAGACGGTGCAGTTGGAATACATGGCAGCCTCCAGTGCTCAGTCAAACACAGTTGATGGCGGTTTCAAAAACATTGATTATTTCCTTTATTAGTGATGCCCAACAGGAAATATACGACTAAAAGTGACAGGAATCGTGCGCTTATCAGTAACAGCAAGTGAAAATTCCAGCGTTTCTTTCCCCTTTAAGTAAAACTACAGGAGAAATTGAAAAAAACAACCAAAAAACAGGTATGATGTGAGGACAAATAAATAAAAAACTGCAACAAAAATAATGGAAATTAACAAACATCTACAAGTGACCCCTCAATATTTTTTTTTGGGGGGGGGGTTGCATTTTGTCATAATAATTGTTTGAATATATTCCTCTACTAATGCGTATTCTGACTAGGAGGGATATACCTTTTTCCTTTTAAGCCAAATTTGTAGCAAAGTCTGATATTATTCTCTTTTTAAACATGTCTTATAATTATTTTCTGAGGGTAGCATTAAGGAGAATGGTAGGAAGATTATAAAGAAACTATTCTAAAGATAGAATTCAGAGAAGTTTGAATATGCACAATAAGTAAAATCATTGTTTCTACTACTGTGCCTAATCTAAAACACTTTCAGAAAGCCAGCCAGGATTGGTAGCTAATGGTAAACTAGATTAGTTGAGCAAATTTTAAACATAGATTTCCTAGAAATATAATTAGGCAAAATAATAATGAATTTTGTTTCCACTTAATGTGATTCCCATACTTGATAAAACAATTTTACTGCATAATCTCAAAACTTGTAGCGAGCCAGAAAAAGGCAATGTTTAACTGAAACAGAGAAGGTTGTAGAACTTCAGAGATAGATTTCAGAGTAATATAATATTAAACAAAATAAAAATTATAACAATTTTGTTTCAAGTTATGAGATGCCTGTATTTAATTTGAAATACCTGTAATGCTGAATCTGAAAACTTGTATTGAGCCATTCAACTGGACAGTGAAGGTGAGAGAACCTCAAAAATAATGTAGATTCAGAGGAATATTATTTTGCAAAAGAAATACAATTTTCTGTTTAGTTTTATAAGTAAAAACCCAGCTAAAAGAGAGACATAAAATAGAAAATTTCATTAGAAATGTGCAATATATTCTACTTCTAAGGATATTACAAACAAATCAGTTGTTTATTTCAGAGAAATATGCTATCGAAGTGTTTACTGCTATGTAAGTGATATCCTTGTGTAATCTGTAAACTTACAGCAAGTCAGAGGTGGTGTGGCCCGAGTTCGAACCCAATCAATGCCCCTGCATTGTTTGTCCTTCAGCAAGGCATTTAATCCACATTGCTGCTCTTTACCCAGGAGTATAAATGGGTACTTGCATGGTCGGGTGTTAAATTAGCCTGTAGCGCCCTACATCATAGGGCAGCATGGATTAGTATGCTCCCCAGGGAATTTAGATGGTGCACAAGATAATTGTGCAGGTTTGAACTGTACCTGATGACCAAGGGTAATAATGCGCCTCTGAATAGGGCACCTAGATACATGTACATGGCGCTCTATAAATGCTATATATTATTATTATTAAATATAGTTCATTTTTTGCAAGCTAGAAAAAAATGATTTAATTTATTATCCTTTATGCAAAGTATATTCTTAGCTTTATGTAAATTAGCCTGTTGTGTCAATATGGTTGCTTGCACTTAGTATGCTCCCTGGAGAGTTGAGAAAGTGCATAAGATAATTGTGCGGTATATGCCTGAAATTTTGTTATCACAAGCAAACAATGAGATCCTCTCAATAAACCTAATGAAGCAGCATTACATTTTTCACGAGGGGAAATTTATGTTATTGTTATTAAAATTGATCTAGGAACTTTGTTGCAATGTGTGAAAAGTGATGAATGGTTGATAAAATGTGTATTGTTGTGATCTGATATGTCCACTCAGTAATGTGTGAAAATTACACATTAATTGGATGTTTTTTGGCCGAGAAATGAGCAAAAATGCAAAGTGGTATTCACTATAAACTCATTGCACTTACTTTGTACACAGCTTAAATTATCCCGTAGACAGTTTAACATCTGAACACTTCAATCGTAAATATTTTTTGAACGAAATGGAAATTTGAGAAACCGAAACCTAAGGTATGAGAGAACCACTAGAGTTCCAAGTAAGTTTTGAAGATTGGACAATGTTACTAAGTCCCTTTAATTTCTCTGATCCAATATCCAGTATCGAAAAGGGCTGGGTCATCAAAGAGATGGCTATTAGCCGCATACAAATGACAACCTTTTGGTCTATTGTTATTAAGAATAACCATCTTTCTATAAATGATCCATTGTGCACACTATAGTATCATAAACACATGCACACATTCACAAATATAAACACACACAGTTACAAACAATAATTTTGTGCACAAAACATGAAGGAAAGTAGCCATTAATTTTGAACTTTTATGAAATCTCCGCTAGATAAAAACTCGAAAGTGTGAGATTTGTCGACCTCGGGGGTTTCAGCGGGACTCTTAAAATTCATGAAGGTAAACCGGGACAGATGCCCGAACATGCAAGGCCCATGAATAATTTCTCGATTCCGATGATGGATGACATCCCCCGGGGGTTTCGTACCTTTCCTTCTCAAATATACTAAAAAACCAAGTAGCCTTCTTCAAGCATATGTCCCAAGACACCTACCCTACGTGGATGATAAGGTGTGGGACTGAGATGGAAAAAAACCCTCCTGTTTTCCTTTGAAGGTCCCCCAATTTTTTCCCATAGTTTGTCGTGGGCTGGAGATTATTCCGTCGTCGTCGATGTGTCCCAATAAGAGAGTTCGTGAGGAGGGGCCCCGGCGGGACGAAGCCGGCGTCAAGGATAATGACACCTCTCTTTAGCGTGCGATTATTGAGTGCGCTGATGGCGTCCGGACATCTAGCGCAAAAGTAACAATATCTTATCCGTCCGTGGAAAATGCAGTCTTTTCCCTCTTGAAAAAGAAGAGAAAAAAAACCAAGCGCATCTTTTTCTCAGGTGTGCGAGTGTTTTGTCTTTTACCGTTGCGAGGAGGCCGGGGGAAAAGGAAATAAAGATAACCTGTCCAATCGGGAACATGCGCTGCTCGCGTGATCTAGAGCCAGTGGCGTACCTTAGGCATATGATTGGGGATTGGGCAATTGCGCACCCTTAATTCCCCTTCCATTAGATTGCTACACCTATACTTCACTATAACACTCGACCACTATGAGACAAATTTGTAAAGAAAGACAAGGGCCCCGTTGCAGAAAGAGATGCACTCGATTGTGAGTTACAATTAATTATAAGTCAGATCATGTGTTCTAAATTCGCAAATCTGATTGTTTGAAACGCACACATTTTCAGACTTACAATCCACTGTATCTCTTTCTGCAGCGGGGCCATAAACTCACAAAATTTGATAAATGGCATGATCCTTGTTGGAAAAAATTGCCTGCCTGTCCACTATGAGTAAAATATAGTGAAGAAAGACATGAAATACCTATTTGATAATTTTGGGGGCAGAATGGTACCCTTCTTGTTCTTGTGGAAAGATTTGCCCGCCTCTCTTCGCCCCTCTGGGTCCCACCTTGCTACCCTACGCAATAACAAATTGCGCCCCCCCTCCCTTTTCCACAAATATTATGCAACTTTGACGCTTCTCCACATCCTACTATGAGTAAAGTTGTTTAAATTGGCAGAAACGGCGCCTTCATCATCGGAAGGTTTGCCCGCCTCTCCGCCCCCCTCTGGGTCACCCTTGCTACCCGTTACAATAAGAAATGCCCCCTTTTCCACATACATTATACAACTGTGGCTCACGATGCGCTGTCATCTTATACCGGGCAGAGTTTGTACAAGAGTGTTATTGACAGTATTATTGTTAACCCAATCAGGACTGGTCCAACAAAATACTCAGGCTCGGGCGTACAGAGAATATACATTATGTAGCAAAGTCAATGAGTCCTGAACGGGTTAAAACATGGATCGACACTAGCACTTGCCCGCTTGTCCGGGGCAAGTAAAAATAGATGTGGGGCAAGTAAAATGTCATCAATTGTCTTAGTTTGCTTGCCTAATTGGGCAACTAAATAATTGTTCAACTACAAGAGAACAATGCAATTTCATATGTGTATAAAATCTCATCTAGAAGTAAGAGGGCAAGTAAAATGTAAAAATGTATGATTTTACTGGAAAAAAGTACAGAAAAAAGTTAGTGTGGAGGCTTGGAAAGAAACAACAACACCTATACTGCAATGAGAATTAAAAATATGTGTGCTGTATTGAAACCAAGACATTTTTTAGTGAACAATATGTTTTTTCAAAAGATGTTTAAATGGCAGGTTGCATTTAGTCCATAGAGGTCTATTCCCGCGTCTATGGTGAATGCATGTTACATGAACATCAAATAATTTATGAACAGGTGAATGACATGAATAGAAATTTAATGAACAGTACTGTGATGAAAAAGTGACTGACGCCGGGCAGATCTAGCTCTATTTCAATTTCATTTGTAGAATACTCGCCAAAATTACAAAAATTTCAATCGAAAATCATATTTTTTCTAAAAGTTTTTGGAAATCAGTATGATTTCACATAAATCATGAAAAAGAACCTAGGGTTGAAATTCATCGGTCTGAAGTTTGGGCCTTGATCTAAAAGCCTTGATGACGGATTGTCTCATAGTTTGGAAAAAAGGGAAATAACATCAATGTGAGAAGATAAAAAGACATTTAAAAAAAAGGCGAGGATGGAATGAGAATTGTTGTAGGAGTGTGCGGTGTATCATGTCTTGGGACGGTTGAAGGGTGGATGTAAGCCGAGAAGGTAGGCTTTTGCAGGCCGCGGGTTTCAGTAACCCTACATTTGAATAATTTGTAGACAAGACACTAGAAAGACGGGGCGACGAATGTTGGCTCGCCAAGCGATGCGGTGTACGGTTTGACGTATCGAGTGGTTTCTTGGCGTCGAACTGTCTACGAGTACCTGACTACGTAATAAGGTTGAGGGCGACAGAGGGGGGAAAAGACAGATTATAAAAGCAAAGGTGGGCGCCGCTTTTAGTTGATGCTAAAGCTTTGCAAAATTTCCCCAAAATGGTGACAAATGTTGGTCGCTTTCGCTCTGGTGTATGAAGTTTGACGTATCTAGTGCTTTCTGATGCCCAGTTGTCTGCATGAGTCTGACTATGTAATAAAGTTGAAGAGGCAACGAAAGGGTAGATACTGACCCGTATAGGTGGGCAAATTTGGTTTATCTCCACCCACACAAATTCCAAAATGGCGACAAATTATAAAGTCTCATCAATACTTCGCGGTGCATGAGGAGTTTTCTGATGCTGCACTGCTTACGGGATATTAATGTACAGCGCTTGGAGATGATTATCGATTGTTTTATGCGCTATATAAATCAAAACATTATTATTATTGTTACAAGCACCAAATTATGCAATAAGTTTGAGGGCAATAGACGGTTAGAGAGACAGATGTATGGGGGTAGTTTTGTGTTCCAGCTTGCCAATTTGTTTTTAAAAAGCAAGGTTTGTAGCCTGGAAGTGCTCTTGCTTATAATGATGGTCCCGTACATATCACATTATGTTAATACACTATTTGAAAATATATTTATTATGTGTAGCTATTAGTATTATTGCAATTGTTATTATTATGTTACAATTTTTTTCATTATACATGTTTATTATTAATATCCACGAAGTGTATTTTTTTCTGTATTATTTGTATAATTACTCTGTATCATGTGATTATGTTGAAAATAAAATAAAATGAATCGATGAATCAATTAATAGTACTGTATCAAGTTTAGACAAATGCCACATTGCACTTGCATGGGAACTCCGCGCCGTGTGTGGTTTAGGGCAACAAACGGGGAAGACCATACGAAAGATGGAATTTAGGTGTTAAAGTAAAAGTCTTTCCCGTACCAATGTTGGCACATAAGGCGGCGCCTATCTCCGTTTCAATAGCCCTAGGCCACACGTCTACTAAATGTAGCGAAAGTTACAGAAGGGGGCTAGTCCTCTGGTAACTCGTGTGATTAACTTCCCCTTCTCCATTCTATAAATGCCGAGTGTCTGGCTAGAAGGCAGAAGGTACCATTTTTAAAGTCTTTGGTATGACCCGGTCTGGGTTCGAACCCGGGACCTCCCGTGCATGAGGCGGACACTCTAACCGCTAAGCCACCATGCTCGGTACAAGACCATACGAAAGATGGAATTTGGGTGTGGCCCCATCTTTGCCAAAACTTCCAAAGAAGTGATGACTATTGCTCGCTAGCGATGTGGGATACAGTCTTAGGTATCAAGTGTTTTTTGTTGTTGGCGTCACTCTGTCTGCGAGTACCTGACAATGTAATAAGGTTGAGGGCGACAGAGGGGGGAACATTTTTAAATAAAAGCAAATGTGGGTGCATGCTTTTAGTTGATGCTATGTTTTTCGCAAAAGTTTCCAAAATGGTGACAAATGTGGGTCGCTATCGCGGTGGTATGAAGTTTGACGTATCGAGTGTTTCTGATGCTCAAATGTCTGCGAGAACCTCACTTTGTGATATGTTTGAGGCCATTATAGAGGGGTAGAGACAGATCGAAATAGAGATACGTGGGCGAAGCGTGTTGTTTTCTCTCTGTGAAAACTTCCACAAGCGGCAAGAAATGTCACCTGCAGACACATCTGCCGTATAGAGTTTTACTATTTGAGTGGGGGTTTTTTTTACACCACTTTCTTGGTCCACTGTCATTTAAAAAAGGTTCTGAGGTTAAAGAAGGAGAATATCGAAAGGAATATGGGCAATAGATTTGGTTTTATTTCCACAAAACCTTCCAAATGGCGACAAACATTGCTTGTCAGAGTTGTGGTTAAAAATGTGATGTACATGAATCAAGCATTTGCTAATTACTATTTTTCTATTTGTAAACTAACTTTGGCACCTTACTGTGTTATAACACCTAGGGTGACAAATAAGTGAAGAGAAGTAAAAAATAAAGGTAGTTTATGTTGATTTGTTGGTCCATTTTTTGCAAAAACTTAAAACGGCGACAAATATCGCGAGGGCTGCGGTTTAGACTTTGATATATCAAACGGGTAGACTGGCGCACTGTCTGTATTAAGGACCTTACTATATTTGAACAGCTAGGATCATACAAATTGAAAGAAGAGAATGAAACATACATGTATAAAAGATTTTGTTGATTGTCGTGACATCCTCAGAAAGACTTCTAAAAATGGCGGCGGAATCGGCTTGCCAGGTTTGGGTAGGTGTGTGGTTTACTGATGCCACACTGTCTGCGGACACCTGACTATGTTTGAACACCTAAGGTGACGGTGATGGAAGAGGAGGAGAAAGACCTTTGGCGATTGTTGATATGCTTCTTTGCAAAAACTTCAAAAATCGTGATTTATCTTGCTTGTCAGGGTTGTGGTTTAGAATGTGGTATACTGTATCAAGTGGTTTACAGATGCCCACTATCTGTGGGCACCTGACTTTTTTTGAACTCCTAAGGTAAAGGGTGATGGATAAGAAACATTTTTGTTGATTGTTGATCATTCTTTGCAAAAACTTTAAAAATGGTGATGTTTCTTGCTTGTCAGGGTTGTGGTTTAGAATGTGCTATACGGTATCAAGTGGTTTACAGATGCCCACTATCTGTGGGCACCTGACTTTTTTTGAACTCCTAAGGTAAAGGGTGATGGATAAGAAACAGTTTTGTTGATTGTTGATCATTCTTTGCAAAAACTTTAAAAATGGTGATGTTTCTTGCTTGTCAGGGTTGCGGTTTAGAATGTGCTATACGGTATCAAGTGGTTTACAGATGCCCACTATCTGTGGCCACATGGTAATAAAGAGAAGGGAATGAGACATAAAGGTACATTTTTGTTGATTGTGGTTTCTTCCTTGCAAATAATTGCACGTAGGACCTGTGACAAAGCAAGTTTTCATTGGCCATGCGATAAGTTTGAAGACTTATGGGGACAATTGAGGGAAGAAAATGAGAAAGAAAGGTAGTTTTTGCCAAACGTAGTTTTCACAAAAGCTCGCAAAATGCCCGAGTCAACTCGCCAGATTATCTAGTAGAATTTGACATACCCTAGTAAAGCTTTTCTGATGCTGCACTGTCTAGGAGCACCAAACAATGCTGAGGGAAGCTGAGGGGGGTGAATGGGATGGTTAGAAATAGATAAGTCATATAAATGTGGGCGTTTGATGTTGTTACATCTCTGCAAATGCGTCTGAATTTGCGATCCGTGCATCAATAACCTCATTTCCAACATACACTCTAGGCAACATCATCCACAGTTGCACCGTTACAGTGATTTTGGTTGATGTCTTCACTACGCCCACTGCATGAGTTTACTCGTGAATATTTGTGAAGTATAATCTGGAAGCTGAGAGGATAAAAAAAGTTAGAAATAGAATAAAAAAGTATAGAGTTGTGGCCAATAGATGTTGTTACATCTTCTCCCAAACATCAAAAATTGTAATCCGTGCATCAACAACCTCTTTTCCAGCCAACGCTCCAGGCAACAGCGTTCTCATTTGTACCGTGACGGCAGTCTTGGTTGATATCTTCGCTACGCCCCCTGAGTTTCGCATCCCCGGAGCACTGCTCATGAATATTCGTGAAGTATAATCTCCAAGAAGTTGGGAATGTTCTGCAAAAATACAAAAAAACAAGCTCTAGATCGAACGAGAAAAAGGAGACGTGAAAAAAAAAAGGTTCCCAGGTTTTCTCCCAGGGTAGGAATTGATACTCTGAAGGAACAGAGAAAAAGAAATCCACTTTTTTGAGAGGCTAGAAAATGGTAATCCATTTTTTGTTTACTCGCTGTCTCTGGACCTTTTGCATGTTTTGTTGGAAAAGGAAAGGTTTGATTGTGTATCAGACAATAATCACCTGGCTAGTGGCATCTAGCCATCTCTTAACCCCTTGCATGCTTCAAGTGTAGTTTGGCAAAGATGTCCATAGACAGTGATTGTCTTCTTTCGTTTGAGGCAGCTTTAGCAGTTAAGCAACATCGCACAAATTTTGTATCCTATAAATAATTTTGGGGTCCAAGTTGTTTACAATGATGATAACAATAAATGGTGATTGCCCAATCACTTCATATCTTCTGAATGGTATAATACTCTACTTGTGAGCTACCACACATCTCTATTAAAATTAAAAGGGGCAGTATGGATTGGGTGAAAAAAATGATGCTCAAAACCAAATTGGGATGAAATCGCTTAGGTTAGATGTAGTATTTGTATGAACCCATTCAATCCCTTTGAGATTCTGAAATCCCCATAGACTTTTACACAGTTTCCTGTAGGCAAGAGGTTAAAGAACATAAGTATGGGAAAAGGTTTGTCGTTACTCTTGGGGCAGGAATTGATACATTCGAAAAAGTGGGGGGGGGGGGGGGGGGCGGGGGGTAGCAATCCATTTTCCCCCTCTGGAAAATAGTTATCATTTTTCCCACTAAGTATTATATCCTTATGCATATTTTTTTTCTGAGAAGGAAGGTGGCTTGTTGGTGGATTATGATGAATATCTAATAGCCAACAATCCAGCCATTACACCTTGAAATTGTAATTCATGAGAAATGGAAGATGGAAATGTGTTACCTTTTACACTCCCAGGAAAAAATAGAGACTATATAGAAGAGGGTTGGGGGGGGGGGGGGGGGGTTTAAGGGACGTTCATGTAAATTGTGAATGTGGCGTTGCAAGATTGGTAGAGTGCTCGCTCTCCAATCAGTGGGATCCTGAGTATGCCCATTGTGTTTGTCCTTCAGCAAGACGATGAATTCACTATCGCTGCTCTCTTGATTGTGAGTGTAGCTGATGACCGGGGTAAAACTATCCTTGTACAAATGGTTAGAAATTAGCAATCGAATAAGGGCACTGTTGAAAGAGATGCAATCAATTATAAGTTACAATTAAATGTAAGTCAGAAAATGTGCCCATTTCAACCAATCAGATTTGTCATTTAGTCACATGATCTGACTTATAATTGGATTGAATCTCTTTTTGCAACGGGGCCAAGGTGCTTTATATTATTATTATTATGTATGTAGATCTGATGATTGTCAAATGAGCAGTAAAATAGTGATCTCTCCTAGAGGGTAGCATTTATACAAATATAGTATAAGATGTTAGAGTAAACCCCTTTTTATGTTGCTCCAAGGTAAAGAAATGATACAACAGGGTAGTGAAACAGGCAATCCATTTTCTTTTTTGTATTTGTTCGTTTGTTACTTGTTTATGGATCAGACGATTGTCTAATGCCCAGCGGCAATTTATTAAAAATTCATGAGAAAATAGGACGGGAAATAACCCATCTTTTACATCCATGGGATGATATTTATGCTGTATATTCCATCCATTTTTCCGCATTTGTTCAATTGTTTTTAAAGGACTGTGCATTGCTAATGCGAGAAGGGGACTTGTTTGTGGGTCAGATGTTTGTCCAATGGCCGGTGGCATTTTAGCCATCACACCTCGTTTAATGAAAATTCATGAGAAAGATAGGTCGGGAAATTACCCATCTTTTAGATCTATGGGAAGATATTTATGCTGTATACTGCATCCATCTTGTTTTTGTTTGTTAGTTAAAGGACCGTGCAACCCTAATACAAGAAGGGGACTTGTTTGTGGGTCAGACGTTTGTCCAATGGCCGGTGGCATTTTAGCCATCACACCTCGTTTATTAAAAATTCATGAGAAAAATAGGTCGGGAAATTACCCATCTTTGTATACATCTATGGGAAGATATTCACACTGTATACTTAAAATATTTGTGTCTGTTTGTTTGTTAAATGACTGTGCATTGCTAATGTGAGAAGGGGACTCGTTTGTGGGTCAGACGTTTGTCCAATGGCCAGTGGCATTTTAGCCTTCACACCTCGTTTATCAAAAAAATCATACTAAAGGTAGATGGGGCAAATGACCTATATTTTTCATCTATCGGAGGATACTTCTACTGTATACTTAAGATTTGTTTTGTTTGTTTGTTCGTTTGTTTGTTAATAAAGGTTTGTGCATTGCTAATGCGAGAAGAGGACTTGTTTGTTGGTCAGACGTTTGTCCAATGGCCAGCAGCATTTTAGCCATGACACCTCGTTTATCAAAAATTCATACCAAAAAAAGGACAGAGACATTACCCATTTTTTCGTCCCATGGGAAGATATTTGTAAATAATTTGGTTGTATATATATATTTGAAAGAAGCAGACAATCCATTTTTCTTTCTTGTACATGTAGGATCTTGTCGAAAAAGGGGGGACCGCTTTTATATGGCTTTATGGCTTTATGGCTTTATGGGTCGGACAATTATTAAATGTCTTGAGGCGTCTAAACCATAGCACCCTGGATATTGCACTTGAGATGGCGCTAATCGGTAGACGCGTAATGAGATATGCTTACATACAACGGTGTCCTTCAGATCGCGTGTGTCTTGAATGCTAACTGCATTCAGAGGCTATGTCTGCCCATGGAGTGGTCCGCCTGAACACTTCAAATGCAATATTAACCCAAGCCTCCACACTAACTTTTTTTTCTTCTCCGGCCCGTTCGGGAAGGTGAAATCATACATTTTTACATTTGACATGCCCCAATATAAAATTTACTTGCCCTAGTATAACATGCATTCTCTATTGACTCTAGCCAGAGTGTTTTTTTTTTAAGACTACTAGTAGTCCTGATACGGTAAAATGCCAAGTACAGTCAAACCTTTCCTTGTGGCCACCTGTCTATAGCAGCCGACCTGCCTATAATGTGATTCCCTGCAGAAAGAAACAATGTAATGGAACCTGTCTATAGAGGTCGCCTGTCTACAGTAGCCACTTTTCCCCGCATCTAGCTAGACCAGTTCTATACACAAGGACAAGAGAACAAGAATAGTTTGAACCTTCATTCATCAATGAAGTGATAAAATAAGCCCTGAATAACGGCTGCAGGTCTCACATGCTATAATAATAATAATAATAATATACTCAATTTATATAGCATCTATTAATCATCTCTCGCTTTACAATGATATTATTACCCCGGTCATTGGATGCATTCAGCAATCAATCCAGCACACATAGTGCACATGTTTTACTCCCTGGGGAGCATTCCAGCCAGGCAACCTTGTGGGCGCATAGAATGCGAAGGAACTACGGTCTATCCTTCCGGGTACCCATTTATACACCTGGGTGAAAAGCAGCAAATGCAGATAAATTTGCTTGCTGAAGGAAAAACGTGATGGGCATACTCTGGGTTTGAACTCGGGACCTCACAATTGGAAGGCACGATTGGCTACGCATCAGAGCATGCAAAAAAAAAGCTAGTCTTAATAGCATGAAGGAGATAGCGACAATTGACATACTTATCTAAAGAAGATATTAACCTGTTCTCTACTAGACAATGGGTGAACCTGTTCCCTACTAGCCCACTAGGTTCCTGTAGGTAGTAGGTTAACGTAGGTAGTAGGTTAACATGTTTCCCTACTAGATTGTGCAATCCCCATAGAGTTAATACAGGTCCCACCAGGTTCCCATAGGCAATGTGTTAACCTGTTTCCTACTAGATTGTGCAATCCCCATAGAGTTAATACAGGACCCACCAGGTTCCTGTAGGTAATAGGTTAACATGTTCCATACTAGATTGTGCAATCCCCATAGAGTTAATACAGGGCCCACTAGGTTCCTGTAGGTAGTAGGTTAACGTAGGTAGTAGGTTAACATGTTTCCCTACTAGATTGTGCAATCCCCATAGAATTATTAATACAGGGCCCACTATACTTGGTTCCTGTCTCAGGTATTAAATCAAGAATATTATAATTATTATTATTATTACTATTAATAATGTAGAAACAATGTAAAGGGCATAGAGAATTTATTGCTAATCATATGCAATATATAAATAAAAATTATTATAATTGTATTATTATTTTTATTGAAAGTTCATTTGTTTGAAGCGTCATTCAAGAAGACTTTTCTTTCTTAACTTTTTCTCCCTTTTCTATTTCTTCTCTTATTCTTATACTTTCCTTTCTCCTGTGCTCTGAACACCTTATTAGGTGCATATCGAACAATTTTAATAGTAAATATTATTATTTTTTATCACAAGAGCGTCAACAAGTTTGAACCGTTTCCAGGTAATCCAGGCAACCTTTAATCCAGATAATCTTTATCCAGGTCATCTTTAATCCAGGTAATCTTTAAACCGGGTAGTCTTAATCCAGGTAACCTTTACCAGCAGTATAATGTTAGAAAAGCTGTACTGTATGTAATATCTTGGTACTCTAAAGACTAGCATTATGCAGACCTTGTCTACATAATTTAACCCCTTGACCACGGGAACCGAGTGGGTTGTGTAAAAAGTCTATGGGGATTTTATAAACTCGTAGGGAACGGGTTAACACAGATTCAAGGAGAGCTAGGTTCCAAAATAATATAAAAACATATTATTTTGCAAGTAATCTTTCCCAACAGTGAAAGAAAAAACAACAGGGGCTCAGGGCAAATTTGCCCGCAAAATGCCCAAAAGAGCCCAAGAATATCGTAAAAGAGCCCCTGTAAATTTGCATAGAGTTCAATGCAAAACAAACCAGAGTTTTATTTTCATACAGACAAGCTTTGAAAAATAGCCCCCCCCCCCACCCCAGAAAATTGATTTCAATTTTTCCCAGTTTCCCATCATTTTTTCAGAGAAACATTGTATCGAAGAGGATTTCGGAAAGACTAGCTTTTTATGGTCTTCATAATCTGACACAGATTCAAGGAGAGACTACAAAAAAAGAAATGAAAACAAATTTGCAGGTAAACTTTCTCAACATTTTTACCAGAGAAACACTATATTGAAGATGGTATAAGAAGCCTCTTACACCTCCTTGGTAACACTAGCATTATATGGTCTTCCTAATCTGACACAGATTCAAGGAGAGGTTACAAAATTTGTTTTTTTTTCTTCTTTTTGGCAACATATCCTTCTGCAACATAATCTTTCCCAACATATTTACCAGAGAAATGCTGCAATCGAAGACGATTTTGGTAAGACTAGCTTTTTGCCGTCTTCATAATTTGACACAGATTTCGTGGAGAGGTCAAGTTGGCATCCTAATCATTCTGAGAGAGGAAGCAATATTGGCTGTCATCTCCATAAGTACTGAAGTATTGATACGTACATGAGGCTTTCAATAATAAATGATGCGGGCCTCCATCCTGGAATAAGTAATGTTAGTACGAGTCAATACAGGCGGGGGTATATCATATAATGTAATTGCCTTGTATGGTAGCTCACATAAGAAAATGAAGGAGAAAAAAATGTGTGTATAGAAATGAAGTATTTGATCAAACATGTTTAATATGTTTTATTGGAAATGTAGTGGCCTTTATATTTCACAAAGGACCCTTTTGTTTATACCTGAATAAGTAATGTTAGTACGAGTCAATACAGGCGGGGTATATCATATATGTAATTGCCTTCTGTGGTAGCTCACATAAGAAAATGAAGAGGAAAAAAATGTGCATATAGAAATGAAATGTATGGTCAAACACATTTAATATGTTTTATTGGAAATGTGGAGGCCTTTATATTTCACAAAGGACCATTTTGTTTATACCTGAATAGATTATGTAAGTACATGTCAATACAGGCGGGGTATATGTAATTGCCTTCTACTGTTGCTCACAATGAAATGGTTAACTAAAGAAAGTGCTATGATTGTAGAAAGAAGTATATGGTAAAACATTGTGAATGTGTTCCTTACTAGATTTTGTAATTTCCATAGAGTTGATTGCCTAGCTACTTTGGTAGATATCAGATGAAACAAATCATGTTCTGAAATAGGGTAATTTATAGTTCACCATGCAGAATATTCTTCTTTCTTGGAAAAGCGGTGACAGTGAAAAAGGCTCACTCATTGCACAGCGATTAGGTTTGTATAATTGTATGTTTAACCATTGTCAGAAGATTATTAAGAGTTTGTGGAATATGAGGCTTATACAATATTGTTGATGAGAAAGAGTAGGGCGCTATTAAAGAAAAACAGCAAAAAGGTTAATTTCTAGCATTGCCTAGTAAAAAAAAAGAAAAATTATGTCTCTTACATTTTTTGATGAGTATTCCCCAAATTAGAAATAACTAGGTATTAGCTGAAAATTTGGCATCACAAAGAGGAGGCTCCAACCTACAAGATACTTAACTATGCAGAATTTGATTTAGCCAAAATTAAACTTAACAAGCTTCTCGCTCTCACCCGACGAGACGCTAACTGATGGGGAAAATGTTATTGAATCTTTTTTTCGAAATGAAAGAGAAAAACAGATTGTATTTCACCCAAATAACTAGGTGAATTCCCTTATTCTTACCATTTTGGCTGCAAATGTGCTTGTCTTTTGTTAAGACTCTTAACCTGTCCCCTTCCAGATTCTGCAATCCAAGGGAGTTGACACAGGGCCATATTATCATTGTAAAGCGCTTAGAGATGATTATCAATCATATTAGGCGCTATATAAATCGAGTATATTATTATTGTTAAGGGTTAAAGCAGAGATGCCAACCGTTCCGTTTTTGCCGTATTTGTTACGTTTTTTCACGCAAAATACGGCAGTACGTTTTCCCCTAATAAAATACGTTTTCTTGGAAAAAAAAAAAAAATAAATAAATAAAAAGATTTTTTTTTTTTTTTTTTTTTGTACTCCCTATAGAAACGATCGGAAAACGGCAACAAAATTTACGTTGAACCCTGATTAACTATTACTCCAGATACATATTTTAAATATAACACAAATAAACCGAACAAACTCATACAAACGCTGGTGTGATCGACCGAACCAACTTTTATATTAACGCGCGCGTAAAGGGTATTTTTGCTGTGCGAATTGGCTTCGCGAAAAAATATGGTTTTTTGCCTCTAAAGGTTTGCAGCTCTGAAAATACTATTTTTTTTTGGTTCAAAATACTGTTTTTTACCTCTCAGAATACTTTTTTTGGTTTGTGAAGGTTGGCATCTCTGTTAAAGGGATAGTTGAGTTTTGGTAAAGAGAGTACAGTTTTGGTCAAACTGAATTTTTAGTAACCAAAACCTGCACAATGACATTACAAACTAATAGTTATAACTCCACCATGCTCGGAAGGAATGAAAAATTACAAATGACTATAAAAAGCCCTTTATCATTCAAAAAGAGCCATTAACACCCGAGAGGGCCCTCTCTAAAGACTCATTGGTTTCAACCATTTAAAATAAAATATTGTGCATGTGATGTTTAGTTGAAATATTGATTAGATAGAGAGGTAATCAACAACTATTTGAAAACCTCTTTTGTAAAAAAAAAAAAAAGAGGAAGCATTTAAAAAAAGTTTGAACAGCTGGTTCAAAATTATTGAATAATTGAATAATTGTGGGGCCCAACAATAATTACAAATGGTTATGTTTATAAAATATTTCAGCCATTTCTGAACCTGATTTTGATCAAATAAAGTTTATTCTGTCATTAAAATTGTATGCTCTTTCAAATTTTACACTCAGTTTTTCATTATTTCACAAACAAATTATTTTGTGCAGCGCCCTCTATACCAAAACTGAACTACCCCTTTAAAGTGCTGTAATGACTGATTAAATGCAAGGGTAATGAGTTTTTAACCCAACCAGACATTTCTATCCTACAGCATTCATTGAATCCATCAAATGTTGTGGTTCTACACCAAAGTGTGTTAACCTTGTATCATGAAGATCTTAGTTAAGACTGTCTTAACTATCACGTCTTTGCTATTATACTTCCAACCTTGTCCTTTGTGATCTGTACGTCCGTAGATCAGTCACAGTCATGTGACAGTTAACCCCTTGACTACGGGAACCGAGTGGGTCATGTACAAAGTCTATGAAGATTTCAGAAACTCGTAGGGAACGGGTTAAGACGGTCTTAACTAGGACCCTTTCATGAAACGGACACTTGTTTCCTACTAGATTTTGCAATCTCCTTTGAGTTAATAGTAGGCAAGGGGTTAACCTGTTCACAAAGTTAGATTTTGCAGTCCCATATAGTTAATACAGGGCCCACCAGTCTCCTATAGGCAAATGGTTAACATAATTGTAATGACTGATTGAAGGTTAGGGTAATGATTTAGGGAAAAACCCAGCCAGATATTTGTATCCTTCAGCATTCATAGAATACATCAAATGTTGTGGTTTTTACACCAAAGTGTGTTATAAACCTGGGGCCCGTTAAGACCATCTTAACGGTCACGTCTTTGCGATAATACTTCCAACCTTGTCCTTTGTGATCGGAACAAAAGTTAAAGGTTAAAGTCTCTGTACAAGCGATCTTCTCAATGGTTCTGAGTGTCTTTGGAACTTATATGAAGATGGTGCACATGTTACATTTTTGCTTGCAATTAAACTATATTCAGTTTACTTGGTAAAAACTGAAATAAGGTTTGTGTTTGATGTGTAAAGCAAATGATAATCTTCACTGTAAGAAAATTTATTTTGTTCCAAAAGTATCTTTACTTTGTCAGTTAAGTTTGTATGTATATATCCATTTGATACCTAATACTGATAACTCCTTGCATTGCAATTCAGCTAGAAAATTTTGAAAAAAACAAACCAAGATATTGGTTTGGAATTACAAGCTTGGACACCTGTAAACAAAGTTAAACAACATCACTTCAAAGCTTAAGGGGATACGCCAGAGAAGGAATTTATTTATATAATAATACATTATTATTCATTAATCAAATATTACATACGTCAGCCGCCAACACACGCACATAAAAATAGTTCTTTAGTCCAGGCGTGAAAAAAAGTTAATTGAAGGAGGTAAATAGAATCGGACGAAGGAATCAATTTATTTTTCTATAAAGATATTTCAAATTCAACTTGAAAACAAAAATGCTTGGATCATCGCAAAGCAAGCGTCTTTATCCATTGTAATTACAAAATTTATTCCCGGGGAAATTCAACTTGAAAACCCAATTTGGATCGTTGCAAAGCGAGTGTCTTTATCCGTTGTAATGGTTACTAATTTTAGTCGCGGAATGACGATGTCTAAATCCAGATGAATGAGGATATGATTAGTTTTGCTACCTTTAATCATACTCTCTTCTTGTCCTACTCCCCATTAATGCTTAGTTGACGCAGGTACGGCAGGTAAAAGGTGAATAACCGGTCACATTTTTCCCTCCGCCTTCCTTTTTTCCCCTGTTTTTTCCTGAGGAGCTTTAATCATGTGTCAGACACATACACACACATATATATCTCACTCGTATTGTGTCCACGTGTGACTCAAATGTTCAGGGAAAGATCTAAGGTGAGACGCACATATTTCACTCATATTGTGTCCACATGTGAATCAGAAGTTCAGGGAAAGATCTAGTGTAAGACATACACATCTCACTCTTATAGGGTCTACATGTGAATCAGAAGTTCAGGGCAAGATCTAGGGTAAGACGCACACATCTCACTCTTATAGGGTTCACATGTTACCCAGAAGTTCAGGGGGAAATGTAATGTAAGGGCCCCATTGCAGAAAGACAGAAAGAGTTACAATCCATTGCATATAAATGTGAACCAAGTGCCTGCGATTACCTTTCCCTTTATGTTATGAGTCATTTTATTTGCTTATACCCGAGATGAGAGATAAGTATGAACCCAAGTGGTTGCGGTTACCTTCTTTCTGTTATGCGTCTTACTATTTGCTCGAATTAATTGCTTGTCATTTAAATGTAGTAGACAGATAAAGAGGGAGAAGTAAAGAGACGCAAGAACAAACTATTAAACTACACCTCACCATTATATCTGCCCACGGCCAGCTCAGTTACCACGGCAACCCACACCTGTGTTACCATGGTAATGCGCTGACGATGGAATAACTATGTAATGGGTACTCCGATGGGCTCTTGAGAGTTCATGTCCATATGGGACAATGTATTCCTTTTTTCTCTGAAGGAGGAGAAAAACCTGAAAATATAAACATTAAAATGTTTAATTGCATTTAGGTACTGAGGCAATTTGTTCTGAAGAAACAAACAAGAAGAAGAAAGTTTTTTTTGTGAATTTTTTAATATCTTGGATGCCACTTTTATTTCTATGGGGACACAGCAAAAACAAATATCACATGGTTTTTTGTGTAAAAACCTGAACTTTCTCTTTAGCTGCTATTTGTAGGAGGGAAAATGGTTGAGGAAATCAATAGGAAACTATTTGAGTTGAGAAGATTGATTTATTTATTTGCCTGAATTGACTACTTTAAAGCATAACATTGTAATTCAAGTGTTAGAAAACAGTTGATTAAAATATAGATGATGAAAAATAAAAAATAATTTTTTGAGTGAAGATTTTAAGCCCAATAGCTTATTTGTTCACAATCAAAAACACAATTTAGTGTGAATGCTTCAAAATCCAGGTTTCCAATAATATAATGGCAGCGCCCATATTGTATGTGATGAATGGGATTAGCCTGTTCCCTTGCTTACAGGGCAAATGTTAGAAATATTTGCATGAAATTGTACGTTAAAGAACAAAATGTATGTTTAGAGAACAAAATGAAAGAGATAGATAGTCTGTCAGGTGGGGAAACTTCTCCTTTAAAATAAAATCCCAAATCTATCCCAACAAAGATTAAAGGGATAGTTTAGTTTTGGTCAAACTGAATTTTAGTAACCAAAACCTGTACCATTACAGTACAAACTACTCCACCATGCTTGAAAGGTATACACAATTACAAACGACTAAGTAAAAACCCTGTTATCATTCAAAAAGAGTGGTTACAATTCAAGAGGGCGCTCTCTGAAAGCTCATTGGTTTCAACCATTTTTCATACAAAATTGTGCATGTGATGTTTTGTTAAAATAATGATTAAATAGAGATATCATCAACAACTATTTAAAAAACCTCTTTTGAAACTTTTTGAAAGAAGTGTAGAAGCATTTTAATTTTTTTTTTTTAAAGTCTAGATATCGCCTGGCCAGACGATATATAAATCAAATATTTTGAAATCAAATTGTACAACTATGAGAGTATTCGAAAGGGAATGATTCTCATTTCACATGTTTTATTCAATGAACTTTCAAATGGAATTAAAACCAACCAATTTAGTGTCAAGGGGCATTTTGGGAAGTACCAATACTCGAGTGTACCTTTAAACACATGTTGCAGAATTACTTTAAACATACTTGCATGTACTGCTAGACTAATTACTTGAACAAACGGAGAACAGAGCCTGGGAAAAATGTGTTTGATGTGGACTGAAAGTTGAATAACCTCCCATTAAACTCATTCAAGCTCATGCACATATACTGGAGCATATTAACCCTCTCAATGCCGTATTGAATTGCAAGAATAAAATTGACCCAGTCCTTTATAGACAAGTTTACATGAACAGCTTAAAGGGAACCACCACCACAAAATAATAAACTTATAAATGAAATTCCATAGTTTTGGAAGTCCATTCCACCAACAAGTTCAGAAAAATTGGTTTCCAGACAAATTATATGATTTGAAAATCCATCACGATACCCAAGTCAATTTTCATGGGTCTGTAGACGAAAACTAGTACTGTCTAGGAGATATACGCATGTGTCTACTGTGCCTCCATCATCTTAGTCTTAAACTGTACGCAGGTATGCGTGCTCGCAAACGTTTTGTGCTTCCGGAACCATCAGCACTGTTGGTTCTGTGAGTTTCTGTGATTAATTGCATTGTTTATGAATAACACAAGCCTCCAAACTAACATTTTTTTCTACTTGCCCGTTTGGGCCAGCAGAATCATAACTTTTCAACTCTTACTTGCCCAAACAGAAAACTTACTTGCCCGCTTACTTCTATTTAAATGAGATTTACTAATAATGAACTACATTATTCTCTCCTAGTTGAGCAAAAATGTTGTTGCCCAGTCGGGCAACCAAACTAGACCATTTATGAAATTTTACTTGCCCGATATCAATTTTTACTTGCCCTGGGCAACAGGTCAATCGCTATTGTCGAGCCCTAAATAACACAAACCATTGCAAAGGGTTGGACATCTATTTGATATCTAACAATGGTACCAAAACATAGAACCATGTGTTGTTAATCTTTGCGTGGTGTTCCCCTTTTCAAATTTCAAATTCTGTCTTCAATTTGAAAATCTACTAGCCCAGTTGGGACACTGCCATGTATAAATAGGGACCTGATGGAAGGATGGGGATGGGGAGTGTGTCTGCCTAACAGTAACAGGTGACTGGCTTGAATACTCCCTAGGGAGTGGGAAATGTGCACTGTGTGTGCAGGAATGACTGAAATGTATAAATAGGGACCTGATGGAAGGATGGGGGGATGTGGTTCCTTAGCGCAGTGCGTCTGCCTAACAGTAACAGGTGCTTGGCTGGAATACTCCCTAGGGAGTGGAAAATGTGCACTGTGTGTGCAGGAATGACTGAAATGTATAAATAGGGACCTGATGGAAGGATGGGGGATGTGGTTCCTTAGTGCAGTGTGTCTGCCTAACAGTAACAGGTGATTGATTGGAATACTCCCTAGGGAGTGGGAAATGTGCACTTTGTGTGCAGGAATGACTGAAATGTTTCAATAGGGACCTGATGGAAGGATGGGGGTGTGGTTCCCGATAGTACAGTGTGCGCCTAACAGGTGACTGTCTGGAATACTCCCTAGGGAGTGGAAAATGTGCACTTTGTGTGCAGGAATGACTGCAGTGTGTATCCGTTGACTGGGGTAAAAAATAGTAGCGCTATTGCAATTCGTTCTCATAAGTATCTAGAACAGCTTTGAATTTCCAGGGAGAAGAAAAGGAAGGAGAACAAAAAAGTGACAATTTACAACTCATGATAAAATCGTGCACATGTTACACTTTTACAGAGTGTAAAAACATTAATGTTACTCTATTTATAGTGTTCTGCTAGACTAATCAGTCACTTGAATGTAGGGCAAAGTGTGAAAACATGTTTGATTCCGAACATTTCTATACAATAGTTAGGAAAAGAAACCACACACAAATCATCAATCATATTCTAATTTCTTAAACAGATACACAGTGTAGAGCCCTACAAATTGAATGATCACAAAACTGGATTTAACTTCCGCCACATATGTTGAAACAATGCAGACAGCATAAAAAAAATCCACAATCATTGATATCCTCGTCCCGGGGGGGGGGGGGGGGGGGGGGGGGCCGTTGGTGAGACAATCCCCCCCTGATTAAAATATATTAGTTCTAAATCAAATTTGCACCCACAGTATGAAATGTACACTCACATTATCAGTGCTACAGGGGGGAGGGGGCATGTAATTGACAGAATAATTTAAAGCATGAGGGCAACATTATTTAAAAAATGAATAAATAAAGAAACAAAAAGGGTACCCGCTAGCAAACTTGTCAGTTGGTCTACAGCCATTTGGTCTACTCCCATTTGGTCTACTAGAAAATTATAAATGTGGGGGCTTATGATTATAATTATGGATTATGATTCAGGGTTATGGGTGTGCATTAGGGTTAGGGTTAGGTTTTGGGTTAGGGATTGTGTTTGGAGTTGGGGAAATTGAAGTTGAAGTCATCAGGTAGTAGAGACCAAATGAGTTGTAGACCAACGGAGCGTAGACCAAGTGAACATAAACCCCCCTCCCCCCCTCCCCCCTGGAACACACTCTTGTACAAGTAAAAGTAATTAGGTTCTAAAAAGTAGAATGAAGCAGAGAAAACTTGTTTGATTTGAAAGTGGATGTAACTTACTATAAAAAATTGCATCAATCACATTTAAATTCTTAAATATGCACATTACAGATTATGAATGGCTGTTAACTTATATGCTAAATTCATAATGTGAAGTATAAAAGTAGGGTGAATCTCTCTAGAAAAATGTAAGCATGTTATGTTTCTATGCATAATATATAACAAAGATCCAACAATATAACATTAACCCCTTGACCACTGGAACCGAGGGGGTTGTGTACAAAGTCTATGGAGATTTCATAAACTCGTAAGGAACGGGTTAACCTCAGATTAAGGAATCGATGTGAATGTACTCTATACAATTTTCAATAGATATAAAGTTTTGTCCAAAACATAACAGAAATAGTATTAAACAGATGTGTTGTTTTGTGCTGTGCATTGTATATATATAACACAGATCAATCAATAAAACATACTAACATGTCAGATTAAAAAGATTAAAATTATGAAATTGATATCAATGCACAGTGAATGTAATTAAGATGTGTTTTTTCACCAATTATTATGAAATGTGCAGCTGTCCAGACAATTCAATAATACACAGCTGCACCTTAACTTGTTGAAAAGCCATTTAACTTATAGAAAACAAGAATAAACAAAATAAACAAGACAGAAAGAGAGGAATTAATAGTAATTCTTTAACCGATTGAGGGCTGCAACTAAGATGACTTTAAAGGTGCTAGGTCTTCACTCATTTAATCTGTCTCATTTGGTCTACTATATGATGTTTGAAACTCCCCTTTAAATCTCATCTACAAGTAAAAGGGCAAGTAAATATTATATTGTGGCAAGTGAAATGTCAAAATGTATGATTTTTACTTGCCTCGCTGAGCGGGCCAGTTCAGAAAAAGGTTAGCGTGGAGGCTTGGTGTAGACCAATTGGAAAATTACCCAATATCTTGGCTTTGATCTGTGGAAATTCTGTGAACAGTACCAGAATCAAATCGGGTCTGATTGGGTTAAAGGGATCGTGTTACTGTGTAGACATTTGCAAAAAGGGATGAATGGTTGATAAACTTTTCTTTTGTGATCTGTTATCTCCACGTAGTCATATGTGAACATTTCACGTTATAAAATGGATGTTATGTGGCCGAGTAATGAGCGAAATGCAAAGTGATATTTACTAACTCATTGCACTGACTTGGTATATACACGGTTATAACTTTCCAGTGGATAATTGAAAATCAGAACACTTCAATCGTACATATCTTTTTTAACAAAAGGGAAATTCAAAAAACCAAAACCTGTTCCATGCTTCTATTGGTAATACAAATACAACGAGGTATGTGTGAATAGCTAGAGTTCTAAGTAAGTTGTGTAGATTCGGACAATGTTACTAGATCCCTTTAAATCAGGAGTAAAGGCAATCATGACTCACTTATTTGTGGACGAAAAGTTAAACTGCTCCTGACGTTTTGTTTTCTTGACCTTATGCCACACTCAGTACCTGCTCTGAACTATAAAGTGAAGATAAAAATCTCTCTTTTAACATTATGTTCTGTGATGGACTACCATTTTACACTGCTGTGGCATCTTGTGCTTTTTGTTGATTTGTTGGCTTTTATTCTGACTTTTGATTGTATCTGAGATACTGTTGACTTATAGATTTGTAAAGACCAGCTTGTGAGCAAAAATTAAACTGTTGTTAGTATTGGTAATTCAAAATGCAGTAAGTATTAGAAATAAAAAATGCCATTTGTACTAATAAATTTCTTCCACTTTTAATTGTAAATGCTTCATAAAATACTGTCACGTTTTGTTATTATCAAACAAAGAGTGAGTTACAGTCCCTTTTTCATTTGCTAATTTTTTATAAAAAGGCAATCATTATTTGGTATTTACTCAGGCTCTCTTTTCATACTTTGATGTCATAAATCCAACACTTTATTTGTCACTGTTTTGTATATAAGTAATGAATGTGTAATAAAGATGAAAACAAAATTAAAATTAATTTCTTGTTCTCCTTAGGACACACAAACACGCAGCATACACACACACATATGCACATACACGCATACACGTATGGGCACGTATACAAACACACATACACACACATTAGTACACAAGCACACATGCATATGCAATTATAGACGCACACGCTCATATTCTCACACACATACATCCAATCATACATACATTGTCCCTGTACATTCTTCATGAATGTGGTTTTGTACCAAAAACACATTTTAAATTCATCAATTTAATTCAACTTCCTCACATTACTGGGCACACCTTGTGAATTTTTCTTTTAATGACATTGTCCTTGTGTTCCAATTAACTTTAGTGATTTTAACTGTGGTTAAATAATCCTTTGTGGTATATAAAATACAAATGTGAATGATAGCCCACTAGACCTAAAGAGTAGCTCCAGAAATGTCAATCAAGTGGTTCACTGCAGCTTTTAACCCATTTTGTTTGACTTTGAGATGCTGAAACCCCCATAGACGTTGTACATAGTCCACCAGGTTCCTGTATGCAAAGGGTTAAATTATTGTTTAAAATGTTGTAAATAATGCTTATAGATTATGTTTGAGTATAAAAATGCTTATTTATAAGTTTGATTATAAATAATGTTGTAAGTCTTAAAGGGGTAGTACAGTTTTGGTAAGGCTGAACTTTAGTAACCAAACCTGGACAGTAACATTATAAACTAATAGTTATTATTCCACCATGCTCGAAAGGTATACAAAATTACAAACGACTAAGTAAAAAGCCTGTTATTATTCAAAAAGAGCCATTAAAACACAAGAGGGCGCTTTCTAAAAAGGCATTGGTTTCAACCATTTTTCATACAAAATAATGTATGTGATGTTCTACCAAAACTAAACTACCCCTTTAAAATGCTTATCAATAAATTTAATTATAAATTTGTTGATTAGTCTGCGCAATCATTTATTAACTGTCAACAAGGATTGTGTTTTTGTTCAACTAGGCAAAAATAAACAAACAAAACAAATTGGGTTTCCAACAAAAAAATAACAATTATGTATGCTACATATGTTTTCAATACGTTGTGTTTATTCAGCATAATTTGTCCATGTGCATGACCAGTTAAGCAGAATTAAACAAACAAATCTAATAATAATTCAGTGGGTAATAATCATCCATAATTGTAGTGAAATCGATTTGTTTAAATGCCCTGTGTTGTTAACAATTGAGTCATGAATAATGATGGTTATAACATGTATAACCAAAAGTACTATGAAGTAAAATTATAAATGCTGCATATATCTAATATGTTGTGTTTATTTGACAGAAATCATCCTTGTGCTTGACCAGTTTAGCAGAAATAAACAAACAAAACAAATCAAATAAAATTCAGTAGGTAATAGTCATACGTAATTGTAGTGTAATCAGCGTGATTGTGCAAATGCCCTGTATCAATCGTTAACAATTGAGTTACGAATAATGATGTTTATAACATATGTATGACCAGTAGGTTCATGATATGACCATATAGTTTGTTTGCTAGTCTTGAAGCAACAGACTGCATGGGTGGACTTGGCAAAACAAATCATCTCTATTAAATCATATGATATTAGTATGTACAATCAACATGTCAAAATGTATTATACCATGAACAGTCGATTTATAGATGATTATGTTCATATACTGTACCAATATAAAGATATTTTCAATTTTTTGTCATGGGGAAGGTAATTATAATAATAATAATAATATATCGCACTTATATAGCGCCTAATGCAGAACAGCCTCTAGTCTAAGCGCATTATTACCCCTGGTCATATGGTACAGTTCAGACCCGCACAATTATCTTGTACACATTCTCAACTCCCCGGGGAGCATACTAGCGGTGGGCAACCCTATGTATAGGTGCACCAAGCTAATTTTCACCAGACCGGGTACCCATTTATACACCTGGGTAGAGAGCAGCAATGTGGATTAAATGCCTTGCTGAAGGACAAACGGAGTGGGCAGGGTTCGAACTCGGGGTCTCACGATCAGAAAGCATGCGCTCTACCGATCTTGCCACACCACTTCCACAGTAAAGTTAATAACATATAAGATACAAATTTTCTCTAACATTCACAATAAAGGAGTTGATAATGATGTGTATATTATGTCGAATAATGAGCATGTTGATATGCACTCTTCCAATCACAATAGAAATTATGACAATAATTTGTCAAATTTGTAATATATAGTTTTTATGATCGGACTAGTTGTGTTTGATATAAAAACAAACAAATTTTGTAATTATGTAATAGTCTTTTATAGGATAGCTCCTTAACATATTTGCTCCACACAATACACACAAATGCCATAGAGCTTTAAAGGGTACCACCACCCAAAAATAATATTCTTATTAAAGAAAGGTAACATCTTTAGTATTCCTTTCCATCAACAAGTTCACAAAAATATGTTTCCAGAAAAAAAAAAAAAAAATTGGAAATGCATCACCATTCTAAAGCATGCGTTCATGCGGTCTGAATTGCGAAGACTGCGATGTGTGCAGTGAATTTCGATGTATGCAGAGCGAACGAATCGCCCAGGAATCTATTGTCTACAAACGTACGCGTGAATAGCATTGGCGCACTCGCAAATGGTTGGCCCGTATGGAACCAGGAGATAGCAGTGGTTCCGTAAGTGGTGGAAATTAATTGCTTTGTTTATGAATTACACAACCCTTTGCAAAATGTTGGGTATCTATTTGATATCACAAAGCGGTACCAAAACATATAATAATGTGTTGTTCTTTGCCTGGTGGTCCCCTTTAATCCCTGGCATTCAAAGTTAGGGACAGGCCCTCTTGTACAAAACGTCTGAACAGTTTCCAGTTGATGGACGGGGATGAATGTAACACACAAACAAAATCTGATCGATCAGCTCTGTAATTTGGATTCTACGAATGAAAAACGAATGCGTCCCTCCATCAAACTATATATCGGTCAATAAAGGAGTTTAACCGTTCTGATTTAGCATTATATTACAACAATATTGTACTTATTCTTGTAAAGGTATTGTGAAGCCGACATTGGTAAAGGTATGTCACAGAAAAATATCTCAAAAATGAAGAATATAATAATTACATGTAGTCAGTTTAAGCGAGGTTTGGTTATTTTGTTTAGTATTCGCTTATGCCATTGTTTGATCTGTGCGCGGGTCACGTAGGGGTCACGCACAGCAACGTGGTACTCCGTGGAATCTGTGTGCGAACTTTCTCACCGGGTGAATACACATATAATGCACAATTAAACGCTGGGTGTCATTTAATTAGTTTGAGGTCTATAACTCCATGAAAAAGAGATTTCAAACCCTAATTTTTTCAGGCATGCTGTTAAATGACATTTTCTTTCATATAAGACAATAACCTCACAACTTTTGAAATTTGGCTTGCAAAAGAGGCATTCTCCATAGTCCCCAGCCAGAGTATTTTCGGGACCAGTCCTGGGCCTTGTTGCAGAAAGAGATACAATGTATTGTAAGTTACAATTACCTGTAAGTCAGGTCATGTGTTCTAAATGCGCAAATCTGATTGGTTGAAACACGCACATTTTCTGACTTACAATTAATTGTAACTTACAATCGATTGTAACTCTTTCTGCAACTGGGTCTAGAACGGATTGCTAGTCTGAAGAGGTAGACTAGTTTGTGCTTGGTACATAAGCAAAGGGCAAAGGCCCAGTGAACTTGGTCCCCTCCAACTACCACTGACAGTGTTTTGATTGGTCGTTTCTTTTATCCTGCAGACTATTGAGCCCATACAGGGTTATATTTGTTCAATTATGTCCTCACCCCCTCAGTCTCACCACCCCCTCTCTCTCTGTTTCTCTTTCTTTACTTTTGTTTGTGCTGTCTTTCCACCCCTCTCTCTTATTATTTATTTATTTATTTATTTTCTCTTTCCCTCTCTTCCATTTTTCTATCTTCCATTAATTTTGTCTTTCCACCCCTCTCTTTCATGTTCAATTTCTTTAACTCTTTGTGTTTGTGTTGTATTTCCACCATTCTCTTCTCTTTCATTTTCTCTCTCCTCAACTCTTTGTGTATGCATTATCATTCCATCTCTCTCTTTCTTTCCTCCACTGTATCTCAATTTTCCATATTTACCCATTCTCCCCTGCCACCACCTAGCAGGGTCAATGTAGTTTATGATTTCAGACCCCAACTGTTGCTTCACCGTGTGATCTCGATTGAAAATCTGAACTCCTGTACTGTAGTTTAATGCAATACACTGGGTAGCTTATGTTGGTCACACTTCTGTATGTTCTGTATGATATCATTTATTAATTCTATGCAGCGAAATGAGGAATGGGAAGAGCAAGAGGTGATTTGAGGGACTCCACTCTTTAGAGTGACCTCCAAAATGGGCTGAATCGGGAGACTAGGTGGGAGTTTAACCACCAGTGTGCCCAGTGACACGCATAATAGAGGAGAAAATATGAATTTAGTGTGATATGAATAGAACGAACGGTAGCTAGCGCTGCGTTGTGCACAGGGTTCATATATGTTATAGTAGTTTTTGAGTTGAGCCTGTGTCAGTGTCGCCTGCTTCCATGCATTTTTAGTTGCTGCTCTGCTGCTATATATTCCGCTTTTGCTAGAGACATGGACCCCTGGTAAGTCCTTGGTTGGATGTCTACATTCATTGACCTTTGACCTGGCACGTTAGGACGTGTGTCAAGTGCATTTTTCGTGTTGAGATAGGGTCGTCATCATGCATTCGAGATAGGAGAGTGGACATTTATGTGCTATGCCCGCCCGCCTGCCTGGCTGTGTGTATGTCCATGTGAGAGTGTGTGTGTGTCCTTATACGTACTGCGGCTGTAGAATGCTTTTTTTTTTTTTATCAATGCATCGCCCTTCATATTGAACTTGCTGTACGGAATAACAGCTGTGCACGTAAGTGAGTGTGTGTGTGTATGTGTGTGTGCATATCGGTTGTGTGCTCTACTTGGCCGTTTCCCACGCACTCTCTCGTCTGCTGACTCGCCGTTCGTTGCCTGCATGCTGTCAGTTTGCTGCACGCTGGTCGCTAGACGTTTTCTCGCCGTCCGTCCATTCCGGCTTAGGATGTGACTGTAGCTGCGCCAAAAAATTACAAAACGCTCTCCTAAAAAAACACACCAAAGCACAGGTGAATATCTCGAAGCATGCAGGTTTATATGTTGAGACGCCCAGACTAGGTCTTCTTGCCTATTGTCTCGTTTGAGTATCGTCATTTGTCGTCGACATTGCACGGGATCTTTTTTGGATGACAGGGTGATCCCTCTACCGGTGCCACTTGTTGCCTTGTATGCATGCTTCCAGCCTGTAGAGCAATAGGAGACGTGTCCATTGTACGGGGATATATTCTCATTGTGCATATATATATGTCCACGTTATTTTTTTCTTCACCAGCTCATAATCATATATTGAATTGGCGGGACGTCGGCGAAGACACATTCTCTTATGATTATCTATGCGTATGTTGGGACTGCTTGTATTATTGCGACTGTCGGAACATTTGTGAAAATTTGATATTCGGGCTGGATACATTTCTCTAAGTGATTGTTTTGCATTCTCTGTGAAAGTTAATTTGATTCCTTTTAACTTTGACCTGTGAAGACTTCTCATATATTAAGCATCTTTTTGACGTGTTTTTTCTTTCCTTTTCTCTGAATCTGCAGGTGCTGCATCGCATAGTTAGCTTGTAAAGTAAAGACGACACCGCCCGCCTGCCGCAACGTTCCCGCAAAGAGGCTGGGACTTGAAATGTTTCTACACCATTCCCGCTCTACCCCTACATCATCATCGCTATCATCGACGAGGAAGGAACCGAACCCTTGTGCTTTAACTTGGTGATTAACCATCGTGATTTTGTGTAGTGATCGTCATCGTGATCGTGGTTGAGCCCGCAAATTGCTGAACTCGATGTCACATTGGAATTGGAAGGACGGCAGCCCGTTTATTTCAGATTTGGATTCGGGTTTGGATTCTCCCGCCGTGTTGCACCCGGCGACGGTTGCCACGACGGCCGTGCCGTACGACTCCCCACTCGTGAGTCCTCTCTCCATCGAGCACTCAACCCCGCCGCCTCGCCTCCGCAACGCTCTTCGCTTCCAAAATCACCGCTTTCTGCAAATAAATCTTAATTGAAAATCCTCCTTTTAAAAGTCTTACTTGATTTTTAATCTAGAGATTTTTATTCCGAAAAAGAAAAGAAGCAGAAACAAAAGGGGGAGATCAAAACAGTCTATAATTTTTTTCCTGCCTATTAGCCAGAGAGCTTTATTGAGTTTTGTCTATTTTGGGGTTGCAAGCGCTTTCAACCATTTGCCATTCACTGTATTCCAATGCCTGTTATTTTTTTCTCTCTATCTTGCTTGCATTCTGTTCACCGTTTTTTTTTCTCAAAGAACCAACAAAAAAACAAAACTTCTCTAGAAGCTTGCCGTGCGGTGATTGTTAAAGTGGACTGAAGCCTTTTTCACCATCAAAAGAAAATAAGAATCCAATCCTGGAGACTTTAGTGGGAAAGACCCTCCTTGGTAGCTTTATAGAGACCTTATGCAACCATTATAGCACCTTTGCATCCAAATAAAAAAAGTTGGCTTATATGAGACTATTATTAGAAACACACACTCAATATCCAAAGGGGCTACTAGATCATCCAAGCTTGGTTTGAGAACTGGAAAACTCCCCCAACGATACGATTCTTGCCCCGTTGTTGTTTCGGTCAAGAAAGCTCCATCATTAGATAGCACGAACTGCAATCCATCCATATAGATTCCCAAGCATTCGTTTCAAACTTACATTAATTTTCCTTTGTTTTGCGAGAAGGGGGTTTGTAAACAAAAACGGGACCACATGACAATAATGGCATTTCGCGACACCCAATGGCTAATGATTGAGGCCTGTCGTGAGTTTCAGCGTGGGACCTGCAAGCGGCCTGACTCGGAGTGCAAGTACGCCCACCCCGGCGCTTCCGTTACCGTAGAAAACGGCCGCGTAACCGCCTGTTTTGATTCGCTAAAGGTGAGGGCTTGTTTTGAATCACACAAAATTAAACAAACAGACAAACAAAGCATTAAGCAAACATTTTTTTACAAGAATGTACATTCATGCTAATATATTTTTTTTAGAATGAATTTTTGTTTTGAAACGAAGACGTAAGAGATTGCAAAGAGAACGTTAACATCGAAGCCAATCCTTATTTTGCTGCTTCAATCTTCATTCCCATTATTCTCTTTGTTTTTTTGTTGTTATTGTTTTTGCTTTGCTACAAAATTAGTTTTAAATACCTCTTATTTTGTTGTTCCCTCCTGTCCGTGTTAGGGTTTGTCTCGTTTTGATTGTTGTTACGTTAATTCACCCCTATCTCCCTGAATTGATCATTTGTGGAAATAGTTATTAGTTCAGTAGTTATAGTAGTTATAGTTTCACTTTACAGTAAAATGTGAATGGCAACTTTTCTTATTTATTATGGTCACATTATCTAAATTCCCCCCCCCCTAATTTTAAGTAGTTTTGCGGACCTTGGGCACTGAAAGTCTTATTACACCTATCAAATTATTTCACATTTTATTTTCAATGAAAATAAAATAAAAGAATTGTTGTGCTGCAAAAAACACGAGGTTAGATTATAATAGTTCAAAAATATCACTTTAGAAACCAATGAAAGTATATGCACAAAATCATGCAGAGTTTAATGTCCAAGCAATGTACACTTGCAATAACTTGGGAACATTCAGAATTGGGATCCCCTTTTTATATTAAAAGTGTTTTTATAAGTATTTAAAAAAACATTGTAGATTTATTAGTTTCTTTGCAGCTTTGTGCTATTTTACCATAAAATATTCATGGCTGGCAAAATAACGTGCGAAAGCTGTGTTTATAATCAAATCACGAAATGATTTAGAAGGCTATGCTGTACATATCACATACTTGTGAAAGAAAAGAACAAAAAAATAGGCATATTTTTTTTTCTCCATCATTGTACTTAATCCATTTTAGAGCAGAATCGTCATGGCTGCATTGAAATAGGATACGCTTGTTTACACTTTCCCCCCACAAATATTTGTCAGGAAAAAGCTAGGTTATCGAATTACTGAATTAATCTCTGTATTGAATTCATGACATGGAACTCAAAAAATCCTATTTTTCTTTGTTTTATCCTTTAATGGCTGAATAATATGTAATTGCATGCATGATGTCTATTTGGTATGTGCCTGTTGAACTGTATTGCTGCTGAAAACATTGCGTCTTGGGGAACATAATATTTTCCGTTTTCCTTTGCGTTACAAATAATGCTGTCTCCTTTGGGAAAGGCTATACTGCAACGGACCATGCATGAAAAGATTTAACGGAACATTTTGAATCGTTTTTTTCCCTAAATTTGGTTGCCTGATGCAAATTTCCAAATATTTTCTTCTTTTTTTCAGAATAAATATATATATGCCAAGGTAAAATCTGAATGCAATATTTTCTTCTAAATTCCTCATTAAAAAATATTCGATTGGGCTAGTATGGTTCATGAAGAAATGTTACCATTTCAGGGCTTTTGTCCCTAAAATGTTCTTTCTCTGGAACGCATGTTTTACCAAAACCACATAGTCCTGAACCATGTTCTAACTTTTTATTGGAAACTTAAAATGCTTTAATGCAAATTTTGATGAAAAACCAAGTTTTAAGCAAAAATTGATGTTGGGTATTGACAACGATCAACCTTTACTTCTGTCCCATTCTTTATAGGTTTAATACCGGTATGGTTTTTTATTAATATTTTTTAATGAGATTTGAATGTGGGAAAACTATTCTGTATATTTGTCAATTTTGAATTCAATGTTTGTGCATGTTACGTTTTTAATCATATATATTATATTGTCATTTTCTTTAATACAGGTGCTGCAGAATAATGATAATTTGCGTTTATATATTGTATTGATTTATTGCAATGTATTATTCCTTTGTAAATATTTACATGTTATTATATGAATTGTTTGATATGTGGTGCTATGTTGGGCATATATTTGTATTTTTCTGACAAAAGCAAACGGCACTGTAAAGGTAAGTGCAGACACTCGGCAGTATTATATATAGAATGCCTGTTTGTGAGTGAGTGTGTGTATGTTTGTTTCTATTTATGAAAGCTATATCAAAATATGTTTCATATTTGATACACAATATATCACCCCCTTTTGTTGCATTCTCACACACTTCTGTGGGATTAATAGCTGATGCTACAAGTTGAGTTCTCCAGACTTTGGAAAGGCTCAACTCCATTAGAGTATGAAATATTGTGCATTTATGTGGATATAAATTATAGTTAGTATAAACTTATTTTTAAAAACCTACTAAAATAGTATTGTAAAAGACTAATAAAATAAAAAAAGTACCACATTTATATTTATAGACACAAAACACATGAAAACAGCGGAATACACTTCCATTGTACGCTGTATTGAACCCGTTCAGGACTGATTTATTTTGTTATAGCATGTAATCTCAATGTTCTCGAGCCCACGTACATGTTTTCTGGACCAGTCCTAAACGGGATAGTAACCCCTTTAGGACCTGGTCTCCAAAAATACTTAGGCTTGGGTGTTTATGGAGAATGCACTTTATAGGAATATCAGTCAGCCCTGCACGTGTTAAAAGTAAGAAGAAGAAATATATTAAAGCTAACAAATATTCTTCCAACAAGATTGATTATGAATGTGTCTTGAAACGTGTGACATTGCCTTTGCTCATTATCACATTCTCCAGACATGGATTGGATGGGGAACAATATGGTAGCTGTGTGGAATTCGATCTCCTTCTCATTATTTATGGTTCTGCGTTTTTGATTTGTTATCTGTCCTTTATTCATATCACTTTAAAGGGACTTAGTAACATTGTCCAAATCTTCAAAATACAATTGGAATTCTAGCGGTTCCCTCATACTGTACCTTGTTGTATTCTTATTAACAATCAAATCATGGGACAGGTTTCGGTTTTTCAAATTTCCCTTTCGTTAAAAAGATATTTACGATTGAAGTGTTCAGATGTCAAATTATCCAACAGATCGTCAGAACCGTGTACAAAGTGAGGGCAATGAGTTGGTGAATGTCACTTTGCATTTTTGCTCCATTTAACTTGAAATTTTCACACAGCACCAAGTGGACATATCAGATAACAATAATATATATTGTTTTAACCACTCATCACGTTTTGCAAAGTTACTAGATCCCTTTAATATGGCTGGCTGGGTGGGTAACCAGAATTCTTTATCTGGAAGACGCACCCACTGATAGTTAATTTCTTTTTCCCTAAAAATGTAATAATTTATTAACCTAAAATGTATTTATTTACCTGCTATTTGTAAGAATGATTGGGATATTTCATGGAAGTCTAATAGCTTATTAAAACTGAGGAAATTATGTGTATTTTTTATATTTTTGATAAGGAAAATAGACATAAATCCTTTCGTTGTTCCCCTCTTGGAATTGTTTATCAGCATTATTTCAATGGAGACTTTACCGGTCTATGATCTTCTTTATAATTCGAGACTGATCATGAACTGTCAGAGGCGTCAACAGCTTCTCAAAAGTGGGGGAGGGTGTGGGAGGGGGACCCCCCCCCCCCACCCCTTTTTGCACTTTTGGGCTTGAAATTGTGCGATTTGGTGCATACCTGAGACAGAAATGTCACATAATACATGTATGTTCGAGTGAAATCTATGGAATCAAACATACATTATGTATACACTTATGAAAAAAGTGGGGGTGGGAGAGGGGGGGGGGGGGGGGGGCAAGGGGACAATGCGATTATAGGAAATCTAATAGTGGCTTAAACATGTTAAGATTATAAATAACTGCTGAACAGTAGAACTGATTTCTTGTTTGTAAGTGCATAGCCATCGTCTGTCTTGAAGTTTTGCAATTATCATAAGTGACGAAAAGGCTGAAAATGATATCCACAATTTGCTAATTAAAAAGTTTAATATACAATGTGTGTATGTTGAACAATAGATAGTAGACGGATTTGTAGGTTGTAGATAGAATGTAAATGATTGTATTGTATTATACTGTAAGACTTTGTGCATTTTGGCGGTTCTTCTTGAAGCTTGATACATGATATGATAAGTCTGTTGACATACATGTATGTCTGCGAAAATATGAATAGCTGGGATCCAAAGGTTAAGTGCTGACCAATTGACTTCAAATTTATAATTGATATTATTTCAGCATCATTCAAATAAATATATAAGCTTTGGACCCTTGGACAAATAGGAAGTATTGCAAACTTTTAACCCACTCAGGACTGGTCTCCAAAGATAATTTTGCTAGAGTCTGTGGTGAATGCATTATGGTTAGGGTCAGTGTGTTATGATAATTGCATTGGCTTGAATGGGTTAAGATAGATATAAAGGAGAAAGGCAAACTTTTTTTTAAGGAGTTGATAAGTCGAGTCAAACTGAATGATTAAAAGTCAGAGCTATGACTCATACAATCATGTATATGTATATCTGATAATGGTAGTGCACATATTTGTTTAATAGAGAGCATGGGACAGTTGCAGTTTCAGTCCAGGATACTTTTGTTCATAACCCATTGCCTATGGGAACCTGTTTGGCCCTGTATTAAATATATGGGGAATGCAGAATCTAGTATGGTCAGGTTAACCAATAGGGACTAGCTATGCAATGTAAACTTGGTGGGAAAGAAATATTCCTTTATATAGGAAAACAGGATAAATTTCATAACAGGAGCCAATTCTATATAAATTCAGGGTTTCAGAAAATTCTATTAAATTCTGCAAGTCACTTTTTAGCAAGAACCTAGATTTATAATGCAATATGTGTTAGAAATATTGCACTTTAAAAAAATTACACCTAACACAATTGAAAGGAATTTTGTTTGTCCTCAAAAGATGTGTAAATGCAAGCTGTTTTTAAAATAAGAGTCAATTTTGATTCATTCATCTAATTAGAAAGCTACTTTTTCTTGTACAACTCATTATAACACATTATCCATCAAGCTAATTCGGTGGTACAATATTTGTTGCGCTCATTATTTAACGTCAAATGGGATAGGAAAAAAGGGATAAATCAGCCATTATTATTATAAGTCAGCGTAAGAAATGTAAGAATCGAAGCGGAACAAAAGCATGAAAAAGCTTTTTGTGTCTCGGACCCTTAGGGATATATGCATTTCTTTTCAGATATTCTATGCTTTCCAAGTTTTCCCTCTCTTTACATTATACTAATTTTTTGGCTCTCAAACATTTGTGTGAATATTACTCCCACCCCCACCCCTGCACTCTCTCTCTCTCTCTCTCTTTCTATCACTATTCATTTGCTATTGAAAAGAAATAAAGAGAACAAAGTGAGATAAAAGTAAAAGAAAAAGAAAGAAAAACAAAGTCACATCTTTCACAGGCTCTCTCACTTCTATTCTTACTTTTCTCTTGACTTTTTGTTGAGGTTTCGCGAAATGGGCCGCTAATGGCCGCATGACAGCTCGCTCCGGGCCCGTGGTGATTTTTCGAGCAAAATGTATCCCCCGCTCTCTGAACGAGCGACGAGAGAACGAAACGAGAAAGGAAAAGAGGTTCCATCGCTCATTTTCGGTAATGCCTCGAATTGCTTACGGCATCCGAGTGGGTTTCGTTCTCTCGCTTTTATATCATCCCGTCCCGTATTCAGCACTCACCATTTTGTATCCATCAGCCAAGTAGTTTTTTTTCTTTTTTTCTCGATTTGTATAATCCTGTACCGTATATTTTCGCCCGCGCTGTTTTATATCCATCATCTGAGTAGTTTTATTTTATATCTCGTTCGCGTAATCCCGGACCGGTACCGTAACAGTCTGCTTGCACTGTTCTGTATCAATCAAAACGGATCGTTCTTTTCGATCTTGAGAATTTCCAACAAGTACTGCTCGAGGTATAATCTCTTTTTGACCATATGCAGCAAAATAGCAAGTTGAAAGCCAGCCAGATTGTTGCATAAAATTTGTAAATCTATGCGACTTTGCCATGTCCATACTTTGACCAAATTTAACCCATTCAGGACTGGTTCCGAAAATATTTGGGTTAGGGCATACAGAGAATATGTACATATGACACTAAAATCAACTCGTCTGTAATATTTGGGTTAAGAAATTGAAATTTGGAAATCTAGAAATGACTGTATAAAATGTCCTTTATGTATTATTTTATGTAATAATGCATACAGAGAGTTTCAATAATGTTTGTGATAAAATATAAAATCAATGGCAATGAAAAATCTGTTTTTCTTTCATCCTATTAATTAGATGGAAAAGTATCCCCAAATGTTAAATGTAATTGCATCATACAGTACATTCATGTTATCTCCCTCATTGCAAAACTTAAATAAAATCAGAGCCATGAATGCGGTTTTGTTCCATTCATAAAATCACCCCCCCCCCCCCCCCGTCTTTCTTTGTTCCGTACCAACATTAATCATGTTTGGCCAATAACTGATATTAGTTTTTCTCCCGCAATTCCGGAACTGTGAGCACCTCGAGGTGTTGCACATTTTAATTTGCATCCTTGGGATAGATGCAGTTGTAATTTGCATCCCAAAGGTAATTTACCGTCTTAATTTGTGACCCTAAAGGATCGAAATGAAGTGATTCAGAGACTCTGAATCAGATAAATGAGTTAATTGGGTCCCTCAAATTTGCACAAAAAAAATTGAATCATGTATGAAAGCATTTATTCTATCCCGAAGCATCTAAGCATTCGTTATTTAGGATGAGCAAATTCATGTAAAGACGAACAAGGAGAAATGTTAAATTTCTCCAACTAATATTGCTTGAAATTATTAAATGCAAAAGAAGCAATTTCAAATTGGCAAATATAATGAATGTCATGCTAATTTCTCAAAAAAGTTTATATTAAACCAACATCATGTTTTTGATAGATTTAGTTTATATATCATCATGTATTCATTAATGAAGGATTATATGGTTTGTATGGACAGTATATTAATGCTTTCATATCATTGATAATAAACGCCATGACAAATAATCACCCTGGTCGTCATGTATATTGCAATTTTTAAGGAATGACTAGTACAGAATCTTAATTTTTAGATGGATGTTCCTTTTAGAATGTGTATTTATTCAACTCGGTTCTAGTTGTTTTATCTATCATCAACAGTGTGGTTTCTATTATTTTACAAAAAATTAACCCAATGCCTACGGTAACCTGGTGGGCCCTGTATTAACTGTATTTTGGCCTTTTGGGGCTCCTATTTTTCAGCTTAGAACAATTTCAAATGAATCAATTATTTTATCAACGTTTGATGTCTGCTTGCAGATGATATACATTTAATGTACATATCTTGGTATCTAAGTGTGCCAGTTATTCACTAGATTGCAGGGACAGTGCACTATTGATTTGATTTGATTTTGATTCATTTTATTTTCAACATAATCACATTATACACAATAATAATACAAATAATGAAGAAAGAAATACATTCATTGAATACTGAAAATAAACATGTATATTAAACAGATAAATTGATTAACATAATTGTAAAGTTTGTAGTACTATCAAGCTATGCAATTAATAACCAATAGCTTGTAGCTTTCATGCAGCGTTGCTGTGTGTCTGTATCAAGATTTTGAGTGTATTTTGGACTTCTTTTGTAGTTTTTAAAATCTTTTGAAAGCTTTATGTATGCCTGCAAATTGATAAATTGTGTCAGTTAACCCATCCCCTTCGAGATTCTCGAATCTCCATAGACTTTGTACACAACCCACCCAGTTCCTGTAGTCAAGGGGTTAAGAGATGGGAGGGACAGTGCACTATCAAACTATGCAATAGCCAATAGCATGTAGCTTTCAGCGTTGTTATGTCTGGCTGTGTGTTGATAGTGACCTCCTGAACCCACTTTCACTTTGTCATCGTTTGAGAGGGAGAAGGGCGCTAAGTCACTTTTTGAACTTCCGAGAAAATCATGTTTAAAAGTCTGAAAACCAATTACATGTATACATAGAAACCAGTGAAGCTCTCTTTTTTGTATGTGTTGAATGTTCCCAAAATTATACATAATTATTTGCTGAAAATTTCCCATCATATTGAGCAGGCTTCAACCCCTACAAGATGGTATGCGTTACTCAGTTTATCAAAACATTGACTTTTTGTACATCCAAGAAAATCATGTTTAGAGTTTTGAAGCTCTCTTTTGGTTGTATTGAATGTTACCCAAATTAGACATATAATTATTAGCTGAAAATTTCCCATCATATTGAGCAGGCTTCAACCTCTACAAGATGGGATGCGTAAACTCAGTTTAGCTAAACATGGACTTACGCCCTTCTCACTGGCACCTGCTGCCCTGTCAGCCCCATCATGTTAGCCCCCAAGGCCCTGTTCCGGCCAAACGTCAGTCAAGTCCCTATTTTCCTAATCCCCTTTTGAAAGACTCTGGAATATGCCCTATATCATAGTTTACATGTCTTGTACATGTAGCTAGGATTCTTATCTTCTTATATTAATTGATGCTTATTTTTGGCATCTCTCCACTTGTTTCTACAGTATACCCCTTTTTGTCTATCTCTTGAATCTCTTTATGTGATTCTATCATGTGTTTTGTCTCAATGTAGTTTTCCTTGTTTGATATGAATTCATTCTTGACTGTCTCAAAATAATCCCTGATTTTTGACACAATATTTTGTGCTAAATAAACACTTTTTTTAGTATTAACCCCTTGCCTACAGTGAACCTACCTACACTGTATACAAAGTCTGAGAATTTCAGAAACTAGAAGGGAACGGGTTTACATTTTTTTGGTTATTTAACTTGTTCATGATGATCTAATTTGCATAAAATGAGAATTCTGTAGACCCAATTCCAGGTATTTTTTTAGGACCAATCCTTAATGGGTTAAGTAATTGGTTGAAGGGAAAGAAAAGAGTAAAGAAGGAGGGAGCTAGTCTTTAAAAAAAATCTATCCTGATTATACCGTATTAACGCTTTTACTGCGGGAACCTGATGTACCATGTATTAACTCTATGGGAGAGGCAATGTCTTGTAGGCAAGGGTTTAATCATCAAAATGTGTGGAAAGAGGCCATTTGTTGTTGTCACTGCTGATATCCTGATAATAAATGGATCCCGACTTGACTCCTTGGCAGGGGGGCTGATCCCATCTAAACTCTCTGCAAGAGGACTTGTCATTCAAAGAGGTATGAAATCATTGGGGGAGAGGGGTAGACCAACCCCCCCCCCCCCCCTCCCTCCCTCCCCATGCCAATAAAGAATGTTTACCCATTCAGGACTTATTGATTTTGCCATCACGTATATTAAATCTCCATAATATACCCAAGCCCGAGTATTTTACGCAACAGTCCTGAATGGGTTAAAAGAAATATATATCCCAAAATTATATTACAAAATGATTAATGCCCTCACAAACTCCCCCTGCCACCTCCTAGCTAGGAATCATTCCCCAGTGGGCCCCTTCCCTTGCCCCCCCCCCCCCCCCCCCCCCATTCCCCATTTCCACCTGTTGGTTGAAGTGTGTTATGCCACTGGGTGTCATGCAAGTTGAACTTGAAGGTGAATTGAGATCTCTTGTTTGTGACTGTGGTTCCCATGACATTGACCTTTGACCTGTAGACATATGTTTAATGCTGTCTATTTTTGTAGGCTCAATATCACAGACGTGGTAGGCTTGGTTCAATGCTGCTTGATTTTTCTTTTGATGGTATTTCTAATCCTTTGAAAAGGGTGATCCACATGTTTCTTGATAGTTTGTTGTTTTCTCTGATACTCTAATTTATTCATCGTACTCTTTCATAAAAATGTAGACCTAGAACGATAGGTTAATTTTGTTAATTCTGGAAAATGTATTTAATGACTTACATTATTCACTTTTCAAAGGAAAAACATAGCAACAAGTAAATGAACAAGTACAATTTCAAATTGCTTTCAATTGCTTCTTCTTCAGCTATAACCCAATTTTAAAAAAAGAAACTTTATACCCGAAAGTCTTGATTCAAGGCCACGTGGCTAGTTTGGTGGGAGGGAACACGTGCATTCCTGCGATAACTTTACAACAGTCCGCGGCTCCCCTTGTTGAATGGCGATAATATGTCTGGTTCATTCCTGTGTCAACTCTATCGTGTACCCAGCTTAGTCTTGATTGGAAAGGGAAAGTGATTGGACATATGCTTTGCTAATTAAGACATATCACCCCTGACGGTTTCCCTCCATTCATACCTTGTGTATGTCGCATAAACCATTTGACTGCGCTTCGCCGTGTGCGTGATGATCCAATGCGAGCATGGATTTGTCGTTGAGCTGTCCTTGCATATAGCTAGTCATGATTTATAAACCTGTTGAGTATAATCGCAAACACAAACAAACTCGCAAAAATAATTCGATTCTGCAGATGCGATGCTAATTAAGACGTATCGCCCTTCATGCATTCCTTTCATTCATGCAACGTGTATGTCTCATAAACCATTTGACTGCGCTTCGCCATGTGCGTTATGGCCCAATGCGAGCATGGATTTGTCATTGATGATTAGAAAAAAAAGTTCTGCGTTTGCTTCATGACCCAGTTACAATTTATGAACCTGTTGAGAATAATCGCAAACACAAGCAAATGTTGCAAATATAATTCGATTCCACAGATGCCATGCTGATTAAGACGTATCACCCCGTCATGCGTTCCTTTCATTCATACAGCCTGTGAGTCTCGTAACCCATTTGACTGCTTCGCAATGTGCGCAGTATTGCTCAAGTATTGCAATGCAATCATTATGCATTCGTCATGGATGATTAGAAAAAAAGTTCTGTGTTGCTGCATGTGCCAGTAACGATTTATTAACTTGTTGATTGAAATTTTTAAAAAGAAGAAAGAGAATGTGCAAATATAATTTGATTCTACAGAATACCCTTGACGGTATCTCTCTATTCATGCCCCCTGTATGTCTTGTAAAATAAATATTTACGATTAATGGAACCATCAATTGATTCATCATTCTAGCACTGAGAGTTTTACCTCATTGTTTTTGTTTCTATAAAATAATACTACTAATAATAGTCTTTTTATGCTCGAGGCGCATCACTATTATAAAAAAATCATGATATTTAAATTTTGCTTTCGCATACGGGTGTGAACGAGATGTGATGGTAAGCTTTAAACATGGTGAAAGTGATACTTCCAGCCTCGGTTGGATTATCATCAGCGGGATTCGCAGATTAACCATAGCAGACATTCTAGCTCTTAAAGGGATCTAGTAACATTGTCCAAATCCTCAAAATCCGATTAGAATTCTAGCGGTTCCCTCATACCTTGTTGTATTCATATTAGCAATAAAAGCATGGGATAGGTTTTGGTTTTCTAAATTTTCTTTTCATTAAAAAGATATTTACGATTGAAGTGTTCAAATGTTAAACTATCCACTGGATAGTCGTAACCGTGTACAAAGTCTGTGCAATGAGGTAGTGAATATCACTTGCATTTTTGCTCATTACTCGGCCATATAACGTCCATTTAACTTGAAATTTTCACACAATACCCAGTGGACATATTATTAGATAACAACAATATACATTGTATCAACCATTCATCTCTTTTTGCACATGTCAACAAAGTTACTAGATCCCTTTAATAATGACTGCTCACTTTCTATCAGAGTTCTGGGTTTAACCCATTCAAGCCTGTTTGCTGTTCATGTAAATGCATTCTCTCTAGACCCTAGCCCGAGTATTTCTGAGAACATGCGCTTAAATGCGGTTGAAGCATTCTTCTCTATGAAATCATACTCCCAAAATAGTTTGTGTGTAAAAGTGTGAATGTTTTAATAGAAAGTATGACGTGCTTTGATTCTCGGAAAAGTGATGCTCTTATCAGTTTGATTATGATCTGCAGACTTAACAGTGTACTTTTATAATATGCACAGTTATATTACACACAATATGACATAGAGATGTGTGTGAAAGTTAGACGGTGCAAAGTGCTTCAATTCTGGTGAAAGTGATATCCTAATCAACAAGTTTCATTATAATCTGGAGACTTCACAGTGTACTTTTAATATGCACAGTCATTGCAGTTATATTACACACAATACGACATAGAGATATTTCCCCCAAGTATATAGTACAGCTAGTAGCAGACTTCCGTATAAACCCTTTGCTTTAATACAGGAACCTTAATGGGCTATGTACAAATTCTTTTGGGATTTCAAAATCTGCAATGAAACGTGTTGAAACATCCTTTTCAAAAAAATATGTCCCAAAATTGGCTTGTGAAAGTGTGAACTTAAGAAGGTGCAGGGATCTGTAATCCTAGTGAAATTGATCTAGTAATTCTCCCTTTGATTCTAATCTGAGAGATTTTTCAGGTGGCTGTGTGAGACACAAGGATATGGAGACATTTTAATAACTGATGTATATCACTTATCTGACACTGAAGTTCTGTAATTCTTGGGTTTTTTTTTTTTTTTTTTTTTGGGGGGGGGGGGGGGGGGAAAGATTTTTTGGGAGTAGTACTTTTTTGTGTGTACATTTTCGGTTCTTAGAATTGAGAGTTAGAGAAAGTTGTTTCCATGGTTATTAAGTTACTGATGTTGGTAGATTTTTCTTTTGAGAGTTGCCATGTATATGGATACAACTTATTCAAATTTGTGGTAACAAGAATCAGAATTTATTTCCAATAGTTTGAAAAGTCCTTTTGAAGGCTGTAATTCATTTCAATAATTAAGTTTTCCTTTCTTTTTAAATTATAAGTATTTACTGTTCATGGATGCAAAATGTTGGTTCTTAAAATACAAATTTAAATTGAAGAGTTGTGATTTGGTAGTGTTTACAAAAAGTACATTTATTTCACTCTCGTTTCTAAGGAAAGATCCTTTGAAAATGACAATAAAACATGATAGTTTCCGCTTTAACAATCAATTATCCTGATTTATTAATCAAAAGTAACTTGAAAAACAAGTTGAAAACAAAAATGATGTCATATATTATTGTCTAGTCTGATATATATGGTAATTGAGTTATTGCTTCAATAAATCAGAAATTACTCATCCCCCCTGGTTTTATTGCTACTCAATTTGATCTAGGATATAGTCAATTTCTGTTTCCCCCTCTTTTCCTTTTATAGATTGATAACACATTTACTGTAAATATGATTTTCATCAACAGCAAAAGGACAATATCATTTACAGATTGTCAGTTGAAAAAGAGAAGGGCATTGTTATAAAGTCACCCTTTTTTTCTACTTGGGATATGATCATGTTTAAAGTTTGGGACCCTTGTGGAAACCTGGATTGGCTCTCTTGTATTATTGATAAATATTCCCTTAAATTAAGAATAATTATTATCTGAAAATTTGGCATCACATAGTTATAGATAAGGCCCCAAACTACAATGTAGTATTAAAGCAGAACTCAATTTAACCCTAAAATTGACCTAACGCCTTCTGACTCGCACCTGACAACATGTTGGACATCTTGAAGTGTTCTTGAGTCCTATTGAAACGATACTGAAAACAAAATGTATAGTCATAGATAAGGCCCCAAACTACAATAATGGTATTAAAGCAGAACTCAATTTAGCCCAAAAATTTACATAATCCCTTCTGACTCGCACATGACAACATGTTCGACATCTTGAAGTGTTCTTGAGTCCTATTGAAACGATACTGAAAACAAAATGTATAGTTGCATATCCTGCCTGAGATGTTAGAGTACAATAAGGACATAGGTATAAACCAGATAATAAAAAGCGGAGCAGATAATATTAAGGTGGTCAATAATTTGTCAGAGTGCCCATTTCACATAGGCAAGTATGAAAAGTATGTAGTTATTTCAAAGAGTACTAATTTCACATAATGATACCAAAAAAAGTGGAAAGTTTGAAAAGTAAAACCACCAAAATGTAATTTTTATTTTTTCCCTGCATCTATTGCAACTAGAGCCAAGAAAAAGAAACCGCATGGCGGATGTTAGTGTCATTGAGTGGAGACGGTGAGAAGATGGGATTGGTGGTCAGATGAGAGAGAGGGAGAGAGAGAAAAGGATGATACAAAATACAGCTGAAAACTGCTTATCTACAGTACTATAATAACGCCTGTGTATTAATAAGAAGAGAGTCAATATAATATAAGGCCTAAATTTTTGATCCTAGCTGAATCTTCTTCGGAGGCTAAAATGACGATGGTACATAGAGAACACAGTACTATATAGACATATAGACAGCTAGAAAAAGATAGATAGACACACGTCAAAGACTAAGAGGGCAAATGTTGTGAAAAGACAGCAGAAATTTACTGTTTCTTACTTTTAATTTCTTCCAAGACCAATATTTCCTTATTTTGGGGTTAGGGTTAGACAATATGACGCACAGAGTGAAAGGGGGAAAATCTTTGAAAAGATAGTGACAATTTACTGTTTTTTGTACTCCTTTATTCTTCTTTTTTCTTCCAATGTTTCCTTGTTCAGGGCAAATTGGAAAATACAACTCACATAACTTGGTGAGAAAGGAGAAAAGTCGAAAATCATTAATATTTTCTTGTTTTGGGTGTAAATTTGATAAATTGAAAATAATGTAGATTTTATTTAAATTTGTTGGCTAATACATCGCTGATATCATACAGTAAACAAAGAAGAAATCAGATATTTTGTATCTTATAGAGGAACTTGTCTGGATAAAATGTATGTAGTAACATTATACTATTGCTTTGGTTGCACATGTTGCAAGTGCTTGTAATGAGATGGAATTTCCTTTTCAGACTCTGAACTAGAAATTTGATAATATTGTTGATATTTTGTGATATTTATATAAAAACTTGAAAGTGATATCGAATTGCATGCATATACATTTTATGTTTTACACTGAACATTTTTAATTCAATTTTCAAAATGGACTTTAACCATTTGTCTACAGGAGAATGGTCTATCATGTATTAACCAATTCAGGCCTGGTCGCCAATAAACAAATTGACGAATTTCTGCTGCCACACTCTTTCTTACATAAAAACATAATCAATTTCCCCCCCCAAAAAAAAAATCAAAGCAGAAATGAGCGTAAAATATAACGACAACAATAAATCTCCCTTTAATTTTATAAGGCACTTAAATAGGCACTAAAGATTATGCAAAAACAAAATCTCCTTTGATTTATATAGAAGTTGCACAGGTGCTAAAATCATGCAAAGGTAATGGCAAAAGTAAAATCTCCTTTTAATTTATATAGCACTTGAATATGTGCTAAAATTATGCAAAAGTAATGGCTAAAAATAAAATTCTATAATAAATTATATACTACACTACTTGAGTAAGCACTAAAAATACTGCAAAGCATTACGGCAGAGTAAAGGGAAATACATGTTGGCCGGAAGGACTATGTGCATTCAGTACACAAGTGAAGTGAAAATGGTTTTATTACATATTTATGTTGTAAATTATATTTTTTTATTTCTCTTTCCTCATTGTCTATTTTTTTATTTCTCTTTCCTCATTGTCCCGATCAATGCCCGTACAAGGAAGCAGTTGCGAAGAAAAACTCTCTCTCATTTTCGATTCTCTGTCAGTTCGAGAACGGCTACCAGATATTTTGGGCTTGTGTGATTTTGTCCAGTCCGCAGGTACACTGAGCCGCTCCGAATGTAACGGTCTGTGAAATACTACCGCAAATGTTGCGGACATCTTTGTGCAATTGGAAGAATATATATTTTTATTTCATCTCATAGATATTGCAGGTTGTGATTTTTTAATCGGCAAGTTCGCTGTGCCGTGAATCTAAAGATCAGTGGGTGCCACAAAATGCACAAATGTTGCAGGAATTAACAAAACTTTCTCTGTGCAATATTGCTATTTTAATAGTCGACAAACTAGTCAACTAACTAGTAAACAGAACTAGTCAACAAAACGAGTCAACAAAACGAGTCAACAAAACTAGTCAACAAAACTAGTCAACAAAACTTGTTTGTACCAGATAATATTTGGGAGAGACTTGGTTTAATACTCAACCTATATTTATCATCTCTACTCGACTGGACTGTTTATTGGAGTCAATGGATAACATGTACGCTGCAGACAGCTTGGTAAATATTCTCTTTATTACGGTGGTTCAGATTCATATTTTATGGTGGTTCACATTTATATTGTTACGGCGGTTCAGATTCGTAAATCAGACGCGCTGTGCCATTTTGTGAATTCCTTGTGCTCGGTGCGAAAAACACTTTGGCTCGATGTTATATATTGCGCGCAAAAACTAGCCTAGTTACACACATTTTCGGAGTACAATATGATCTTTAAGAACAACTATTGAAGATATTAATTTTTAAAACCCATTCTTCAAGGTTTGATTTTGCTTTTAAAATTATTACCAGTTCCAGATGGGCTTAATATAACTATTACATTGACTTGAAAATGGTCAATTAGGGGGAGGGGGGGGGGGGGGGGGGGGCGAATTGTTTACTGGAAGCTGGTTAGTTGATGTTTCCCAGCTTTTAGATGGTCTACTAATCAATATATTGGTCTATGATATTCATTATTTGCTTACAGTTAAAATTTGTGGCACACCCACTATAAAAGATTGCTCAATAGTATTCCTATTTTTAATTGTTGGTGTCTTGTTTTTTCTTGGCAATGAGAATGAAAAGAAAACAATCCTTTAATGGTCACCTCGATTTCTCTTTAAATAGCTGACGATGTATTAAGGAAAAACAAAACTTGGAAGGAAGCGAGTTTTTCCTGTTATTGACGAAACGCCTCGTGAGTGGAAAAACATGGACACATCAAGTGTTTTTGAAGAGCGGTGTTGCGTCAGGGAGTGTTGATTTTTCATGATCATTAGTTTTATTTTCCTTGAAAATGCGAGCGAGAGGTTTGCATAATTTTTTTTATAGAGAAGAGATCATTATGGGAGAAATTAATGATAAAAAAGGAAACAATTCACCTACTTCGTGATGACCCACCGTGGCAATTACAATGCAGTTCCATGATTTTTTCTTCAATTTATTTTATCTTAATTAAATAATCATAATTTTCATAGATCTGTTTATACCATTTAAAAAGTGTAAGTTAGCATTCTATTGCGCCAAGCTCAAGTTCTTTATCGCCCATAAACTCCTTTTCTTCAACCTTAGAAAGAAAGTGTATTCTTAGGGTTAGGATAATTTATCATTATGTGCTTTAATAGAAGCTCAAGACAAATATGTCACATTACTATTTCACGTCTAAAAATCAAAATGTTTTTTTTTCTTCTTTTGGCTGGAACAATAAGGCTACTTGAACTTGCAGTCAGAGTTGTAAATAAAATATATATATGCACAACCTGCGCCAGAGGTTATAAATTACTTTTGCCCACAAAACAGCTGTCTTCTGGTTTTGTATGTTCTTGTTTGACTAGAAAAAAAGAAAGATCCTATTTTTGGGTGTGTGAGGAAACTAGAACAAGTGCGTGTCAGGTCAAAGGTCATGGGCTTGGCATGCTGGGAAATCAACAAGCTCTCTGATTACTCTGATACTTCTTCGTACCATGCCATGCGCATCCAAATGGGGTGCAATTTATGGATACTTTGTACTGGATGGAAGTAGATGGATGCATTTGGTACAAAATGAAATTGTACAATAAAATTGTGAACTTCAGTGTTGAATTATTCAATCCTATTTGGTCCGACCCTCCCTTGATGGTCACTTCTTGTTGCGAAATTAGGTCAGGTCGAAGGTGGCATAGCAGGCATGCTACAACAATAAGCTATGTTTATATCTTAACCCGTTCAAACTTCAGGACTGAATGATTTTGCTACAACGTGTATTCTCCACAGACTCGAGCCGGAGTATTTTCGGGACCAGTCAGTCCTGAACTGGTTAAAAACCATTGAATGATTTCATTTTGTTGTTGCTGGCGTTCTCTATTGTCCCAAGTACAAGTACATGTATTTTCAGGGCCATTTCTGAATGGGTTTAATCCCTCATTGTGCATATTGTCGAAGTAATTGTAGTGACTGTCTACTGCATGGCAATTTGGTATGGATGGGTCATATAACCGCAATCTAAATTCTCCAGATTATCAGATTATTATATTTTGGTTGTCCTCTTTAGTAGCACAGCAATGACAGTGATCATTTTACAATTGTAATACTCCCATCAATACGGTATTATTGGTGTGGGTTATAAATCTAAACCTAAATTCTCTATTTTGATTGTCTGGTTATTTCATTGTCCTTCTCCTCTATTGCACTGCAATGACAGTGATCATTTTACAATTGTAATACTCGCATCAATACGGTATTATTGGTGTGGGTTATAAATCTAAACCTGAATTGTGTATTAGATTGTCTGATTATTCCATTTTCGCATCCTGTATTACTGCATGGCATTGACTGCTAGTGTGATCTTCATTATGGTATTGACCTCCCCTCTGATAGGGGCCTGTAACAGGTGGCCTTGGGTTTCATCAACACACACATTGAAAAGGGAAAAGAAGAGAGCACTGTAAAAGGAGAGAAAGGGAAAGAGAGGGGGATAGATAGATAGAATGAAGGGGGAGAGGGGAATAGAGACATAAATAGAAGGGGGGTATATAGAAAGAGATAGAGACAAGGTATAGAGAGAGAGATATATAAATTGGAAGGATAAATATAGAGTAACAGAGAGAGAGAGAGAGAGATGGATACACTTAAAAGATAAGTGAGTTGAGGGTCAAATAGGGAGAGAGAATGCTTGAGAGCGATATAAACTTGAACCTGATACACAGTGAAATGGAGGGAGATAAAGAAAGGAAGAACAGATGGAGGAAGAAAAACGAGAAGAAAGAACCCTCACCCCCCCCCCCCCCCCCAAAAAAAAAAAAAACCCCGGAGATAATAAAGAAGAGTGGGAGATGTGGTATATACATGTACAAACAAAGATAGACATATACAAATAGAGACACACATTGTCATAGATATGCAAATAGCATAAAAGATAGTAACACAATGAAAGAGAGAAATATCTATATAGAGAGATGAGATTGTGTTCATATAAAACCGTGACCTTGTATGCTGTAAAAAAACATATATGTGTTGTGTGTACACTGTGTCCAATTCTCGTATAAATATATTTGTGCTGCGTTGGCTGAGATCCGTTCTGTTCCTCCCCCCCCCCCACCCCCCATATAATTTATAACGTTCACGTGCTGACGGACCAGGTGCGGAAAAGCATACAAGCGTTCATGATCGGTCATTGTATAAATGTTCGTCGTCCTCGTGCGAATGGTATGCGAGTGGGTAATTGGGAGTGGACTTTGAGTGAGACAGAAAATTTACCATTGCGTACAACAACAACATATTATTGCTTTGTGTGTCTGTGTGTGAATGCAGCAAAGAAGGCGTTCATTATCGGTCATTGTGTGAATGTTGATTGTTGGAATGGTCGAGTGGACTTTTGAGTGGGAGAAAAAAATCCCCATTGTACACAACAAACAAAATGATTTTGTAGTTGGGGTAATATTTCCATAAATATGTTCCCTTTTGTGTGAATGCAGAAAAACAGGCGTTCATTATCGGGTCATTGTGTGAATGTGTGTTATTGGAATGGTCCATGGTATTTGAGGGGGGAGTGGCGATCGAGTGGACTTGTGGAGTGGGAAAAAAATATCACCAGCGCAAACATTGAACAAAATTATTTTTGTAGTTGGCAAATATTTCCTTCAATGTGGTTCCCTTCGTGGGAGTGCTTGTTCCCATTTCTAATATATTTTCTGTATCAGCAACACCTACATATTTATTTTGATACTATACTGCAAGCCTCCGTTAACTTTTTTCACTGCAAAAAGTGCAAGTTAAATCATAACTTTTCACATTTTAATTGCCTGAACAGAAAATTTACTTGCCCGCTGACTTCTAGATGACATCTTCTCTCGTAGTCGTAGTTGACCAATAATTATCGGGCAACCAAACTGGGCCCATTCATGAAATTGTACTTGCCCAACATCAATTTTTACTTGCCCCGGGCAAAAGGGCTAGTGCTAGTAGCGAGCCCTGCCTGCTGGTTATTTCTGCGATGCCTCCATTGTGATGGATGTGCATTGTCTTTATTATTCACAGCACCTGCAACAGTCTGCATATTCTTGTAATCTACCATTTTCTTTGCTCGTTTTAATTTATATTATATATTTATGGTCAGTTTCCTTATATGTTTGAATTATTTTCTTTTAATTATTACAGTTCCTTCAAAATACAACTTTGGTAGTGCTATTAAACCTTTCTTTACTTTATATCGATAACACCTTCAGAGTTCTAACAGACACATTTTTAAATTGATTTGAATCATGGAAATTTAATGCATGGTCTGATAAAAAAAAATTATAGCAATGACGTAGAGAAAACACCACTGTATTTACCCTTCATGCAGAACTGCTTAGGCCCCGTTTTTAATAAAGATGAACGATTTATTCAGAAAAATGGGGGACTGCAAAATGCAAATAGGGTGAGATAATGTCGTCACTGCATATTGACATATGAAGATATGACCATAAAGCTCGCTTTCAGACAGACAAAAAAAATGTCACGTATAGCCAAACATGTTTGAATATTTGCGATGATTTTGAAATGGTGTTCATACACTGCCTTGACATCGTATGGCAATGCGATATATGTTTGAAACGATATAAGAAAGGTTTGATGAGACATGCTTGGCAATACCATGTTATGCACATAACAAGTGGTCAAGTGTGATGTCATCAAAAACCTATTTTTTAAATTTCCAAATTTGAACTTCTATTTTCTGAAATAGCATAAAAAATAATGTTGAAATGTTGAAAATCAATTGAATATATTAAGTATTGGCTGAGATATGCCCATCCAAATTTATTTTCAATAGGAAACCACTGTTATTTTGCTCTGGTTCATAACGGTTATAATACAATGTTAACGTTAATAATTCACTAATAATGTGAATGGGGGTTGGAGAAATGGTGTGAATGGCATTGTTTGTTTTGTAAAGGTTGTGTCTGTGCAGAAATCAGGTGAGCCATAAATACATTCATCTATTTTTTCTCCCTTTTCATTTCAACCATTCATTATTCAGTCTCGAAGATTCATTGACATTTTTATTCAATATGGCAAAGAATAATTAGCAAAACCACCCGTAACTAATGATTCACATATATACCCAGTGTAGATTTGTATGAGTGTGATCGAGTGTGATTGCCAAGTACAACATACAATATAATGTATGATTTGTCTGGCATGAATATAATCATTCTCGATATTGTTCATAAATTAACTGTACTGCAGATATCATTACCATTGGGAATGGGAATTTATACAGTGCATATCTGACCATATTTGCTTGGGCATGAAACATGAACGAGTCTAAATCCTTTTTTCTGACACAAAATATTCAGTCGCCAATGATGACGATAATGAGAGATGTTGGTTTACGTAATACCACCAATAATTCTCAACCATAATATTAGTTTTATAACTGTGCATTAGAAGGGAACAAATGCAATTTATTCTTTTGCAATTTTACCCAAACTAACAGCTTAGCTTTAAATAAAGAAAACAAAGCACAAATTTAACTCTATCATAATGATCTACAAATACAAAATTTGTTAATTCACATATTGCAATATTACCAATTTAACCCGTTCAGGGCTGTGGTCTATGGGGCATGCATGCGTGTACCGAAATTGAGTAGACTTCAATGGCCCGGATTCACAACAGAGGTTTGTACAAACCATGGTCTACATCTATGGAGTGCTGCTCGTATACAAGTAAAACAATTTATAATTTCTAATTATATGACTGTAGAGCTTGCTAATCAGCAGATTTTCACCATCTGAGAAGACAAACATTTATTTGGTGCATTCAGTAAATGTGTACCATCAACATTGTTAACAATTAAGGAGTTTACATTCTTTCTCCATCAGTTTACAAATGGCACTCCATAGATGTAAACCATGGTTTGAACCATGGTTTGTACAAACCTCCTTTGTGAATTCCACCCAATGGGTTTATACACTGCCTATGAGATATATGTATTAACCTATTTAGGACTGGTTCCCAAAATACTCCAGCCAGGGGTTTATGGAGAATGCATGTTATATCAAGGAGGTACTAGGCCTCCTTGGTTATATCAAATTCAAATAGTCTTAAACTTGTTAATGCACTTCTTAACTTACTGAGACAGCAGACAGAGTCTGAGTTCGGGTGAAAATGGACCACTTTAATTACATACATACATGTATAAAATAAATCCTTCAACCTCATTCTTCTTCATCATCAATCTTTTTTAGCAAAAAGAGGGGGAAAAAATCGAGAGAAGATGTTAGCTCTTAATTTAGTTCTCGTTCTAGTCATTAGTCCTCATTATCACGCTCACACGCCTCGCTCCAAACCGTCATTTCAAATAAAAACGGCGAGGTAATAAATAAAGCTAATGAACTTCCTTCGATAGCGCCCCCTCGTGCCATTAAGCCATTCAGGACTGGTCCCGAAAATACTCTTGGCCTAGGGTCTATGGAGAATGTAAATTAAACTAATGTACTTCCTTTGATAGCGCCCCCTCGTGCCATTAACCCATTCAGGGTTGGTCTCGAAAATACTCGGGCTAGGGTCTATGGAGAATGCATGTTATAGCAATTTAAACAATCAGTCCTGAACATGGTTCACAGTTCCTATGTGCCTATATACGCTCGTTCAGGGAATGGACGATGCATGTTTATAAACCAAAAGCAAATCATGTTGAATGAGTTAATGTAGACATTGTTGGGGTGAGAAATTCAAAAGAATATCAAACCGGATATACCACAGCCATATATTGCTTTAGGCTATAGCTTCTTGTAAAATGTTTTTTTTGTTATATTGCTTGTTACTGTATATTGATATATTCATTTAATTTCTGAAAGAAGCTTACATATCATTTTTGCTTCTTTTGTATTGAACAAAGATGATCTATATATACAGTATATAGTTGTACCATTTCTGTTGGAAATTACAAAATAAACTTGAAATATAAAACTAGATATAAAATGGGGAGACAGAAATTAATAGTCAATTTCAACAGAAAATGGGAACTAATCACTGGACCAAATATTATATTCTAGCATTTAATACAAGGTCATTAGTCTGAGGCAGCTTGTTGATACCACACATCTACAAATTAATATTGCTTGTAAAATGTGTTGTTTTTCTAACGTTTGTTATATATAATTTGTACCCTTTCTGTAGGAAATTACAAAAGTAAACTTGAAATATAAAACTAGATATGTCAGGAGACAGAAAATAAGTCAATTTCAACAGAAAAATGAGAACAAATCATCAGACCAAATACACTACTCAAAAAAAGTTAAGGATCACTTTTTATTTTGTGAATAATTTTAAAATGACATATTTTACTCCTGAATGACCTCAAACACACTGTAATCAATATCACATGTGGTTCAGTTGTTGCATAATATCTCTTGCATCATTTTTTTATTCCAATGAGGACACCATCTAGTCAAACAAAAAATGAAAGAACAAGGTAAGACCTCACTCATAGCTTGGAAAAAATACAAGTTAAGAAAAAAGTGATCCTTAACTTTTTTTGAGTAGTATATTAGATATTGTAGCGTTTAATAGGAGGTCATTAGTCTGAGGTAGCTCGATGATGATGATGGCACACATTACCTACGTCACACACGATGAATGTAAATGGGCATGGAATCGAGAGGGTAATGTTCCGTAGATAATCAATTAGAGTTTGGCGAGCGAGGGGGTATAGATTACGACTGCACATTATGATATGATAGCATTTATGTCATCTAGGTCATATGTCTACTGTATATCTATGCATTGCAGTATACACATTCATTTTTTTTTTATAGTAACGAATACATCGCTATCGCAAAATTTGGAGTCAAATCATTATTTATAGTAACGAATACATCACCATCGCAAAATTTGGAGTCAAATCATTATTTATAGTAACGAATGCATCACCATTGCAAAATTGGAGTCGGAGTCAAATCATTATTTTATGTGCATTGATTTTATCTGAAGTGTTCTTTTTTAAGGACTGACAGTCACTAGTTGTCTTGTTTATAGCAGTATTTAAGTAATTACCAATTAAAAACTGTTCTATTGATTGAAAAAAGAAGAAGTTGGAAATTATGTACACTGTATACACTATCTCCTTAGTTCATTATTAAAAAATTATTTTGGCTTTTATATCTTACAATTGATTTATGATATTAATTATGATAGCATAATGCTAATGATGACATCGATGATGAGGATGACAATAATGATCATGACAATGGCAATGATGCCAGTTATGTTGAGAATAACTCGCACACGTACAAAATTTCCAGTTATCACTGTAGTACCCTGGCATCTCTACCATTGTGTTGCAGCAGCAAAAAAAAAAGAAAGGAAAAAAAAAAAAAAGATGAGCTTTTTTTTACATCCATCAGATAATATGGAATTGTTGAAAGAATCAGGGCACAGGAAGATGCTTTGTTGGGCTGCTCCGATTCCGATTCAATCTTTACAGAGCATATTGATCTTTTTGATTGCAACAAATACTGCAAATGTCATCTGTGTATATGTGACTTGCTATCAGTAGCAAAAGCCTGCCTGCACTTGTCGGTATTTCATGTTTGAAAGAAATTGCCATTTTAAGTTCACATAATGTGTGTAAAGACATATGATTGTAAAAATTGAAACAATTATATCTTCGCCAATAATTGACCACTTTGTTAGAACAAAGCATCAAATGAAAGCTTGTGATAAGGCCTTTCTAATGGTATGAATATCTACATTTTGATCTTTACCGACGAGTGCAGGGTTTTGCTATAGCCGGTCACATATATATTCAAGTATACAGAGTGGTGTATTCTCTTGGGGGTGGGCAGATATGGGTTATAATCTTGTTTTTGTAATTAATATATTTTCAAGACTCTTTGATTTTAACTAAAATGCGCATTCACCATAGACCCCAGCTCAAGTATTTTGGGGACCAGCCCCTAAAGGGTTAAAAAGTAAAGTGTATTCTCTTGGGGGGTTAGATAGATATGCGGAATAATCTTGTTTTTGTAATTAACCTGTGCAAAACTTTTTGTTTCACTATTATCATAATTTTAATCCAATATATTAAAACAAATTTGGTTTCGGTATAAATTACATTATTTGTTGACCCTAACATCAAAACGTTTAGGACTCAGTCCTAAATGTATTAGAAATATGATCCTGTTACATCTAGATTCAAGTGTCAAACAAGGATATACTAGGGCAAACATTTGAATAGATGGAAAAGAAGAAAGAAAATCAAATTTATCTTTTATTTGGAGATTACACATGTGATTCCCCCCAAAGTAGGCCTATACAGAGTTATTGGGTTTGCTTTCCAAACACTTCACAGCTCCTGTATGTGATTTGGGGAAAACTATTTGATGTTGAAATGCAGCGATTATATATTCTGGTGAGAATAAGAGGAGCGCTAGCTTTATTAGTCTTTGTTCTTTGTACCGTCTTATAGTTCAAAGCCTAAGTGGGTTAGCGTTGCTCTCTCTCTCTCTCAACCATCAAAATATAGTCGATAAGATAGTACAGCGCGAGAGCGGTCCTACCGAAACTAAAACAAACACTCGAGGATCTTACACAGCGGGAGTGCACGTGACCACCGATCCCTATCTGACTGTCCATATTAATAGCATAATGGTGTACTACTGTTGGGTTTTAATACTTTATCATACCTTTTCCTCATCACCTTGTTTTTAAACCCTATTTTGATTTGAATTTCAAGTATGTCACAAAATTATTTGACATCGTAGCCATCTAAACCTGTTCAGGACTAACAAAATAATTTCTTAACATAATCGGATCTTCATTTTGTAGCCATCTGAAACCTGTTCAAATTATGTGATTCTGACAGTGTATTCAATCTTATATCTCATTACTATTATTCGTATTCGATTATGAAAGCCAACTTTTTGATGCGCATGCTTTAATATTTATGACGTAATACTCTCAGCTTGGATACTATATTTATTGGTGCTATATTTTCCGGACTGGTTATAACAAATATTTGGGCTGTACGGTGGTCTACCGAAAAATGTGTGTCGTACAAAAATCAAAATGTCTTCAAGGGGTTATATTAAACATGTTCAATACTGTTTGATTTTGCTTGTATAACACACATTCTCCAGACCGTCACCAAACCAGAAATTTTTTTTGGAACCGGCCCTGAACGGGTTAAACTTGACTTTGTCCTTGCCAGGTGCAAAAGTCAGACGAGGAAGGACCACGGACGTCTCTCTGCGTTCGTTCGTTCGCTCGTTCCGATTTTAACTTTTAATTGGTCACCTATTATTTTGCTGACACCCCCGTGCAGCCATCGGTAGACACGTCGTCTGCTTCCTGTTCTGGATGCTCTATCGGTTTGATATTATTTTTTTCGTTTTCGAGTCGAGAGACAGACGGGAAGAGATTTGAGAGATTCAAGTATTTATGATATCGAAATTGAAACTATATATGTTTTTCAAGCTTCTACTACACACTACACTACATGTAAATCAAGCAAGGGGTTTTGCGTCAATTTCCAAAATTACACAAAACTGCGGAAGATTCTTGTTGTTTTTTGTATAAAATGCTGTCTTTGTAGAATACAATTTGTTATCATTATCTATTGATTATTATAGCCTTATTATGAAGCCCTATTTGGGTCCAAATATATAGTGATAGCTTAATGTATTGTTTTCTACAAAAATAAACCTAGCTATAATTATGTAACCTTCTGATTAAAATTTCTGGCTTAAATGTTTGCTTGATATGATTTTGTTATAGATACATATTATATTTATGATAGGTTAGATATTAAATGTGTTAAGCAAACTCGAGAGATTTATATGTTTACAAATGATCCGCGGATTGTGAATTACTGATAGTAATAAGATATTTGAGTTTTTCATTGAAACTAACAATAATGTGTGCAACTGATGATTGACTATAACATTGTTTGCCAATGAGAGAGATATATATATGTATATTTTTCATTATGGTGTTGCTTTTTATAGAATTTCAATAATTAATTTGAAGCTTTGACTAACTTATGATTGAAATAATCAGCATGCAATAATTAATCTTGCACTTAATTTCTAATTATTATGAATTTTCCATGCACAAACAGAAGTGTTATATATATATATACTGACTTCTAAATATATACATTTCTTTTCAATGCATTCTTTATTGAGAATATATACACGTAGGGAAAGACAATAAGTGTAGCTTTGACTTTCTTTTCATTAAATCCGCCAATATGCAGAAATACATTTTCATCGAACGCTTGATTATTAAACAATGCAATTGTATTGTCTGTACTCCAAAATAGCTTCTCTACAGTTGTATGTACATGTACAGTGCTGACATCTGAATGTATTTCATTTTTATCACATTTTTATATTGAAAATCAAATGATAAGAGTAGCTTTTACCTTTTTATTTGTTCATTAAATCCATCAACATTTGAGAATACACTTGCGTTTGATGTATATTATTAGATCATCCTGCTTTGTCTATGCACGGAGCGAACCTCTATTCTATAGACTGTTGTGTGTGTACAATACAGAGTGCTGAATAGCGCTTTTCTTTCTATCGTTTTTTCATTATGCGGAGATAAAACAGGACAAATCAAGAGCAATTCGTCTTTGATTGAAAACCTCACAATTGAATTCAGGCTGCTCACAGAGATAGTGGAGGAGGATGATGGTGGTAAGATATGTGAGACAATCTCAGGGAGATGTATTGAAAGAAAAAGGAAGAGAAAGGGAGACTGGAGAAGAAGATGTATGTCGAAAGATACATATGAAGATGGATGTAGCTAGAGATAAGGATATATGTGAGACAATCTCAGAGATATAGGATGTACAGGTTGGAGAGGAAGAAAGAGAGGGAGGGAGAGGGGAAAATAGATAAAGAGATAAAGATAGAGAGAAAGGCAGATATAGATTGGGAGAGATAGATAGAAATGGACAGAGAAGAGAGAGAGAGGATAAATATGAATAGAAAGAGAGATGTTGATGGATATGGTGAGAGATATACTGTATGAACAGAGAGGAATAGTGTGACAAAAATATATAAGATGTGAGAGAGAGGAGTAAGAAAGAGATAAGGATTAAGAGAGATATATGAATAGAAAGGGAAATGTTGATAGATATAGTATAAGAGATAAATTAACACAGAGGTAGATAGACATATGATGACATAAATGGTACCCTGGGGTACCAAACGAATATCCGCCATTTTGTTCAATTATTTATTTATTTTTTAGGGCTGTACCGGGGTATAGCGTGCATACAAGCGCGCGCTGCACTGCATACACAACGCAATACGGTTGTGCTTCGAGTGGACACAAGATGGCGCTACACAACGCGGTACCCCGGGGTACAACGGTACCCCGGGGTACCGCGTGTGTCATATGTAGAGAGAGAGAGAAAATAGAAGATAAAGTTAGAGAGGAGTAAGAAACCGAATGTGATGCAGATAAATTATAAAAATAGAAAAGAGAGATGTTTATAGATAACGTGAGAGATATATGTGAAACAGAGAGATATATAATTATAGAGAGAGAGAACTATAGAAGATATGAAGAGATGAAGAGATATATAAATAGAAAGGAGATATGCTTATAGATAACGTGAGAGATATATTTGAAACAGAGAGATACATAATTATAGAGAGAGAGAACTATAGAAGATATGAAGAGATGAAGAGATATATAAATAAAAAGGAGATATGTTTATAGATAACGTGAGAGATATATGTGAAACAGAGAGATATATAATTATAGATTGAGAGAAATATAGAAGATATGAAGAGATGAAGAGATATATAAATAGAAAGGAGATATGTTTATAGATAACGTGAGAGATATATTTGAAACAGAGAGATATAATAATTATAGATTGAGAGAAATATAGAAGATATGTTGAGATGAAGAGATGTAATGCGAGAGATGAAGAGATGAAGATGTAATTGCAATTGGGGACCTCCTATTTCCCCCCTTTTGGGGGACCCTCCTGTTTTCTTTCTTTCTTTCTCTGCAACTTGATTTATTGCATCTAGACTTTGGATATTTTTACCCAGTGCCCTTCAAGTTGAAGGTTCCATTCCATTTTATTGCTATCTTTCTCTCATTTTCTCATCCTTTCTCTTTTTGCCTTTCTCTATCTCTTTTGGCCTTTCTCCTCCTTGTCTGTGGTGCCTCTTTCTTATTCGCTGTTATTCTCTTTCCTGTGCTGTTGTCTTTTCTTGTTGACATTCTTTTGTTTTAAGGTCACAGTAAATTATGATATGCTCTTATTGCTTAGTCTTCAATCAAGTCTGGAAATCATTACTTCTGTTTGAAATATTTGATCACTAATTCTTCAAAAGTGAAAAACTGAAGGAAATATTAGTTAAGTTAATACTTCCAAATGTGCAATGACTAGGTAACAAAAATATTACGTTTGTCAAATGTAAAGACTGATTTTAATTCATTCAAGTAAAAAAACAAAAAAAACAATCTTGTTTGCCTAATGCTGAGTCTGTTTTACTTGCAGCTACATTCAAATGTTTTTATTATGGCTCAGACTTGACTCGAGACTTGACTTGGAGCACTTATTGATGTTGCTAGTTTATATGCGCTACCATTGGAATGTACATTTTCATGGGATGCTTATATATGGGAGGGCTTATCAATCCTGACTATTGCTATATCTCATTGGATTTTCTCTCAATCTCTATTTTTATTTATTTATTTATTTATATATATATTTTTTTTGGCGGGGGGAGTAGTTACCTTTTGTGGATACAAATATCCAAGCCATCTATACTTCTTTCAAGGAGAACCTTTTGGGTCTTGTATTAACTCTATTTTAGTTTTCAGAATCTATTAATGAGCAGGTTAACCAATTGCTTAAATGGGAACCAGGTGGGCTATGTACAAAGTCTGTAAGTATTTCAGAATCTTGTGGTGAACTTGTTAAACAATATATAAGATAAAACATAGACGGCTACTATTCAAATGATACTGTATGTTTTGCATTAGAGAAGCAGTAGCTGTAGGCGAGTACATCGAGATAAAAGCCACTACCTGCACGCTAAAAATACAACTTCCTGGGTAAAACAAAAAAATTGACCCCAATCATCCAATACCCTAAGTGTATGCAAAGTGCTTGATGGAGGATGGAATTCCATCGGAGAATGAGGCGTGATTATACTTAGGTTCTCGGAGATCCAGGGAAGATAATAACCGATGACAACGTCTCAGAGTCAAGTTTTTCTCCTCATTTGAAGGTTGTCAAGCAGCATAAGGATGTTACACCGTACGCTAGTTCGCCATTTTGAACTATACAGGGTGGCCCAGAAATAACGGAACGGGGTGCTTGCTATAATGAAGACACATGGTGCCCGTCATAGCAACTAGTAACGTTCAATGCGTGCGCCATTGTTAGTACCCCTTCTTCCCTATACACAGCTGAATGCACACTCACAATGGCGCACGGTTGATCGTTACTCGATGCAGTATGGCGGGCATCATGAGTCTTTAGTATGGCAAGTACCCCGTTCCGTTATTTCTGGGCCACCCTGTATAGGCTAGTTTGTGCGCAGTGCATATTAGACCGAGCCAGTGTGTATTACACACCTTGTGCAAGGCGTTAACCAGATGGCACTATATGCATCTGATATACGCATCAGAGCTACTACCTTTTGAATAACCTGTTGAAGACCGAGCTATAGTGATAAATGTGTATTGTACAAAATTCATCCCGATCAATGGGTTAAACTTAAGGTGGTTGGGTTTTGTAAATCGGAGGCGTGGTTGTGGTGCCATCTTCGAACGCCTTGTGTAGGGTGGTCAGCGTTACTGGTGTGTGTACAAACTAAAGCCTGTTTCAAAATGGCAAACTGGCGAAGCATTTCAAGCTAACATGACATGGAATAAAATATAAACCCATTGCCTATTAATTCATACATTAACCCATTGCCTACAGAAACCTGGTGGGCCCTGTATATATTCTCAAAAGGGATTGCAAAATCCAATAGAGAACAGGTTAAATACAAACCCAGTTCTTATCCTGAGAGTCCTAGGGTTAGCGCACATATGGATAAATCGCAATTCATTCTAGATACCTCCCTCCCTCTCTCCTCTTTCTTGCTGTTTTTCTTTCTAACTTCATCCTCATCCTCTCTGCTCATATGTTTCGTTATCGTTGTCAACGGCTACCGTGTTATTCCCGCCCCCCACATACACATGGTGATTGATTGGGGCGATATATGTGCGCAAATTCATGTGCTATGTTACCACAAATTCATGTGCTATGTTGCAGACATGTTTATTCCCACGAGCAAAGAAAGGTCGCAGGCACCCCATTTTTGTATTGATTGCTTACCCACGTTTTGTCCATTTATGATTGCCTTCCCCACTACCATGACCACAGTATTTTTGGGGGACCTATACTGAATCGGTTAAGGTGATTTAATTTCGCCAAGGACGCTCCATTCTATTCAGTTAATGTGCATTTCATCGTGGAGTGTGTGTGGTTGGGAATATCTCATTCAAGAAGATTTGATTTCGCTATTATAACATGAATTATCTATATACCACAGCCAGAGTTGGTTAGCAATGCAAAGTTATCTTTCTTATAGTCAGTAATACGGTGGTGTAGCAACAGGGATGTCCCCCACCCCCACACACACAATTATTGGACATAAACAATACAAAACATGAGGTGGAAATCTGCATACAAAACAAGAAATACATAGAGTGTGCCCCCCTATCTAAAACAGATTTAGAATAGAACTAAGCTACTAGTGTAGTTTCAGGTATATGTGCCCCGATACGTTGCAAATCTTTAATATCTGCATCTATAAAATAGAATAATAGAATAAAACTACAAAGGTAGTTGGTTTTATCAAGGAGGTATAATAGAAAGTACCTCCTTGGTTTTATGAATATGGGCCACGATGCAAAAGCAATTCTTTCTCATAGGATGGGATAAATTACGGTTTGTTTTTAGATCCTAATCACCACCCTACATGTGATCAGGAAGTGTGTGGGATGATTGAGGACGTTTTCGTCTCGCCTTTGTACTTAAAGTTAAATGCGAGGAATACAAATTAAGAAGGCCTCAAAATAGAAACTGTTGTATTTTTGGTATCCATTTTAAATAAGGGCAATCATAAGAGAAATAAATTGTTAAGGTTTTAATAAATCAAGTCAATTATAAGTGACAGGAATTTGTAATGCATGTTTTAATTAATTAGGTCTTCGAAGATGTTATTCTTGTTGATAAATCTGCTTTGAAATGTGACGCGCATTTTCTATTCTTGACAGAAAATTCATTCGCAAAGTATAGATGGTAATGCTTAATTAACCCAAATCAGGTTGTTTTTTCTCTACTGAAATAATCAAGTCTTTTCATGGTCTCTTTATAAATGAATTTGCTTACAAGATGTTTGCATGCATTCACAGGGTACACCGGGTTCCTGTGCCTGTGGTGAATAGGTTAAATACTCAATTGACTTCAGCCCTAAACCCATTCAGGACTGATTGATTTTGCTATTCTCCATAGACCCTAGCCCAAGTATTTTCGGTACCAGTCCTGGGCCCCGTTGCAGAAAGAGATACAATCGATTGTAAGTTGCAATTAATCGTAAGTCAGATCACGTGTTCTAGATGCGCAAATCTGATTGGTTGAAACGCGTAAATTTGCTGACTTACGATCAATCGTAACTTACAATCGATTGTATCTCTTTCTGCAACGGGGCCCTGATCGGGTTAACCATTTGAAGACAACAATATAGATTATGGTATATTACCCATCCTCCATAGACCCAACCCACCCCAACTATTTTTAGAACCCGTTTTGAATGGATTTCAACCCCTTGCCTATTAATTGTATGTCCGTATCCTGCTGGGCTGTGTACATACAAATGTACATGTAGTCTACATGGAATCCAGAATCTCAAAGGAAACGGGTTAAGAGATCAGAAAAGGCGTGAATGACATTAATTGTACAAACAGATTTTTTTTTTTTAAGGGGGAGGGGGGCGGGAGTATGCAGGTGATTGATGAGTGGTGTTGACTTTGTTCCAGTCATTACCAACCAGGAGTCATTCAAACTGGGTCAAGTGTGGTACCAATTCAAAGATTAAAACAAAATTGAAGAAAAGGGAAAAAAGAAAACAGTTTGATTCCCGCCATCTTTTCTCACCCACGCTTTACAAGCATTGAAAAGAACTGATAAAAAAAAATGATATGAGAATTGATATGGCTTCTGTGTAGAGGAACTTTGATGGGCTTGAAATTTTCCCATTGTAGCGAGCTCGTAAACCGAAAAAAAGAATGAAAGAAGGAACAAAAAAGCGGCAACAGTCTTTACTTTCAACTATCCGTTAAATTCCCCTTGCACACATGTGCATGTCGATGCACACTCACGCTCACACACACACACACGCACACATATGGGTGCACACGTGCGCACACATACAATGTGCTTGCACAGACACACTCCTCTAAAATGTCGAACAAAAGAGGGACCATAAAAGCAGGACCACAGATTTTTTTTTTTAACCCAAAACCACATGCCATATGTCTAGACAGATTTCCCCCCCCCTTATTCTCATTATTTTCTTTTTTCGTTGACTTGGTATGGATTTTTTTCCTGAACATTGGAGAGTAATATGGTTCTAATTACATTTTTCACACAAAGTTTCAAATTCTTGCTGAATACATTTAAGGGTTCATAGTGAAAATGTTTCCTTTTGTGTGTTAATCACAACATTATCGTCGTCATCATCACCATCACCATCACCATAAAAATCCCTACTATATCATCGTCAACATAGCGATCCCACCATCATCACCACCAACACAACCACGGACAAATATCATAATTTTCCTTGCATATAAAGTCACCACTTTCTTCTAGGACTTGAGAGATGAACTTGTCTGAGAGAGAGAATAGGAATAAGAAATTTCAGATTATGCTGATTTATTCTGACAAAAGACACTTGGGAATGCGAGAGCACAGGTGAAACAACACAAATGCGTAGAATATATCGACGTGGGCCGAGCCGACTCCGCGCCTTATAGCATGGCTGTATAAAGTCTCTAATGCACATATGCCCGGTCAAATCCTCCTCTTCTTCGTACAAGCCGGGATACAATTTTTAGCATATTACCATGGCAACGGGCATAATCTTGCCTTCTTACTTACCCCCACACCCCTCCTCCCCCCCCCCTTCTTAGTTCTTTCCAGTATCGTAGGTGTTGTTCACAGGTAGCCTGGCAGATCAAAATTTGCATATTGCCATGGCAACGAGCATAATCTTGACTTCTTACTTACCCCCCCCCCCCCCCCCCCCCCCTCCTCCTCCTCCTCCTCCTTTCCAGTATCGGAGGTGTTGTTCCCCGGTTTCTTCGGGCTGATCATCATCTTTCATGTCAGGTATAGAACTAGGTGCGAGCATATGCCCGTCGGATGCCAATGACCGCTGGAGAAAACGGGGTCGTGATTACGAATGCATGTGAGCAGTGAAATTGTGAGCTGAAAAAAAAAGAGTTGAGACTTAATAAACAAAGGTGTATTTTTTGGTTTAAATGAAAGAGAAATTGAGAGTTTGAGTGTAATCAACAAATTAGGTGAAAGTGTGGGCAGAGAAGGGGAGAGGAAAATTAAACAGTGGTGTCACGTTTTGAAATGAAATCTGAGAGAATGAAGAGTTTGGTTGTAAGCAATGAATTCAAAAGGTGAAGTGTTTAGAAAGAAAAGATACACAGATTGCAAAATTAGAAAAGGTGTCATATATATTTAGAAATAAAAGAGATTCAAGAGAGTTTCTGAAAACTATCATTTAAAGATACATAGATTGCAATAAACAATGGTGTAGCATTTCAAAATGAAAGAGAAAATTAAGAGTTTGGTTGTAAGCAACACATTCAAAATGTGATGTGTTTAGAAAGAAAATATGCACAGATCGCAACATTAGAAAAGGTGTTATATTTAGAAATAAAAAGAGATTCAAGAGAGTTTTCTGAATACTTTTATTCTGCGAAATCAACCCATCCAGTGTTCTTGGCTGTGGTCAATTTAAAATGCATAATATACAAATAGGTAGTGAACTGGTTAAATCAATGCAGAGAACTGAAAGTGGGATATGAGCGTATCTTGATTGCGACTAATTCACCCCTTCCAGAATCATAATGAGAAAATGCCATTGCATAAATACTACACATTTGATTGTACTCAAAAGTAATGATCGGGTTGAAAAATATATATCTATCGCAAATGTGCTCCGAATTATAGAATAAAGCAGTAAGGGGTCAATTTTATCCACAGTATATAATATCCTTCTTAGTGGCAATGAATTATCAAAGCGTTTCCATCAGGGCCGGTCAGAGAGAAAACTCTGGCTGCGGTTGATTGAGAATGCCATGTTATACGGAATATACCCCAAAACCAAATGATATTGAAGAGGTTAGCATTCGTATGTACAGGCTTGGTGGTAGGATAATGTTTTTAAAGCGCAGAGAGAGAGAGAAATGGCATTAAAAACCACTAATATCATTACTGGTAATTTGTTTTGCCCCGCGGCATGATTGCAGGCCATTCAGGTGAACTTAGCCGAGTTGGAACGACCTTCTTAGCTTTTCTAGTTTGTGTCTGACCGAGTAGCCAGCAAATGTAGCTAAATTAATTTTGATTTGAATTCAATTTGGTGGCGGTAATTGCACATACACGTTCATTTTGGTTATGATGTAATAAAAGCAAGTGTTGATTTATAATCATTCTACTCAAGGGCAATTTTATATTTTGGGTTTTTTGTATTAAACAGACACTTTGAATATCATTTAGCATGAGATATCTCGCTAAGTTCTTAGTGCGTGAATAGGAAAGCAGCAAAAATTGACTGACATTTATTTGTTATATATGTTTTTTTTACATCAAGCACCTTTTCTATAAGTACTCATTGATGTCACCTTATTCAAGTTGATTTTGAGAAAAATTATACAATTTTACTTGTATATTTACTTGTATTATTATATTTTTATTTACTTCATTCTCAACAAGAATCAAAAACTTTCTAATATGTCCTGCTTTCTTGTAAAATGCTGCCCAAAACAGTCTCTATCAAATTTTAACCATCCAACAAATGCCTGTTCATCAAAGTGAGAAATATTTGGTTAAATCTTTAAGTAGCTCGTTAGACCAAGTTCTAAAAGAAAAAAATGCGCCGTGAACTTTCGCACAATAGTTTTCAGTACAAAAGCAATGCCCCGGGGCATTTCTAGGGGCCTCGGTAGCCTAAATAAGTATTAAAAAGAATGCTTTGTTTCCCCCCTTTTCTTAGGCATTCGCCACCAGTCCCAACAGCACAAAAATAGGTGCGGCTATTTTTTCGTTCCTTGCGTCAGATGAATGCATTGTACTGCTTGAAAGGATCGCGAAGAAAAGAATTCTGGTCGTTTATCCTCACGAGGATTTACCCGGTCCTTTCTCCCCACGTTTGTTTAACAAAAAGGAACGTGCCTCGTTGCGAATTTCCAGCGCCGAATGTTAGCAAAAGCTTCTAATTTTGATCATTTATTTCTCTCATTTTCACCCTGTAAACTGCATCTGTCAAAGTACATTATGTTAAGGGGAATAAAAGCTTTTTTTCCTCTTCAGAAAATAAGTTGTTTTTTCTATCGAATTCCTTTAGAATAAATGGTTAATGGGTTTCAAGACCGGGTGAGTCATGTGGGAATGCATATACTTTGTGGTTTCAGTTTATCCACGAAGATGCTTTTGACGCGATGTAATGACTTACGAATTCCTTGAACTTCAGGAGATGGAACACATGAACACGGTTGATTTATCTGTCTTCTTCTTCTTTAAGAGGGATGGGCGGAAGCTCCAGGACATATGTGCAAATGTAGGCTAATGTTCTTAGATAATAAGGTAGTTAACACCCTCTTCTGAATTTGTTTACTTCTTTTCTCCTTTGTATTGAACTGCCTCCTTCAATGCTGAAGATTCTTGCAGTATTTTGGTCAATTCCTGAGAGAATATATGTGGCATTGTTCGAATTATCCCAACCCTTTCACATTTTCTGTATCCGTGACAAAATCTGAACATGGTTTATGGACGCTACCGCTTGCCACGCTTTAAAATTGTGATGATCTTGTTGATACCCAATGATGAAAGCTATCATGAATTTTTGATACAGAATGATGATGCTGGTTGCATTACCATTTTTATTTTTGTTTACGTGGGTTAGTATAAGTTAGAGTAATCTATAAAGTAATACCTGAAACTTCAGCACATAGAATATTTAGGGCATTTATTTCTCTCATTTTCCACCCTGTAAACCCAAAGTTTTTTTTTCAAAAATGGAAACACTCTCATGCAAGGATCAAGATTTAAATTCCATTGATATCTCTATGATTCAGAAAAAGGCGGGAAAGCAACTTTATGTTATTCTTAATTTCAATAAAACTTTAAATTGATTTTCATATGAGTGCCTATAATTATAGCAATAAAAAACATAGTAATAGTCCTTAGTGATAAATATAAAATGATATCAGAGAATGTTGCAATTAAATGACCGTCCATTTTCTGAAACATTCTCAACCAATTACATTACAAGTTAAAATGACCCTTCTTTGTAGTCGTGAAGTTGCCGAATGTATGATGTTGTGGCTTATTCTTGGTTTTCTTAATTCAGTGACGAATCGTTGGTGCTCTGCCGGAGAGAAAGGATCTCTAAAATTGCATTTTCTTCGAATTTTCTAGATGCCATTACTTCCACCTGGCGGTGTGGGCGCAACATAATCTGTGCACCCTTTGTGAACTCAATGTCTACTCCAATCCATTAACCTCAACCCCCACATTAAGTGCACAATCAACGGACAATAATTGCACGATTTTTCAGGAGTTGGAGGTCACACACCACTGCCACTCTATGGGTCATTTCAAGGTTATTGTCTGTGAATCACTTTTGTATTTTCGCAATCACTTGTCTCTGTCTGCCAGCCCTAAGGGGCATTTGGTTGTACCCAAAGCATTTCGATCCGGACAAGAGCAATAAAAAAAGTCCTCTTTTTTGTCTGTTGATATGATTGTCATTTGCTCGTTTTGAACTGTGGTGTTCCATATTAAACCCTGTCCTAGATTTAGCCATAGATCGAGATATTTCCATATAAACCCATTGCCTGCGGGAACCTGGTGGGCCCTGTATTAACTCGATGTGAATTGCAAAATCTAGTATAGAATAGGTTGATAGATAGTCCAAATAGTAGTATGTAGTGCGCTGTGTCGCTTAGAAAATTTTAAATGGAAAATGCGCTATATAAATTAATTATTATTACTATTATTACTGGGTCCTCATATAATAAAGCATTGTATTGATTTAGACAGATGTTTCTTTGGTTATTCTAAGCCCCTTACCAATAGTGTGTGATAATAACATGGGTATTATTGATAAAGAGGACCACTAGGCAGATCCACGATTAAAAAAGGAACATGACATTTGTAAAAAAAATGTTCAACTATCAATTTGAATTACCATGTGTATAAATATAGAAAAGTTATTTAGAACTTATTTATGAATAGTTGTGTTAATAGTGTTCGTGTAGAGGATCATTAGTATTCACAACAGGACTGAAGCCTCGCATCTAACAAATCCAATTGCCTTTTGTAAAAAGAATAAAATAAAAACAGTTATAAAGAATGTGTTCTATACTTTGACCCAGTATATTTGAAACAATAAGTCTCAGAACAGAATTCATAGATTGATGGCGCAAATTAAATGCTGGTCTATTAATTATTATTATCATTATTATTAACAAATTAAGAAGAAGAAAAAATAAGCAAACATCTCAATTCTGTTTGTTTCTCTATCACTGTATGCATACTGCATCCTTGGACCAGTCAGAATCAGATATTCCATCCACATCCACAGCGAATGAGAGTCTAAATGGACATGACTTATTAATGGCCCCCCACTGTTATGAATGATTTATAAATATGTTTCATGCCATTGTCCTTGGCCTGGTAAAAGCACCCATTTCATTATTATGTTGTGCTGTATTATAATGTATTGGTTCATATATCAAGGATTCAGTAATGTCACATTATATGTGATGTCTAAAGGTGGTTTGAATTCGTAAATCAGTCAATCAGTCGTGTGGTGACATCTTGAGAACGCCTTGTGCACAGGGTGCAAAATACATACCGTTTCAATGTAATGAAGTGTGCACAAACTAGCCTAGTTCAAAATGGCGACCCGCGGTGAAGCATCCCCACGCATGACAACTTCTTTAGATTTGAGATTCATAGTTGTGTGCCTTAGATTATCCCTTGGATACTCGTTTTTTATAACAAAAAAAAATGTGTGCCTTTTGTGCTGGAATACTCCCCAGGGAGTGGAAATCGTGCACTTTGTGTGCAGGAATGATTGAATTGTATATCCGTTGACGGGGGTAATAATAATAGCGCTTTAAATGTCTGTTATTAATATTATTATTTTGTCCCTTATTTCCAGCAGTGCTATTGAGATGAATACTGTGTATTCTGGAGATTAACCCATTTAGGACTGGTGATAGTCCCATGAAAGGAACCTGGGCCAAATTGCCTCTATGGCGATTGCATGTTATATCAAAATCAAATCATTGAGGATGGGGTTAACCCCTTGATTACAGGAACCGAGTGGGCTATGTACAAAGTCTATGGGGATTTCAGAATCTCGGTTCAAATGGATAGTTCTAGTCCAAAAAGTATTTGGGGTTGGGTAGATCTTGAATGTAAGGTTCATGGATTGATGGAGAATACATGATATATCAAAATCAAGTTTGATTGAACTTGTTATCCCACTCGGAGCTGGTCCGAATACTCTGGACGGAGTCTATGGAGAATGAATGAAGTACCAAAACAAAATCGTATTGAACTGATTAGCTAGTTCACTACGAGAACGTGACGTAATGTGTATTAACTCTAGGGAAATGCAATATCAAATAGACAAGTGGTTAACCCGTTCAGGACTGATTGATTTTGCTATAACATGTATTTTCCATAAGCCCCTGCCTGAATATTTTCGGGACCAGTCCTGAACGGGTTAAAATAATCATAATTTTCTTGTCTGATGAAAAGCAGACAGTATAATAGCAGCTGCACGGTACACATATATGCATCCCCCATTATATTAATGGTGTGTGTTGGTGAGAAAGCCATGGCCTGGAATTTATGGAGTAACGATTTATTGCGTTGTTATCTGTCCGAGGGAAGGGCACAACAAGTAAATCATGCCCTATCACAGACAGCTATCCCAAGGAAGGCCCATGACATTCTTTTTGCTTAATTAATGACGTGAGGATGATTGAATCTGAGTTTGAAGGTGATTTGGATTCGTAAATCAGTCTCAGTCTCGTGGTGCCATATTGCTAATGCCTTGCGCACAACAAGTAAATCATGCTCTATCACAGTCAGATCCCAAGGAAGACCCATGACATTCTTTTTGCTTGATTAAAGAGGTGAAGATGATTGAATCTGAGTTTGAAGGTGATTCGGATGCGTAAATCAGTCTCACGGTGCCATCCTGCAAGTGCCTTGCGCATGCCTTGGTGCAAAATATACCAAGCTCGAGTGTTTTCGGGACCAGAACTGAACTGGCTTTAAAAAAAGTTGAAGATGACAGTTCTCATGTTCTGAGGTTCACATTCCTAATAAAAGATGGCCCTAGTATTTCTAGGCGGGCCTACGCTACAGGAACCTGGTGGGCTATGTACACAGTCTATGCGGATTTCAGAATCTCAAAGGGAACAAGTTAATGTTATAGCTCAAAAGAAGGAAATTAGTTATGTCTAAAGCAAGAAGTTGACATATTTCCCTCCACGCCTATATTTCTCTTTCATCAATCTAAGAAGCGAATTATAGATAGAAAAGAAAGTGCCCCTTTTGATAGCGGTCATCGTCCGTCTGCAGCCAGCGCAGATCGATAGAGTTGTCAATCTCTTGCGTGTACGACAGCCACATCATCATTATCACGTCCAAGCTATTCCAATCATTTGACCTCGTATCGGTCCCCTTCGAGGGGGCAACACATTTGTTCCATTGACAAGCAAATGCTCAGAGGGTTTATAGCCACATATTCAAGTTTGATTTCAAGTTAGTGTTAGGGTTAGGCTTAGTTTTAGGCCAGTGGTTAGTGTTCGGACATCCTCGGTGCAGATCAATACAGTTGTCAATCTCTTGCGTGTATGACAGCCACATCTTCATATCACGTCCAAGCTATTCCAACCATCTGACCTCGTGTCGTTCCCCTTTCAATGCAGGGGGGGGGGGATCAAAATGTTGCTCCTGCGACAATCCCTCGGACGGCTTTAGTTTAGGGTAAGGGTTGTGTTATGGCTTTGGGTTAGTGGTAAAAATCTCTGTTGCTTTATGAAGCAAATGTCTTGGATCTATGCAAGGGGTCATCATACACGCTTGTACATGTATATGGTTTCTCTCACTTTATTCAATTAAGTAATAATTTCTTCTTTTTAAAAATCATAGAATGAGGCCAAAAGCTCCCCATTTGCTTGCAGTCACCAGTGCTCCCCAAGCTCTAATAAATGAAAGTATTTGCTGCACCTTCGATCAATACTGTCATTGATTTTTGGCCTGTTTGACATTATGTTCATGGTTCTAGCAGTTTCTTGCTATCATTTTATCCTGTTCAATACTAGATTGTGCAATTCTCATAGAGTTCATATACAAGGTCCAGCAGGTTCCCGTAGGCAATGGGTTAATATTTATATGTATTGTATCGCAATGAATTGTATTTACAGTACATGTTTATTATGTGTCTTTCTTTTGTACTTGTCTTGTAGTCTAAAATGAGCCTTTCTGCAAGTTATGGTTTTGAAAAGATGACATTTAAAGGACATTTTAAATAATGTCTTTAATATTAAGATAAGACAAACTCTGCACAGACATGAAAATGCTCCCATCCCTTTAATTCCTCTTATTAGTGTCCCCTCATAAGAGATGGATCATTATTCAAAAGTTGATGTTGTCCATGTGACAGCTTCGTGCACCTTTATTCAGAAGCTATTTCATCTATTTTTAAATATATGGTTTTAGAAATAGACTGCCATACTGTATATCCCTTATCTCAAACAGAAATGTTTGATATTAATAAAGATGCTCATTTCCTCAGTATGACAGTTACATTGTCAAGCGCATTCTTGGCTATTCCAGTTATTCTAATTGCTCCACCCTTAACCCAATCGAGACTATAGCTGGTGTCACACACAATTATCTAGATAATAGTTATCTAGATAATTCACCTATGTATTTGACAGACAGGTGACAGACATGCTACAAATTATCTAGATATTTATTTTATCTAGATAATTGGCCCCAGTGTGACCCCGACTTATTTGATTGTTGGTATATCATGCATTCAACATTGATCAAAGCCCGAGTATTTGCACCACCGGTCCTGTAAAGGTTAATTTTGTTACTGCTCCTTTTCCCTACACTTCTTTCATCATCTTTCATTCATTTATTTGATTTATTTATCAACGTTTTATTTCAACCGGGTTCATATTTAATATTTATGCATGTCAATTATCTTTTGAAATGTTAATTAATATTTCAGAAAAGATAATAATAGTAGTACTACAACTATTCAGAGGAATTGTGGTTGTGGTTACCATGGCAACTGCTTTTGTGATGTCATTGTTGCGTGCTCTAACAATAACATTGTAATTGTGTCAGTGACAAATATGGGAAATTTATCTATTATTCTATAGTTAATTATGAGCCATTGTTGCTCTCTATGCTGTACAACCCTGAATAAATAACATATATCATACCAATGAAAACAAGGAAAAAGATGTAATGAAGAGGGGAACAAATCAGCAAAATTTTGTTAGTATAGAGAGAATGACAAATAATTATTTAAATGACAATGGAAAATAAAGTATTCTTGCAGGGGAAAAAGACAAAAGAAAGACAAATATGCCCCCCCCCCAAAAAAAAAAAAAAGAAAGGAGAAAAGTATATAAAGAAATAAGCAAATTAAGATAATGTAAATACTTCTGATAATAATAATAATACAAGAACTTTGTTCAACATGAATAAAATAAATAGGAAAGAAATATGAAAAGCTAATTTTAACAAAATTCATTGAGAAATATTTTGCCATGTGTCTTGTGTCTTGAGAGGGCATATTATACTAAAATCAAGTCTTCTGTGGGTAATTGAAACAAAAATAAATAAATAAATTGCAAAACAACCATTTTGTCATATAAATAGCACATGTATTTGATTCACACCAGGAAGTTGTGAAATGTTTTCAATTTCAAGTGTTTCTAGAAACTGCCTGGACTAAATCACAATAGTTGTGTTTATGATTACATTTACAAAACATATTGAGCATATTTTTAGAAACTAAAGTGAAAAACAACTTCTACCTTGCAGATAAATGTGAGGTAATTACCCAAATTAGAAAAACTGTGCAATAATATTCAGAAAGGAAAAAGGTAACAAAAATGTCTGTAGGAAAAAAATATGCCTAAAGCTATTTTGACTGTTCTACCACTTTCTTAAATTTCACATTTCCCCTTTTGTGTCATTTCTGTGTTATGAAAGGAAAGGGAAATGTGATATTCTTTTTCTAGATTGGCAAAAATATTGTGAGAATTAACTTTATTTATTTATTTATGTATTTAGAAACAGCTGCTACAATAACAAAATGACAACATCACATTAATGAGTGTGAAATAATAAAAACCATTGGATGATACTAGTAGATTTTGATCAAGAAAAGAGATGAATACATTTTTATTTCTTAGACAGAACAAGAAAAGAGTGTGAGTTTCATAGACCATCATAGCAAAACTGTAAACCCTCCAAAGATGAATCAACATTTGCCAAAGAAATAGTTGGAAGATCATACTTTAGTAAAGTCTGTAGCATATAAAGGGAAAAAAGGGAATGGTGATGCTGGATAAGATTGAAGAGAAATACTCTTCCACAAAGCAGAAGGAAAAGACGCATGATACACATGATTGGGTGAGCAATATAGAGCCTATAAGAATGCAGTAGTGTGCAAAGAGAAATAGAAGAGAGCATAGAAAGTTGGAAGTCAAGATCAAAGTTGTTGGGAGGCAAACAGCGTAAATAAATGATGATCAGACATGGCCGTGCACGCATCGTCGAAGAAAGCGTTCAGGCTTCAATGCAAGGAGAGCCTATGAGTCACACCCCCGGGCCATTTTAATTCCGTGAATTAGAAACATTTAAATGGACACTAATTAACGGGCCTAGCCTCCGGCGAGCGATCCCCACGAGGGCAGGCTTTCATGTTTATGCGGCTTCTTTCTTTTAAAAACACCTGTCCCGGCCCGGCTAATCTTGTCGTGCCTTTCAGCGAGGGAGGGTCCCCGTGCGACTGTGCTGATCAGGCGAGCTTGCGCTTATGATACCCCGGTGAACCTACAGACGTAATTTGCGTGGAGATTAAATTTGTTTATTTACTTTGCTCATTGCTGATTCTTCTCCATCTCTTTCACTGTCTCTTCCACTCCGTTTCTCTTTGCATTTGTGGCTTGATCGTTTAAGTTTAAAGTGTGGACACAACTCCTTAAGAAAAAAAAGTATCCAGTTTTCATTTCATATACAATATGTCCAGTTATCAAGTTGAATACTTCTTTGCATATTAGATGTGTTCAAATAATATTTGAAAAATGAACAGTAAGTTGAATATTATTCAACTTACTGTTCATCAATATCTTCAAGACTACATATTAAACTTACTGATGTACAAAGGTTAGACATAATTTTGTTTGTGTTATATATGTTTTTACTGAAGAAAAAAAAAAGAGTCCATGACTTGGACATTGAGAAAGAAGGGGGAAAATAGTGTGAAGTTGTACGCATAATTTAACCCCTATGCCTATGGGAACCTGGTGGGCTATTTACAAAGTCTATTGAGATTTTAGAATCTCAAAGGGAACGGGTTAAAAAAAAAGTAGTATTCATCTTAACACTGTAATGTAAAGTGAACACCTCATTTGTAGGTCAATATTCAATGGCTAATGGACAGTTCCATCCCCAGGGTCCAGTCATTTCACGGTCAGTTAGTCCATCGGTCAAGCGGTAGATGATATCTTCATTAGATGCTGATCGCTGAGTTCCAGAGTGTAATATTCCTAGGTTGTGTAACCTTCTGATATTGATTATTACAGCAAGTTACTTGTGGCTAAACATTTCTTTTATTTATTTGATGTTTAAATCGTATTAAGAGTTATTCATAAGTCTTTTATTTATTTATTATAAATTTGTGTGTATTTTGGTATAGATCTTGATTAGATAGTAACATACTAACAGTGTACATGTATGTTTAAATTCTAGCTTATGTAATTTTTAAAGCTTTAAGTGTTCTGAATAGTTACACATTAAGATATATGTAAGTTGAATTGTATATATATGTATAGATATTTTATTTGGAAGATACAGAATATTTGGGATTTAAGAATTACAGTCCATGCCTGTACGTTGAACTGTGACCAAATGTATGTAGCATATTACTATTTAGACTAGATTCCTTTGATACACAGAACAGCAAGAACAAAACACCTTTCGCCACTTTGTCTCCATTTTTCGGACCAGTCTTGTCGCAACTCTCTGCATAAGGGGACCCTAGAGAGAACTGAACAAGTGATAACAGAATTAATTAATTAATTTGTTTGTGGCTAGTGAGAAGAATGATAAAAACTGTAACACAACCTCACCGTGGATAAGTTAGAGGACATTATAAAGAAAAGACAACTTCTTTTTTTTTTTTTAGAGAGACAGAATGAGGATTCGACAAACAACTTTGTTTTTGACAAAGACGTTTTTGCATCGCCATGGGAACTGTGGAAGGATAGATTTCATTCTGTCATCGTGGTGGCAGAAGGGATCGATTACAGTCCGTTACCATGGCAACGCAGAGGGAGTAGATTACAGTCGGTTACCATGGTAACGAGTGGAGGGGGTAGATTACTGAGGAGGTGATGGTAGCTCTGTAGGGGGGACTGGGTTGTCTACTTCCGGCTGTTCCTTATATTTTCCCTTATCGTCTCGTCCGTGGTGTCTTGTGGTGTCTTGTCAGCCGTCTGGTCGGTCGGATATTCTGTGGCTTGTGATCCCAGTCGGGACTGGGGTCAAACCATATTTGGGTTATAGCTGTCTGCCTTGGGGACTGGGGGAATTGGAAGTGGTAAGTGGTAGTCGGGAGGGGGGTTTCCGTTTGTGGGTTTTGGGATGGTGGTGGACAAGGATAGATCCTGTTCTAGTTTGAAATTGAAAATTGTATTTAGTTTTATTTTAGAATTGGTATAGTGGGGAGGGGGTTTCTTTGTGCATGTTTTGGAAGGTGGTGGACAAGGATAGATTCTGTTTAAGTTTGAAATTGAAAATTGTATAAATTATTTGTCTTTTTAAAAGAAAGGGGGTTTCCCTTTGCATGGTGGGTAATAATAATAGATTCTGGATATTAATCCATTGCCTACTGGAGCCTGCTGGGTCCTGTATTAAATCTAGATTTATTTTAAAAAGTAGAAGAGGACCGGTAAAATTGTATATTGTTTTAGGTGTTGGGGGGGGGGGGGGGAGGGGGGGGGGGGTAAAGGGATCAAATACTTATTCCCTATTATCATTATTTTTATTTAATTTTTTATTATTTGGAAAAAAATATTTTTTTACCGATTTTGATGATGGATTTCTTATGGCTGCAATGTAAGGAAGAAGCATGAGTGAGATAGTGGGATTAGATCTGTTAGGCTGATGGGCAAATAAATCATTCTGCGTTTTTTTACAATGAAATGTCCTCCCACATATTTTATTGGAATGGGAAACAGGGTCAAACGAGAACATTTGTTGTAGTTTGCGATAATAAATAAAAAAAAGTGTTGTTTATTAAGAGGCATTTCTGGGCCAAGATTCTTCTAAGAAAGATTGAAACCACAGTCATATTTTTGGTGTTCTGTGGTTAAACGGGCGGTAAATAATGGATACCTCTTTGACAGGTAACATGTTATTATCTGGACTTGTTTTTATTCCAAAGTGAAAGTTTCTTCTTGGAATCAACATCAACTTGTTTATTGAAGTCCCATAAATATTATCGTGTTGTTGATTATTTTTGCACAGAATATTCATGAAATTAAGATATGCGAGTAGATTGCAGATTGCGTGTGAAATGGAACTGCTCTTGAGATCAAGTATGATTTAAACCCATTCAAGACTACATGATTTTGATATAACATGTATTCTCCATAGACCGCATCCAAAGTATTTTTTCGAGACCAGTCATGAACAGATTAACCCATTCCGGACTGGTCTTGAAAATATGGAGAATACATGCTATAGCAAAATTAATCAGTCCTGAACAGGTTAATTTGGTTCCCCATACATTTTGAAAGTGTGAATATATTGAGAAGTTTCATATGATGCTTTGGAAGTTTGGTAGAGTTAGGTTCGGCAAACTTGTATTATTTTGTTGTCCTATGACATGTGTATTTGCATACTTGTTGTACTTTTTAAATTGCAAGCCAGTTTGCCTGCCAGTCAATCTACAGGCAATCTAAACAAGATACAAGAGCGTATCGTGAGCGCAGTTGTATATGGTAAGACAGTGATGAGTATATTGTAAATAGCAAGTCAGTTGCGCCCAAAAGCCACAGGCGTCCCCATCAAAGATAGGAAAGCACATTTTCATCTCCGTGTGATCTGCCGGTGATGCGAGTGGGCGGTGAGGCTATCGTTCCATGCTGCACGACTTAACCCAACGCTTCCTTACCCCAAACATGTCTAGATCTAAAATCACCATATATTAACACGTTCACTACGATATTCTGAAATCCCCATAGACTTTGTTCATAGCCCACCGGGTTCCCGTAAGCAACGGCTTAATCCGTGCATATCGCATGGCCATATCTGCAAGAAGCTTCAGGATTGAAGGAGGCATATCATATTAATCAGTAGAAGAAGAATAACCACAACATTGCCTGCTATTAAAAAGGACGTTGACTGTTTCCCCCGCCACATTTCATCAAAGAAGATCACGATGATGTTGGTCAACCTCAAAATAAATGAAAGGATGTTGTCTAGTATTCTTTCTTTTTTGTTTATATTTTAATAGTGACAGTGATGTTGCTAACATTTTTCTGTAGCCCCAGCCCCCAGAAGTTTCTGAAAGATTGTGTCCTGTTTTTTCCCCACAGTTTATTTATAGGGAAGATGGCATTAAAAGGGTGATAATTTACAACCCAAAGTTTGGAAAAGGATGTGGATTTTTTCTGTTGTTTTACGGAAAAGTTCTAGAGCTTTCTAAAATGGGGCTGGTGTTTATCTGGAATAACTCTTCTGTGCCTCTGAGACTATATAGCTTGGATGACCTCTGGAAAGAAGGTCTTTTGATGAGGAAGATGGGATAACAATTAGGGCTTTAACACCAACAATTTGCAAATGGGTGTTGATAGTTTCCCCATTTTGTATAAATAAAAATAGATTACATTTATATAGCGCTTAATACAGTGTCTCTATAAAGGTCATTATTATTACCCTTGGTCATCAGGAAGATGTAATCGTAGGGTTCCGTCCGTGCCCAAAATAGGGCCGGCGTACAGATGTAGCGGTCAAGTCGTCTGTGTAAACGAAGCGTTTGTGTTTGGATGCTGCGAGGGGCCTCTATATGTTTGTATCGCTGCGGGCTGCACAGCGAGAACAGCGGGACAGGACCAGGTGTCGTGATGGGTGTGATAATTGGTGACTTGGTATGGACAGACTCTGATTCGCAATAGATGGTTTTGGTGGGGTAGGGTGGGGTGATTTAGAGAGTGGAGGTGCAGAGAGACTATTTAAGATTATGTTTCAGATGGAGGGTGGGGATTGTCAATTAAGACTTGGTAATAGCATGGCAATAGTTGGTTTGGGTGGGGTGTGGAGATTTAGAGGGGGGAGGAGGTACAGTGCGAGGTCAAGACTACATGTAAGGTGCTAGACTGAAGTTAGGGATGGTCGATTGAGACTTGCTATGGACATACCAGAGAGGTGGGAGGACCTCTCTGGACATACAGACTGTGATTTGCAATAGATGGTTTGGGTGGGGTATGGTGATTGAGAGAGTGGGGAGGTACAGTGAGAGACTATCTAAGACTATATCTCAATTGAGATTTGGTAATAGCTTTATACCAATAGTTAGTTTTGGTGGGGTGCAGAGATTTAGAGGGGGAGGGGAGATACAGTGAGAGGTCGAGACTATGTAAGACTACATCATGATAATGTGCTAGAGGGAGGTGGGGATGGTAGATTGAGACTTGGTATGGACAGATAGACTGTGATTTGCAATAGATGGTTTGGTGGGGTGCGGAGATTTAGAGAGTGGGGAGGTACTGCAAGACTGTATCTGAGTGCCAAACTAGTTTGAAAGATTGACTTGATCCAGTGTCTTGGTCAAGTTCACATTAATAATTTAATCTCCCATTTATCTACAATGAAGAAAAAGTTGAAAAAATTATTGTGCTTTTGTTATGAACTGCTCACAATAATTCTGTCCCTATTTCATTGGTGTCCAACATTGTAGGAACATTTTAATAACAGGAACTACATGTACCTCACAAATAAAACATTCATAGTCTGGTTGCCTGATTGCCCAAAAAAAGGTGTAGACATTTCTCTTTTATCCCGATGAAGGAGAAAATCGTTGACGACATAATCATGAAAACTTGAACTCTTGAATTTCCTCTCGTCTCGGCAATCTCCTTCTGTCCTCAAGTGAAAATCTCTCCTCTTTTGACGGAAGAAAGTGGAATGTCATTACGACAAGAACCCCCCTGTGAGAGTTGTTACCATTTGCTCCACTCCCTTGGGAGCATTCCTGGCTGCAGGAATTACTTGAGTGACAGCTACGAAACCCCGTCAGTTGAGAAAGAGAAGGGCGCAAGTCACTTTTTGGACTTCAGAGATAATCCTGCTTTAAGTGAATGGGGGAGACTTGTAGGAACTCTATTTGCCCCTCTTTTGTTTTTGATAAATATTCCCCAAAATTTAAAGATGATAATTATTTGATCATTTGGCATCATGGAGTAGGCTCTGACCTTCAAAATGGTATGCAGAACTCAGTTTGGTCAGAAATCGACTTAACGCCCTTCTCACTCTCACCCGTTGAAATGTGTTTTCATGTCTTGAACTGACAGCTAAAAATGTATTTTCGTCTGTGGATTTGATGACGGAAGAAATGGAGGAATGTGGCAAAATGTAATGCCATACATCATACATATATTTTCTCATCCTTGTTAATTTTATAACCTTGCAATATTGTAGCATTATTATAATCGTACTTTTTCCCCTCTTATGCCTTCTGTACTTCTTTATTTTAGTAATTTTCATCATAATATCTTCCGCATTTTTGGTAGCCTCCATGATGCCTGTCCGAAAAACTTCTTTTTCCTCAGATCAATGGTCATTGACCATTAAATTGGAGTGGTCAGCTCAACAATAGGCCACTTACTACTACTTGCTACAAATCATTTAGCCACACAATTGCAACAGCTACTTTAAAGGTATTAAATAGCCAAAATCTGCTTGCCATGTGTATTGTACTTTGATAACAAACCAATAAACTACACAATCGCAATTTAGCTTCAAAAGGTATTAAAAGATGAGAAAAATCCCCTTGCCTGTACAGGTATTGTTCATTGATTATCGACCAGCTTTACAAGGGCTTCTTGAAAAGATATCACATTACTTCTATTTTTTTCTTACACCAAAGATCCATTTACCATTTAAGTAGCAGATTACCATTAACAATGGTAGTCTAGATTACTTCTCCTATTTTCTTCCAACAAAGGTCTTTGTACCAAAATAAACCAGCCTTTTATTGATAGTCCAAACACTAGCCCAGATTAGGTCCCATTCAGCTAATCAATCTGTTTGATCTTTAGGGGAAGATAAGACTGCATGCCCTATTATATTGGTGCATGCAGTGCAGTTGTTGCGTGTAACTGTTAACTGCTAAATGCATTGCATTGTGTGCCTTGATCTTGGATTAGGTTATTATAGTACAGTAAGGATACGCTAGAACGGGTTTCATCTATACCTCAGACTGAGCAAATGTGTATGTTTTTGGATGGAGCACGTGTATGTGAGGATATATAAGTGACCAGGGATAGGATTATTTTGCTGGACATTGGACTATGGTCAGACTCTGATGTTTGCATTGGACTGAATGTTGGGCAGTGCACACAGAAGTAGCTCCATAGCTTCTTGGTCAGTTTCTGACCACTGACCAGATAACACATGCATGCACAGCCAGTGCAATTGCATAGGATTAGGACCACTAGCCACTACAGCTGTAGTGTATACCACGTTGTTCCTCTTCAGTTGAACATCTTCTGAGAGATAATAATCATAGAAGAAGCCTCCTGGTCAGTTTCTGACCACTGCCCGGATCACATAGCCAGTGCAGCTACAAGTACAAAAGGACTGCCAGCCACTACATCCCGGATACCATCACCACGTTGTAGTACTCTTTAACGGTTTCAGTTTAACATTTTTTTTTACATCGGAGTGATAATCATAATATATTCTCAGCCTCAGGATGAATCCGGAGATTCTGAAGCTTTTCGCCGGCATTCTGCCGTCGTCTTCTCACGCCCACAACCAGCCGAGAATTTGCAGGAAGGTATATAAACGCAATCTCATCATCTTCTTGTCCTAGTAATAATAATACCGGCGTAATCGTGACGGTAATGTGTTTTCCTCCCCCGGTTTACCATGTTTTATCCTCATCACATCGCGGCGGGAGAACAGGGATCTACCATATGTTGGATAAGTGATCGTTCACGTCTGTGTCTTAACCCGCTCAAGTCGTCAAGATGTCGTTAAGGAGATAACTTGGGCTGGGATCTATGGAGAATGCATGTTATACCAAAATCAAATAGTTCACTATGCAGTATGGGTTAATTTGTGGAAACCAATGTTGTGTCATTTTGCGTGGTAGTATACTTAGTACTTCATGTTAGATTTGTTTTTTAACCCATGAAAGACAATTTGATTTGGGTATAATGTGCATTCTCCATTGACTTCTGCCTTCTGGACCAGTCCTGTGTGGGTTAATTAATGGTAGGCAAGAAAAGGATTTCTGGCCCAGTTTACTGCTCGAGGTTAAGGGAGTTCTGCGTGTCTAATAGAAGATGCCATTATTTGTATGTTGAGACTTACTATAATGTTTGTATTTGTTTTCATTTCCCTACAACATTAAACAATTCACACTAAAGGATTTCTGGTCCAGTTTACTGCTCGAGGTTAAGGGAGTTCTGCATGTCTAATAGAAGATGCCATGATTTTTATGTTGAGACTTACTATAATGTTTGTATTTGTTTTCATTTCCCAACAACAATAAACAATTCACACTACCTGTCAAACTTGACTTTTTCTTCACTGTTGGAAGCGCCATCTTCCTAAATGCAATGTTTGTGCAACTCTTTATGCAATATTTTCCAAGCGATTGAATATCGCACCTTGATTAAAGTCAAGACATCAGATGTTTTGTGTTCGGTTGTGCACCTTTAAAGGTGGGAAAAATTAGACCTCCGTGTTCCCAGGAAAAAAAAAAATGGTATCCCTTAGCAAAACATTCGTGACAAAGGAAGGCGCAGGGGTGCACCCTTGCAGGCATTACATGGTCCCTATTCTAGAGGAATTAGAACCGTCCAAAAAAATAAGTGAGTAAGTCTGAAAATATTTGTGAGAGCAGGTCACTGGCAAGTGGGCCAAAGAGTAGTTATATAGTGCCCCCATTGCACAAATAGGTTTGGCTGGATCGGATCACTCTGACATTGCCTTTAGACCAATCAACACGGAGTGTTTTGTACTTGTAGACGTGGGCTTGAGTTATAGGATTTTAAGCTTTGCGTGCAACAGATTTCATGTCTCCTTGGCCCTGTTATGATAGGTTTGTGTCTCACCTGTGCATAAATAACGCATCAAATATTAGTGCATTCACACTGAACGTGGCTTTTGGAGTACTAAGTCTTGGAGTGTTAGAAAAGGCAATAGACCTGGGTTCTGTTTCAAACAACTTTCAAACAAATGTACTATGGGGAAACATTCAAGCACAATATTATTGTGATATTTCAATCCAAAATTAACAAGTTTCCTACACGTGGTGTATGCATAAAAGAGTAGAAATAAAATATGATGATGTTTCTGTCTCATCTAAATTTCTCCCAACTTAAGGGAAGCATTTAATTTCGCTCCAGTCTTACAAGTTTCCTACATGTACATGTATGCATATATATAAAGGAATAGAGATATTAAATACCATGATGTCTCCATGCATCCACCACCATTTCCACTTTTAGGTCGTGTGTGGACAAAGCTGGAGGGAGAGAGAGGGGGCGAATGTGGTAAAGGAACAGTAATGGCAAAGATGAAAGGTGGGCGAAGGGGGTGGGGCGTTAAATTGTTATCGTGAATGTCTCTATCCTAATTCACAAGTTTTCCTATAAAACATATTTAACATAAGCATAGATCATTAGGACAAATTCAAAATTCAAGTCTCCATCCACCATCCAACAAAATATCCCCCAACTTTTAGGATGTGTGTGGACAAAGCAGGAGGGAGAAAGAGGGGGGGGAATGTGATGATGAAGGACCGGTAATGGCATAGGTGAAAGGTGGGAGGAAAGGGGTGGGTCTTGTCGGAGGCGTTTTTTCTATTCAATTTATTCTTCAGAATTTCTTCCCTTTTTTTTTGTCCCTCTACCCGAATTTCCTTTAAGCATATTTACCTTTAGTCTGGAGGATTTCAGTTCCAGCACCTCATATTATTTTTATCGCCGTACACCTGTCTGCTCGACGACTTAATTTCATCTTTCTCACGTTCCTGATTTTTGTTCAATTCACGAGAAACCGGTGGTGTGATCTTATCGGTAAACATACAAAATTTGAGCGCGGTTATTTGTTTGCTTGGTATGAGAATGTGTTCGACGAATGTACTGTACACCGTGTGATAGTACAGTGGCAAACTGCCGTGAACTTTAATAAAATGTAGACTATATGGCTAGAATTCACAAAGGTGGTGCAAATTAAACCATGGTTTATTACGTTCATGGTTTCACGGAGTGCTGCGCATTCTTTTTTCATTACTAAAAATAAGGACCGGAATTCCGCCATTAAAACAAATGAACAATGCACATTTTAGTCATAAAATAAAAATACTAAAATAAATGTTTTTTTTTTAGATATCTTTGTTAAATTATTATGTATTGTTATCAATTTTGTTCCAAAACACAAATTTACTATTCCATCTATGGCATGAGATGAAGTTAGCAAGCAGGACAAAAATTATGTAAAAATCTCAGTGGGGGTCCAAAAACGCGTCGTCATGAAATGTTTCCAGATCCTTCTGATGCACGTGACTTCGGGCAGGAATGAACTCAAAATAATATAGTAGGATTTCCGGGAACTACTGCCCTCACAAGAGCGTTTCCTTTTAGCTTTATATACATAGTGGCATTTACTATTGGTTATAGAGCAACAGTCTGGCGATCCGGAGGTCTTGGGTTTGATTGCTGTGTAATCCTGTTTTTCGTCGCTCCTTTTACTAAGTCAAATAAATCATCATGGCTGTGTATTAAAGATCCCACTATTCGGGCATGCCTGGTAACAATTTTTTGTACAAATTATTTTTGAAATACATTTTAAGTGCTGGTCTTGAAGGGGTCAGCATTTACAAATTCAAACTGCTAGTCATCTAAATGAGATAATGTTGGTATATTTTCCCCTCCCCAAAAGCTGTACAGTATTTATTTGCAGAGTCCGCGCTTTTCAATATATTTAGGTTAAGTTATAAATCCACACTTCTTGGAAGATCAAAGACTCAAAGTTGACAATTTCTTGCCAAGCATTAGTGCTTGAACATGATCAGGGATTTTATGATGTATGTATTGTATGATATCATAAAGTATTTATGGTTTAGTAATTTACAATCATGTGTCATTGTTGGATGAACACAAACAAGCCCATGAAAAGGTGGGACAACTTTGGAAAAAGGTCCTCGGGGGGGGGGGGGGGGGAGGAAAGAAGAAGAAAAAATATGTCAAATAATACCAGTTTTTGCTACCCTGGTATTAAACTGGTCTTTGTTTGTTGTAGAGTTCAAATGTATTACATGTAAGTCCTAGCTCTTCTTACCTTTTCAGGACTAGTCCCCAAAAATGGCTTGGCTGAAGTCTATAATATAATAGAGAATGCCTGCTTTACCCAAATCAAATCACCTGGAATGGGTTAAACTCATTTTTGTTTTATTAATAGCTTTCCTCATAATTTTTCAGACAAACATGTAATTACAGTATTATTATAATTAACCTATTCGACTGCGTCGTCCTGAAAATACTCCGACTGGGCCGCTGGGGTCTACGGAGATTAAATATTTAACCCCCCCCCCCAAAAAAAAAAAAAAAATATATATAAAAATAAAAAGTCATTGTTCAAATGGGCCATAATCCTTTTTGTTACATTTGCTCATACAATTTCCAGGCATGATTGCAATTACAGTATCAAATGTTATTGTTGTAAAAATTTAATTGTGCTCTTTTTTGGTCAAGAAAAGCATCATTGTCATTGAAAAAATAGCCCAAAGGCCTATCGGTTTGCATATCAAACAGGTGCGTATAGTTACCGTAGCAACACCATTGGACAATAAACAAAGAAAAACAAGCATTTATTACATCCATATATTATGTATGTAAATGTGAGTCATATCTCAGCAAAAAATCTCTTCATTGTTATTATTAAAATAATCACAGTCTTCAGATCTTGAGGCGAAGAAAATGTTGTACAAACTGACGCTCGTAAAACCACAAACACTTCTTGTTCCACCTGCCGCCCCCGCCTTTTGTGCAAGAAAAGAAAACGTCGCTATACCCTTTTGACTTGTGTCTGTTGAAGAAAGGTTGTTTTGATATTTAATGCAAAAAATGTTTGTGTTAGGTAAAGAATGATGTGATTTGATTTTTTCTTGATTGGAGTATTACTATTGCATACATTGTAGTTCAATTTTATGTCTGTAAGGGCCCCGTTGCAGAAAGATATGCAAATGATTGTAAAGTTGCAATTACAGTAAGTTGCATTAATTGCAAGTCAGATCACCTGACTAAATGCACATTTTCTGACTTGCAATTAATTGTAACTTACAATCGATTGCAAGTCTTTCTGCAATGGGACCATGGAGTTTCTATTCTAATTACTTTAAAGACTGTAATGCACGGGGCGGTTGAGGGCACTGTTTAAAATGCTACACCTCTGTGCACTTTGTACCTGGGCTATTTTGTGGGCACTACATACATGTAAGACACTGAGCCAGTGCGTGTTTCACACCGGGCAGAAGGCTTTTGCAAGATGGCAATCATACTTTCGCTCTCTCCCTCTCTCTGTCTCTAAATTAATTAATATATTTATTTCTCTATCTCACTCCCTATCACCACATTCCGTAGTATTGACATAATATAACAAATAACCTATGCAAACTGCCTCATTGCGGATATTTTATTTAATGACTTCCTTCATTGTATTTCTCCAAAACATTAACCGCCTGTGAACTTCCTCATCTTATTTGGGGTGATTTAACTCTTTAAAGACTGTTTGATTTTGGTATCACATGCATTCTGCATAAACCCCCCAGCCTGATTATTTTTGGGACCATGCAGTCCTGAATGGGTTAATTATAATAATAGGTTTGATTTGTATAGTGTCTAATGATACAATATGGTTTTACACTATTATTACCCCAGTTTATAGGATACAATGCAATTAAGCACACATTGTGTGCACCATCTCCACTCCCCTGGGGAGCATTCCTTCCAAGCGGCCCATGGGTTTAAAGACCTTTCATATTGGCATCACGTGCACTCTCCATCGATTCCAGCCACGGTTTTATTGGTAGAGTTCTGAATGAGTTAACTTCAACAATACCAGATATACCGGAGTGTAGATCTACGCAGGCTTTGTGATCATAACAGCACAAATGTGCAACTCTGGCTATGGTAATGTAGCTTTAAAAAATGTATTTATATTTATTCGTTCGTATGAAATGATACAGTAATCAATCGCTTCATAAAGTCAATGCTATGATACCATCCGCTATTAACCCATTCAGGACCATGGTCCTGAAAAATACTCTGGCTGGGGTCTATGAAGAGAATATGTGCTATAGCAAAATCAATCAAGCAATCAACTCTGAATTGGTTAAAATGCACAGCTAGTATAAACGATACAGTTATTATAAATCAATGTATCAATCCTACCATTCACCAACGCATCGCTATTGTCTGGTGATTTATTTCTATGCACAATCAACCCATTCAGGACCGATTGATTTTGCTATAATATGCATCCATATCTCCATAGACCCATGCCCGAGTATTTTGGGGACCAATGCAGTACTGAAGAGGTTAAAATCATCCATTGACATCATGAATTACCACGGCTCAGACACGGGTTCGGAGGTCGCATTGTGAGGGAGCTGTTCGGGTGTTTGTTATCTCTTATCTCACATTGCGCGTATGTTTGCTCGGTCGGCCATTATTCCGCTCTCAGTTTTCGTCTATACATTCACCCCCAAGTGCAAGCCTAGTCTCATAAATGCAGACTCATCTTATAAATTATAAAGTGAGGGTTTTTTTTTTGCCTGCCCGTGCAGTGAAATAGCATTCTTAAATTTGTTTTGTATTCATCTCAATCAGAACTTAATACGTTGGCTTGTTTTTATGAATTTTGGGGGCTTTTCTTTCCAATTCATGGAGCGAATCCACCCTGAGCTCTAGTCTAGGCCCTTTTCTTGCAGAAAGAGAAACAATCGATTGTTAGTATAACAATTAATTGTAAGTCAGAAAATAGATGCATTTTAACCAATCAGATTTGCACATTTAGTCACATGATCTGACTTTATACAATTAATTGCAACTTTACAATCGATTGTACATGTATCTCTTTCTGCAACGGGGGCCCTGGTGTATGTTTCACCTGGGTGTTGAAACATGGCAGATGCTATTAGCAAGCAGGGAAAACTTACAATCTATTTTTGGGGGCTACTTTTCAAACTAACCCTGCATAAAAAGGGCACGCTAAAATCTGCTTTACCTTGAACTCTATGCAAATTTTCAGGGGCTCTTTTATGATTTTCTGGGGCATTTTTGGTTGCATTTCAGGTGCTAAATCGCTCCCCATACATTTTTCACTGCATGATACAACTGCGATTCACTCCTTCGTTAAGTTATACTGCAAACAGGATTATTAGCGCGTCATATTAAAAGGAACAAAAATGAAGTTCATCGACACACATGCAGGGTAATTAATCTGCATTCCATTGTACGTGCCTTCTGATGTCATGAAACTACATGTACATTTATACATATTGCTGGTTTCACATTCCATATTTTGTGTATAATAGAGCAACTCGATACAGCGAGACAGTTTCAGGTTACTTGTTTTCAGCCTGTCTAATTAGACCTGCTATTGATGAAATTCGAGTGGAGACTATGTTTGAAATGTAGAAACAAAATAGTACCATTAACTTTTGTTTATTTCGTTTTATTTTACCATGCTATTGGAGCAAATCTGCACCAAATGCATAGTGCTTAAAGAGTTGCAGGATAAAATTATATTTGGTTGAAAGACACAAATAGTACAGATTAAATAATAATGTCCTTCTATACCTATAAATCAAACCTCACTTTATATTACCATGAATTTGGTCATTTGAGGACCAGTCCTGAGCAGAATGGTTGGAATTCAAAAAAGCAGGTTTATGTGTTAACAATGTTCTACACCTATAGAGCGCCAATCATAAATTGATGGAGAAAGAATGTCCACTTTTTACTACACAATTGCTAAATACACTAAATTAATGTAAAATTTCTCAGGTGGTGAATTTTAGTACAAATGCCACTGTTAGCAAGCAACAGCAGCCATATCATTAGAAATTAGCAAATGATTTGGTTTGCTTTTTACTTGTCTACAAGCAGCACTTCATAGATGTAAACCATGGTTTAAACCATGGTTTACATAAACCTTTGTTGATTCCAGCCGTTAAGTCTGTCCATCAACCAACCACATTCCATCCCTCTAGGGATATATGTTGGCCGTGAACTTGGCCAGGGGGTCTCAATTCGGCAGACTAGCGCCCAGAGGTGCAGGTAATTGTTCCCCTTGACAGTCAGACATGCATGCAGGGTTTTTACATACATGAATGATTCAGCGCTATAGAGAGTGAGCGATATGAAACCGAGAGAATAGCATTTGGAAAAATTGGAACCAACCCGTGGATCTATTGTATTGTGTGCGTGTGTGTCGTCGATACCACCACCACCACCATTGCTCCACCACCGTGTGCGCAAGTGCATACGTACCTGTCCCGAAATTAGAACGAAACGAAACTACCCAGCCATCCCACGGTCATGGTTATTATCAGACACCAATGTTCCACATTTGTGTTCGATTGCGTCCCCTCCATGTACAAGTGCCATTGTAACATTTTTGAGGCTTCCAGCGTGATCGTCGCAACGGTTGGTGTTTTCCTCGAGGAAATTGTCGGAAACATTTTCACTGGAAGTGGAATCAGACCGAGCAGCTAGAAAAAGACAAACAGATGTTTCGATGATCACATTTTTATTGTGAAGAATTTCGAGGAAGCTTATTTGATACTGATGATCGCTATCTCCCAGCATATTTTGGTGCATTTTTTTGGTGTGTGCAGCGAGCACGCTTCTCGATTGTGAATATGTTTGCGGTTTGAGGAAGTGGAGTGCATATTATTGATGGTTCCGTCTATTTTGGTTTCATTTCAGGTGCACGGACCTAGTACACTTGCATCAGTAAGCTCACTAGTAACTCATTGCTTGTAAGCAGCAGTAGCAGTCACACCTTCTGAGTGTGAGTCAACTATTTTGGGACCATCTTTTTATTGCCATTCTCTTTTAGGTGTCACTGCCAGTCGCATATCGCTGACCCTTTTTTTCGGAGAATAAGGCGTCACCTTTATTGAAACCGTCTTGGTTTGTCTCTTGCGTGGAGTTGTTCGATTATCATCCCCCAGTTGCAGTCGGAGAAAAAACCCAGACAGTTCATTTCCCACCCTCGCAGTCTGATCACGTGCAGCCTTCTAGATTGGACTCCTCTCGTGAATTTCTTGACATTTTGCCCGATTCATTTGGAGGCTAGTTTTTGTGTGTTTCACGCTACTGCGCACTTGATTTTTTTTTGCACTTGCTAGCCGAGGATTTATACTCCTTCAGCAACAACAGCAAAAATTAAAGACGTGGAAGGACAATAGGGAGAGAGACTGATATACGGAGAGAGAGCAAGAGAGAAGGTGCTTGAGGAACGAGGGTGAACATATCCCCATTTGCTTTTTGTTCAAAGCCGCATATCATCCATGCAGGTAATATTAGTTGCCAATTTAGTGATGATAAAATTTAGAGAGATCGTGGAAGAAAGGAAGATTGTAAAAGGGCTTTTTAAAGTATAATATTGATAACATGTTTTTATACCTTGTACTGTGGGTTGCCAATTTTGTGATGATAAAATTAGAGGGATCTTCGAAGAAAGGAATGAGCGTAAAAGGGCTTTTTAAAAATGTATACCATTAATAAAATCAGAATGGTTGGGGAAGGAAGGGGTAGGATTGAAATGAGGTTTATTTTGGGTGTGATATTAATACAATCAAGAAGGAAAGTCGGGAGAAGCATTGATTTGAAACGGGGGCTTAATTTAGGTATCGTATTGCGTGAGAGCACTTCAAATTGTTCTGTTGTCAGTGATATTGGATTTCATTCTCTCCTCACTGCAAATTTAGTCATCTGTAGCGAGTGGGCAACGGTCAAACTCTCGGCAGCTTCATTAAAGATACATTACCGGGGCTGTGCGGCAGTGAAATGGAATAGTAATGACTATGCGACAACTTAAACGAGGAGTGAACTACATGTACTTCATGTATCACTCGTGTGTGTGGGCTATATCACTCATTCAGTGTCATTTATTTCCCATTATATGTTATACTGTACACAGGAGAAATAAAAAGCTAAAAAGGGAACATATTTTGCAGCCTGTGTAATATATATATACATGTCCTTCCCTTCCGATTGGCTTGCTAGCTACAATGTATGCCTGGCTTGAGTGTTTTGTTTTTTCTTGTATTTTAAAAGAAAAATGAAAGTGAGATGTGTACATTTGAGCTACATTTCCTGTACAGGATGTCCTAACCGTGTTACTATTTCCCTAATGGCCCACTGAAAGGAATATCTTCATCCTTTATATAAAATGTAAACAAAATATAAAATGTATGCTTTGATTTTGTTTTGATTTGAATTGATTTGCCATCTTTCACTGTTACTATTCACAAATTATAAAACAAATATTTTTGAACAAGTAAATAAACAAACAGGCAATATATTAATAAATAAAGTGCAATATAAAAATTACAGACAACTAAATAAACAATATAAATTATATATTCAGTCAAAAACAAGTTCTGAATGTATAATGCAGAATATGGGGAACCAAAAATAAGAGGAATATTGTTCTTATAGATTTGGCATAAATAAGTTATTCCATTCTATATATTGTATTATTTTTATATTATAAATGACAAATATGCAATTACCACTATATCATTATCACCGTTTCTTGATTTTAGCTTCTTGATTTTAGCTTTTATAGTGGCATCCCAATCTTGTCTCAGCCTCATGCAGTGTGCTCTTCAGATTAAGCGTAAAAGATCAATAGAGTATAAAAGACAAACATAAATGGCATAGATAAATATAGTATAAAAGACAAACATTAACAGCATAGATAAATAAAGTATAAAAGACAAATCAATTCTGAATGACAAACATTAAAAGGCAGAAGATTCAGATCAATAGATATCTTTATCTTTAGTTTATTCAAGCTCCCATCTGATATTATCCAGATTGTGGCCTGCGACGTCTACTATCAACGTCTTGTACATTGTATGTACGTGACAAATGTGTTACCAATAGCTTCCCACGCTATATATGTGGCATGTGAAATTGATGATGTGCGTGATAAATGTACAATGTATTGAGGCTGTGTGGGCGCCATTAGTAAATTAAAGTCGAGCTCCTCATCATATTCTCAATTTACGTACTACAAGTGCAGTACTTAGTATATCATTCTGATGCGTTTTTTTTATAGTGAACTCAATAAAATATGGTAGAAAGTTCCCATCGCATAAAATACTGAATACTGCATGATTTATAGGTTGGTTTAAGAGTTAAGTATTGTTTTATGTTTATAGAACAGCATTACTAGAGCAGTAACTTTATGGCTTTATTGTAGAATGACACGTGATTAACTGTTAACACTTTGATTGCCAGGGATTTTGATGCTCCATGGCATTTGTGTGTATTGTAACTCACCAAAATATGAGCTTGGCACTCGAGGAGTTAAATAATAATGATCAGTGAAAATGATCGTTTGAAATATAAATGGCTTCAGCCACATTTAATTTAGAAATGTAGAACTTTTTTTGGCAGACTAATATGTATGTCATTGACACATGATTAACTTACATGTAATGATCAGTGAAAAGAATAGAGACTGGTCTTTAGAAATATAATGCCTTGAGGCACATTTTTCATTTAAAAACTGGGGTTTTTGGGGTTTGCCAGACCAAAAAGGTCACAGAATCCGTGTCATCAAGGCAGGATTCAGATATAAATGGTATGAAAGAGATATGAGCAGGTCTTTTGAAAAATGAATGGCTTGAGGCATCTGTACCGCTAAGGCACCTGTACAGCTGCGTGAATACGAAGGAAGTACGATCATTTATACGGCACTGTAATGGCTACCCCGAAGATGTGAAAAGGATTTATAACAAAAGAACGCAAGAAAAAGGGGGAAAAACTTGCCAAATGCCTTGCCATGGAAGAGCAAGTTTACAAAGAAACCTGTCTGCTATTTTTAAAAGCGTCGACTTGAATTGAAATAATGCTTGCTTGTGCGGTTAGTGAAAATTGTTGGTCCCTTGTTCCCAACAAGTCATACTTGGATGGTCATCATCATTGTCATAATATATGTTGAGATTATGTGACTTTAACCCATTCTCTCTATATTAGATTACAGGGCCAAGAGATCCCTTTAATTGGCAACTACAGAAGGCAACCATGGTAGTGACTAAGGAAGCTTTTTACTTTGTCTTAGCATCTAAAAAGAAATTGAACTATTCTATCTATAATGTGGTTTTATGAATATTGGCTCTGATGTGCTTGAAATGTTGGCAACCTTTTCTCGTATTAAAATTCACACTTTGTTGCTCATCAAGATTCAAACGATAATATGTGCTGAGATTTTACGACACTAATGTAACATTCGATTTCCTGGTACAAAGTTAGGCGCCTTAACCTCGTAAAAGTCACACGAGTCCTTCTACGTGATGTTCAATTCTTTGATGGTATTAAGAGCCAATGAAAATTATTTCAAAAGACATGAAATGAAAATGAACAGGTTTCATTATAAATCAATCATTACCACACTGATGAATAGATCACACTCTTTACAAATCGTTTCCCCCGTGACGATTTGTGCAGTAGGGCAAAAATGTGCTTCCCGTTTTAGTCGTTGAAGACAATCGAAGTTTGTTTGCAATGTACATTCTCCATTTACTCAAGTTTTGTTTTTTTCCGCACCTTCCTCGATGGGTTTACCCTGTGGCAACGATTAATTTTTAGCAGACGATATACATTTTTGAATAGACAGTAGCCCAAGTATTTTGGGGACCAGTCCTGAATGGGTTAAAAAGCGCTGTTCACAAACCCAAACACAACAGCTTTTCGAGCTTGAGTGATTTTTATTTATGAGTCACATTTATACAAACTTATTATTAGTATTAATTTCTATATAATCTATAGTCATTTGTGATTAATTTCCTTACTTGGATGCAGTTCAACACTCCATTAAATCCACTGTCACGTTCTTCTACATAGAGACATTTTTAAAGGAACACTAGTCTTTCGTTGAATTAAGCAACTTGTTACAGACCCTTCTCTATATTGACTGGACTCCATTGGTTGGTGTCTATGAATTGTGTAATGGTTATAAACTTATTTCTAAGTACCTCCTTATACCTATTCCCTATTAGATTTGCAATCCCCATCTATAAAGTCAATGCAGGACTCGCCAGGTTCCGGAAGGCAATGGGTTAATAAACCATTCTGTATCAAACAAAAATTAAATTATTTATCATTTACCTCTAATATCTGCCCCTTCACCCAGACCACCTGTTGGCTTTGATTATCTGCACCACTTGGCTACCATGGGACAAGGATTTTTTTTGGGGGGAGGGGGGGGGGGGGACAGGTTTATCCCTATTGGGGTCATGGTTGACACCCACTTGGTCATGGTTGACCCCCACCTAGCTTTAATAATACTGGTCAGTCTAGACAATTAATTATTTATTCCTCTTGACATGTTGACCTCTTCCCTTGACCTTGATAACAAGGGGAAGGGGGAGGGGGAGGAGGAGGGGGGGGGGGGGGGGGGAGGAGGAGGGGGGATTGAAGAGGAGGGCATTAAACAGTCAGAATGTGCTACAGTAGTTTTGGCTTCAGGGGGTAACCTTTAAAGGTGGTACTCCTACATGTTCCTGATTAAGGGGTACCGGTATGATTTGACCGAACATTGTGTCACCACCTAATCAGGTACACATATTAAAGGGGTAAAATGTACCTTGCAAAAGCCTACCGAATTAAGTGGATAGTACTGTAATGACTTTTGTCAGTCTTTTTAACTGTACTGCCTTGGTAATGATATGGTTTGCTTTTCTTTCATTGTATCAGAGAGGTGGGAAGACCACCTCTGATTGTATGGTTCGCCTGCAACTGCAAGGGAGTGACTTTGAAAGTTTGGGAATTTCAAATCTAGTAGATATACCAACAGATTCACTAAATGCTTTGCTTGTTTCTTATAGCTTGTTTCTTATCTTGTCGATAGTGAGCGGCAAGACCTACATGTAGATACATGCAGACAGTCAAGTTCGCGAAAGTAATCCATAAAAGATTGTGCATAATACCATTGGGGCTGCAGTAGGACCAGGTGGACCTGCGCCATTTCTGCCACATGTTTGCTGGTTTAACCCATTCCCTGCGGGGAACTGGTGGGTCCTGTATTAACTCGATGGTGATTGCAAATTCTGGTAGAGGGAGCGGGTTAATAAAACCAGGGCAAACTGAGGAAAGGGGGGATGCCCGGTCATGGGGGTAGGGAGGGGTTAGAACCGTTAATAGATCAACCAAAGTTATTGGATAACTTTGAATTTCCTGCGCATCAACAGAGAGTGACTTTCATGTTAATTTCCCTGGCTAACATTCGCAAATTCTTAGGATAACATTGGTGATTATCTCGTTAGCTAGACCCTGTCTGCATCTGTGCAGTCGGCCTACTTGCGGCGATGCGGTGACTCCAGTCGTCGGATGCGGCCAGTGGCAGGTGCGTTCTCACACCGCCGTATTATAGAACGATTCATGTGAATCACGCACAAATGTTTCAGAATGAAGTGAAGATTAGTTAATAAAACGATTTAGAAATTAGAATCTTGCACAAATGTTTTAGAAGAAAGTGAAGATTTCGTTTTTAAAAAGTAACTGATTGTAAATCATGCACAAATGATTCAAAATAATGTGAAGATTTGAAGAAAAAAATGAAACGGAACAAATGTGAACTGTGCATGTATGTTTCAGAACAAAGGGAAGATTTATAGAAATGATTTTTAATCATGGTATAAAGCTTCAAAAAGTCTGTCTTCATGTGAAGCAAAGAAATAACTTACTGTAGGTCAAAGTTTAATCTTATAATGATGAAGGGATGTACATTCACTACAGCCAGGTGTAGCAAACAAAGATAAGTCATACTTTATATTTTGTTTTAATGTTTGCGTGACACTGGCTCATGTTAAACTGTAGCAGGTGTGTTCACGTACTTTTTGTGACCCACAAATTAAGGCAACGTGTGTATATAAGGAAGAAAATAAGATCCGCGTCTTAACGTTGTTACCCAGGTGCGTTCTATATTCCTCACGCAATTCCACAGGTGTAGCGATTCAAAAGCAACACAGGTCTTTTTGTAAAATATGTTTCAATGGTCTTTACATTACCCCCAAATATTTAGCCAGGTGCATTCACACATGTGTTGTGAATCATATGATTGGTTAGAAGAACATACAAGAGGATTTTTTCAAGAGGTTTCAAGAAAAACCTTCATTTTTATTTTGTATTGCACAGCACCATCTAACTTTCATTACAAAGTAATTCCTCGGGTGCATCATTCAAACCTTCCTAACTAGGCTAGTTAACCAGGTGCATTTACACATGTGTTGTGAATCATTGGTTAGAACGAACATGATATACAAGAGGATTTTTCAAGAGGGTTTCAAGAAAAACCTTCATTTTCTTTGGTAGTGCACAGCATCATCTAACTTTCATTACGAAGTAATTCCATGGGTGCATCATTCAAACCTTCCTAACAAGGCTAGTTTGTGCGCTACATTGTTATTTGTTATTTTCGGGAATAAATTTGCAGCATTGCTCGTCTGCACATCAAAACAAGCGCATTGGGTTTCACCAACTTTGTAATCCATGCCTAATTTATTTTGCAAAATTTAGGAAGAAAATATATAATGTTCATGTATATACCTTGAACATGTATTTAAACATAATTTAATTTGATAAATTTTGTTTGAATCTAGCACTGTGTGTATACTGTAGTTGCTATTATTTAATTAGCATGAAAGTGAGACAAATATTTGGAAAATGTATGAGCTTGATTCTTCTGTTCACACTTTATTCCTTAACCCATTCAGGACTGATTGATTTTTGCTATTTCATGTATTCTTCATGGAGCTTTGCCTGAGTATTTTCGGGACCAGTCCTAAATGTGTTAACCAATAAAAAATTCTAGTTTTGATTTTTTAATAGGTACTCTGTAATTCATGTATTCTCCATAGACCCCAAACCTTGTATTACAAGGAAAAGGTGTGTATTAAAGAACATTATTTTTTTGGAAGCATCTGCGCTTCCATACGTGCTGATCTAATCATGTACGTTTTGTTTCTTTGAGTAAAGTGAGCAAGTGGTTAAACTAAGGAAGAAAATCATTGTTTTGAAGATGCTGCGCTTCCATACTGATCTATTCATGTACGTTTTTGTTACTTTGAGTAAAGTGAACAAGTGGTTAAACTAAGGAAGAAAATCATTGTTTTGAAGCTGGTGCGCGTCCAAACGTGCTAAACTATTCATGTATCTTTCGTTTCTCGAGGACAGCGTGAAAACGGAAAGAAGAAAAATCCTAGCTTGTTTTGAAGCCGCTTCGCTGGCGCGCACGCTAAACTCCTCATGAATTTTAGATATCATTCTCCATGTGACCTGCTTCTCGGTATGCTATGGAGCAACTCGATCAACCTCGTGATCAAAACACACGCTCTTACTCTAGCTCTAGTCCTTACGATGATGGTTCGCTAGAAACGGACGCCATCTTTCTCTTCAGCATTATGCTTTTAGAGTGTATTATTCATGGTCATGTGGAATAATTACTTGCGTTCAAACTAAAGCCACATATGCGCTGTGGGGGATATAAACCTGTTGCCTACAGGAACCTGGTGAACCCTGTATCGACTCTATGTGAATTGCAAAATCTAGTAGGGAACAGGTTAACCCATTGCCTACAGGAAACCTGGCGGACCCTGTATGCATACTGTATGTAAATTGCAAAATCTAGCAGGGAACAGGTAATATAGTGCATTTAACAGGAGTCATCTTGAACTTGGTTTTTATGGAAAATACATTTTATGCTCAGAATAAAATATTCACACAGGCTGTAATTCTTGAGATGTTATGTCAACATAATATGGGAAGAACATTTCTTACAGCAAATTGAAAATAATAATGATAAAGAGATATTTATAGAGCGCAAATTGCATTGAGTTTTTTAAAGCGCTATCGTTATTACCCCAGTCAACTAATACACACACTTATGTCATTCCCCCCCCCCCCCATACAAAGAGCATAGTTTCCACTCCCTGGGGAGTATTCCAGCCAGTTTCTTGATAAAGGAACCACATTCCCATGCTTCCAGGTCTCCCATTTATTGGTGAAACCATGTTAAAGCTGCTTACTTTTACCTGCTCAGGACTGATCTAAAATATTTTCAAGTTGGTCAGATCTATAGAGAATGTATCTTATAAATACCAAAATCAAGCTTGAACAGGTTAAATAAAGGTTTTTATATTTTGTGAATTCATGTTCTCTTGAATCTTTTAAGATGTACAATTTGAGCCGGAGTTGTTTTTCATCTTTTTCCACATTAACGTCAAGGAAATCTATTTGACATTTGGCAAGTTAATCATGATTTTTTTTTGCAAAATTAGAGCTTTGGGGTGAAATCTATTTTCGTTATTAAAAGCGGATCATCCCCCCTGAATTGCAAATCACCTGTCCCGTTGTGTGATGGAATAATTTAACCTTTAAGATAATTTGTCTCCCTCGTGTCTCGTTGGTAACTGTTACACAAAATGTTTAGTTGATTTTTGTTTCAAAGGAAGGTAAATGATGTCGATGAAAAAATGGAGGGATAGAAAGAGAGAGTGTGATTGGTTACCCTGTTTACTTCGAGATTCTGAAATCCCCATAGACTTATAGTATGTAGCCAACCAAGTTCCCTTAAAAGGCAAGGGGTTAAGTAATGTTATAAAGGCGCTGTTATTTTGGTAAGCACTTGACAGATGAAAGTCTGTTATTTGGTGAGAACTCTGAGACGAGACGGGGAGAAAGTCTCGGGAGATGGCATGTCAGAGTAACACTATCGGCCTCTCGTCTGTCGGAGGCCCTTGTTATTACACGAGAGAACGAGCGAGGGTGATGGAGATTGGGTTGCCAATTTTGCGAGCTGACCTGACCGACTGAGGCCCCCCTCGTTGCGATTAAAGCAACAGAATGTAAAACCGAAAGATATTTGGAAACTTACGAGTTAGAATTGCAAATTTTTTTGGGGAGAGTGTTAGGTACATTAATAATACAAATGGTAGAGTGACAGTGATAAGATGTTTGAGTTCTCTAGTTAAGAGATCTGGGGCTCTAGAGCTGTAATAAAGGTGGGTGATGAAGATTGAGTTGCCAATTTGAGAATCAACCTTGCGGTACAGATGCCGTTATGTTTAACCCATTCAGGACTGGTCCTGGAAAATACTCAGGCTGGGGTCTATGAAGAATCTATGTTATATACCGAAAATCAAATACTGGTAGTCTTGAATGGGTTATACACAAAACAGTGAGAGATGGGAAAAGAACGATTGCCAATGGGGTTTGCCAATTTGCCAATTTCGATTGTGGTTTGCCAATTTGCCCATGCCTGGGAAAATGTTGAAATGAGGGAGTCTAGAGGTACAGACGGACTAGACTAGATTACCAATTTTGAGAATGCTGGGTAAATGCAAAGGGACCTTCTTGAGAGAGAAAGAGAGAGCAGCGCGAAGACATTTGGGAGTGCCAATTTAGAGAACTGACAGTTTGGAGGACCTTGTTATAAGAAGAGAAAGAGTGAGAGAAATCAAGTGGTGAATGGTTAGGAGAGAGACTTGGCAATGGGCAATTGGGTTGCCTATTTGGAGATTTGAATGTCAAAGTCCGAAGCACTGCCTCGCCAATGATAGGACATTTTAGAGGATCCAACTAGCTTTGCCAATTTTGAGAGGGCTGAGAAGTAAGTGCAAGACTTTTATTGAGAAGGTCAACAATATGTTTCATTAGGTTGCCAATTTGGGGATTTTACTGATGATTGCATAAATATGTAAGACAGATATAAGAAAATAAAAGAGTTTGACCAAAAAAGGTTTTGTTAATTAATATAAAATACACTGAACGGGATTGAAAGAGAGCAATTTTGAGAACACTGGTGAAAATGCAAAATGTTAGAATTATGTATGAATAATTTTGATCCCAAATATGGAGAATTTGTTATGAAAGGCTTACATGTTACATGGAAGAGGCAGAGGTAGAGAGGAAGAGAGAAGGAGGGAGAGATATTCGGAGTTGCCAATTTAGAGATCACTTGGAAATATGAAGCTAGGAGTAAAAAGGAACAGAATGATGTGGTCTTTTAAAATTAATTTTCCGACAATTACTCATTTTGGAGCAGCAATGCAGGCATGATCAATTACCGTATTGAATGTACTTAAACTGATTGTTCATATATGCCTTTCTCTAATAATTGATGTAATTAGCGATTGCATTCTCCATTAGGGCCATTCTTGGTCACGTGTGTGACCCAAAACATGACAAATTTTGAAATGGGATGCTTATATTTCAGTAAGTATGAGACTATAATGATTTTTACTTCATATGTGACTTGAATATGTTGTAGTCTTTCAAACTTAAAACAAAAGATTTGATAAGGATTACGTAACTCAATGTCAGAGGTCAAATGGCATGGGTCACGTGTGTGACTTCGCACGGAGCGCTTTTTTCATAACTAAATTTCATTTGGAAAATTCTTTAAAATATGAATAGCTATAATGTTCATCTTATTACCAGAGAAGTACTATACATTTGTAAGTACAACAATAGCAATGAATGAGAATTATATCAAACCGTTGTTTTTTATAGTACTTAATTATGTGGCAACGTCTGGTCACGTGTGTGACATTTTGGGGTGGTCACGTGTGTGACATGTACAATATGAATGGAAAAATGGGAATTTTATAATATCGGGTTTAGAAAAGAATGAAAGGTTGAATTTTTACAAAGTTGGTATCAACCTGTACAGGAAAGTGAGAAGAATGAGCTTGCTAATTATCCTGTTGATATCTTGATTATTTTCTGAATTATGATTATTAGAAAAATATTGAAATATGTAAATTTATGCAAATGAGTAAAAAAGTTTCATTTTAAACTTCAAATCATGTATTTCATGAAACTTTACACATGGATCATTCCAAAAATGGAACAAAACTACAGAAAAATAAAACTTCAATTTTTCCAAAAAAGTTTCACTTTTCAAAGAATGGCCCATTAGGGAAGTGTAGCCATTTGGTGAACACCTGCAAGTCCATTTTCTCATCTCACAAACAAGCTACTATAGCTATTGTTGGTGTGTACGTAATTGTACGTAATAATTGCCCAGTGGTCATATTTTTCTCAGCATTTAATTAGGAGTTTCACTTTCAATTTAGGCTTTTAGGAGTAAATTTATAGGCATCGGAAAATACTGTTATGGGTTTTACCTGTAGAAGATAATTTCCTTGTAGTAATATAGCTACCAGAGACACAAGTACAAATAATATATGTACTCTTGAAAGGGTATACTGTATATGATGAAACCATTGTATATTGTTGCATATAGGAGCCTTTTATACATACAGTATTGTATATTAGAAAAATCTATGGATATTTCATTATTTAGGAGGATTAAGAATGTTATGCATTTTTTAAAGCAAATATTGTCTTTATTATGACGATGGATTTCTGATGCAAAAGCAATAAAAACCATCAATATTTTGGCTCGACGCTGCATGTTCTCATGTACTTTATGTTGGAGAAGTGTATGTTGCACGGAGGGTTATAAACCACAGCCTGTTTACTCAGTCTAGTTGGGTTTGGGATGCATGCACATCCGCATCAGAGACGTGTTTGCCAGGGCGAAATCGTCGGGTTCGAGCGAGAAGGCCGTTAAGTTGATTTCTGGCAAGAATGAGTTTATGCATACCATCTTGTAGGTCAGATGGAGCCTTCTCTATGTCGTGCCAACATTTCAGATGATATAGTTGTTTCTAATTTTGGGAATACTTTGCAAAAATCAAAAAGAGAACTATATTGGGTTTCGATCTACTTGGCACCCTAACCTTTTAACATGATCACGCCTCTGAAGTACTAAAAGAGACTTAGCGTCCTTCTCGTTCTCAACTGACGAAATGCTGAAACAGCACGTCATGTTTTTACACTCACATGTTATTACACTAGCTCTGTTCCCTCTTGACAAAACCGCAAGAAATCAAATAAGACGCTCAAGTTGTGAAAAAAGCGTCTCAAAAACCGGATACCAAGCTATACTTAATTTACATCATTCAATGTCTTTTTTGATATTTCCAATTATCTTCCTTTTACCATAAATAGCCCATTTTATTTCCTATCATCACCTGCTTTTATAAGGGTTTGGATATACAGGGCTCGATCTTCCTTGTGCATTTTGCACATCAAATAGTCTCCCACAGCATTGTGTGTTGTAGATCCTAATTTTGTTGGTGGCCAATATAAGAGTCTCTATGAGTAGTGGCCAAATTAAATTTGTGGTGGCCATTGGCACTCGAGCCACCACTAATAGGGCAAACCAGTCCGGTTTCTATGGGAGGGTACATGTATCTCACAGGGGACAAAATAATATGTATTTTTCGGGGGCTACTTTTCAAGCTTGCTTGCATGAAAATAGCACTCTAAAATGTCTTTTGCATTGAACTCTATGCAAATTTATTGGGGCTCTTGTATGATTTTCGGGTACTCTTTTTGGCATTTCGGGGGGCGAATTCGCCCCGAGCCCCGTGTATTTTTGTCACTGGTATCTTGGCATAAGCACCGAGGCACCTGTCTGTCTTGGTAGAAATGTATATGCACAGTCCAAAGTGCGCTCCAAATCGGTGTTTGCTTTAAATGTAGATCCTATTATAAATGAGATCCTTAATTTCCCGCTTTCGTGCGCGCCAGACAAAGAATGTGCGCAATCATGCTGTAAAATATGAAACAAATGATCTCTCCTTTTATTCTTGTTTGGTTTTCAATATATGCACCTTTCTAATAGTGTAGACATAAAAAACAAAATTATTATATTGTATTTTTTTGCCAAATCATATACAGTGTGCAAAGTGATCAGAACAATTTGATTAAATTGTCTTTACTTTGGTGTATTGATATATCTTTTTTCTTCGAAAAACCAATTCTCGACCTCTAATATCTATTGTTCATTTACAGGCAGCGTATTATAATGTCTGCAGCCTTCACACGACCTGGTGGATACATGTATGCGCTTGTCCTCTGATTGGGGTGAAATTAGCTGCGTCCAGATCTAATCTTAAAGGCGCGTTATTTATTTTCTCTCATATTTCTCTTAATTAGACAGGTTTGCTGCAGTCTGAACAACTCTGAATATCTGCATCCATTGATTATAAATGTATGTGCGCAAATCAGAGTCAGAACAGAGTGGGTTCGTGCTTAAAAAAATGCCCTCCGCCCATCATGTTGTCATCATGCCCCCCTCCCTCCCTTCCTCCCGTCTCTCCTGCTTGCGATAATTTGCTATAAAATGGCTCAAATTCTCTCTCTCGTTCACAATTGGCAGGGTCGCTGCACCAGAGAGAACTGTAAATACCTGCATCCGCCGCCACACCTAAAAACCCAGCTGGAGATCAACGGCCGCAACACACTGGCCACACAGAAGATGCTGCAGAATTTGCAGAACCAACAGCTAGGGCAGGTGGTGGGACTACCACCAAACATGAACCTGCAGCTGCAGCCGTCCCAGTCGGCCCTGCTCGCCGGCAGCCAGGGGGTCCCAACTGCACCAGGGGTGAGTCACATCGCACATGTATATAATTGTCATGTACATGTATTGCATTTTAAATAATGAAATAGTCCCTTTTTTCTGTTCTCCTTTATACTTCCAATTTTGCATCAATTTGAAAGTAAAACTGAAACGCTGCTGCCTGCACTGTTATATTTGTAAATTTTAGCCTGAAATATTTCTCTTTTCTTTGGATTATAAAGCATACATTGTACATCTGCATCTTTTGAAAAAGTTTGAGCTCGAAAGTATTTTTTTTTGTTATTAAGAAACTTGTATTTGCATATTTGTAGTTGAACATTTAGTACAAAGTTTCCTTTTTGTATCATCCGTTTTTTGCATATTTGAATATTTGATGTATTGTCTTGCATTATAGTGCCTAGTATTATAAAAAAAACTAAAAGCATAATGCATTATTTAGACAATATGGTACACGTAGAGTGTAATCGCATCACAATTAAATAGATGTTTCATTTTGATAATATACGTTTGAATATTATAAATGCTATATCTCAAAAGCATATAATTTCTGTTTTGTTAGTTTCATATTGAAAACATTGCTAATTATTATTAAAAGCAAGAAGCTTTTTCCTCTGTCATCTGTGCTAACTTTTATGCAAAACTTTGTGAATAACTAGAAAGAACAACATATTTAATGTGCAGCGCAAAAATTGATTTGCAACAGAGAATGTAAATACCTATATAGTCTTCATAGTGCACCATAGCACAATATTTCCTCAAATAAATGTTAAAAACAATTCCACTTACTACATTGAATGAAAATCTGCACGAAAATGCTGGAAAATTGAAAGCGTGCAGTTAGATATCTAGAGCAACTTTTGTAATATAGTCATAGTGCCTGTTTATGCAGGCTTACTGCCATATGCTGTTATTCAGCTTTGAATAATGCATTTAATTTGTTTTTCTAGCGATAGATTACACTGATCAGATGATTTCTTTATTGATTAACCAACTCTGGGGGGCGTTTCACAAAGATCCTAAGTTGAACTTAACTTTAGTTGGACTAAAACATTATGGAAGCTGTTAGTTTCTTTGAAAATTTGTTGTACAAGTTCTTTTAAAAGGCATGAAATGTTGGCCCAAATCATTAATATTTTCTATTATCATGGAGATTTCATGTTCTTGATGTCAAGTTTATGAAAAGTTTAAAATACTTAAATTTTTGCTTTTGAATTAATTTTATTTCAAGGCTACAAATGGCTTACCATACTTATTATTAAAGTCCAACTTGAGAGTTAAGTTCATCTAAGGATCTTTGTGAACCCCCCCCCCCCCCCCAGCTTGACTTCCCCAAAATACTCAGTTTGGGGTCTATATAGTAAATATACCAAAATCAAACGAGTCTTAAATGGGTTTAATAAAAACTAGAAAGAGTAGAATTGAGCACATTGCCATGTAGCATACAAATAGGTGCCTGCAAAATGAGGCACACTGCGAAAAAAAAAAACACAACAAACAAATATATTGAATATAATTCTTCTTTATTACATAGAGCATGATTGCATATACTGTGCATTTTCCAGTAATGAAGCATTTTGCATTTTTCACGGTTTGTGCATACAAATATATTGATTGCATAATGTGTGCTATTAACCCTTTCGGGGCTGACAGATTTTGCTATAACATGTATTCTCTATAGACCCGTGCCCGAGTATGTTCGGGACCAGTCTTGAAGGGGTTTATAACGAAAGAGCATTTAACAATTCAATATTCAGCAAATAATTGCATGATTATAATGTTCAAGTATACCCACGCCCCATTTCCAAAAAGAGTAGCGCAATAGATTAATAGCGTCTAGACATTATGCTGTTTCTGGACTTGAGGTAAATGTCACAATCGAAATACAGTTGTGTAGAAAATTCCATCAAAATGCTTTACTTTAACTCATGGCATGGCTTATTGTAGAAAACAATAAATTCATACTTGTATGTATGTACATTTTGTGTCCAATACATATTAGCCAATAAGTTAAATTTATACAAAATTTACATTTTAAAGCAATACTCATAATAAAAAACAATCAGTATCATCTATTTTACTTACAAACAAAAAAAATCAGTATATCAAATTATTTAAACATGGATATACAGTATCATCACATACAATTTTACTATTTCACAAAAGCAAGGAAATATGCATAATATACATATCGGCAACTATAACAAGATGTATCATTTTTAAAAGGAACAAAATGATGAAATATACTCATGAAATTACAACAAAAATGTATAATAATACGAAACACAGAATATCTACCTTTTTCACAAAGTACAATAAATTTGAATTTATTGCATGGCAAATGTTCCTGTTCTCAAATTTGTATCACAATTTTTCTGAAATTATATCACATCTTCTATATAGTTCAATTTCATTTTGTAATTTAACTTCATGTGTTTGTTTCACCATTACGAAAACAAACATTTCAGTTCAAAATAATCATGAAACATATTTGTAAGTGAAAGAAAATAGCGGTTAGGACCTTTTTCAAGCAAAGCGTCATGTTGTTAACAAAGAAAAATCACCCCTTTGCCCTTTGAGTATGATCCTGCCAATATTGACTACTATATAATGAGAACATTCATATTTGAAATGATTCAAATGCCAAAAGGATTATTTTGTGGTTACATTGTAACATTATAACATTTGGTCCACGTTTGCTCGGACTGCCTAGTACTGAGTATGCTTATATGCTAATGATCGGTGCCTCGCTCTATAGACACTCATAAAATGACGTCTTACCTATTAAAAGTAACTATGTATTGAATGCCAGGAATCTTCAAAAGTGCAACAGAAACTGAAATATTAACCACTCCTAAATTCGACCCCCCAAAAATGGACGTTCACATCATATGCTGAAATTTACCAGTCTGGACTAAATTTCTAAATTAAAAAAGAAATGAAACATCCCATTGGATCTTCAGATATTTCTCACTTCTTGCATAGTTTTGTGCAGTCTGGAGGCACAGTGCAGATACTAAGAGAAGTTTCACATGACATGTACATTTCTCTTTACATTTGTTGGCAGTTCTATGCACGTTCTATAAAGGGGGGAAAATGGAATGGCAAATTTTCAGATAATAATGATTAATTTGGGGAAAATCTATCAACATTGTGAAGAGAGCTAAATTTGGTTTGTACTACAAGGATCCCAAATTTGAAACATGATTAGAAACACAAAAAGTGACTATAGCACCGTTCTTTCTCAACCAATGAAAGATGTACATGTAGCATTTAATACAGTTGTCAACAGTTCGTGGGAGAGCTGTCTTTGTTTAGAAATGGAAACATTCTATAGGCCTAACCTCTCACCCTCGGGCAAGAATGAAATCTACATTGTATAAACAATCTATAAACATCAAATAATGGAACACAACAGCTACTGTACATAATACAAAGGTCGTAATAATCGTTCTATTCTTCTGTTCGGCTTGGGGCGTTTGATGATACATTATATACACCCCAGGGTTGAAGTTGTGACATTACGCATTAATTAGATTTTTAATTAGATTACATGGCATCTATTATCATTTTGAAGCTTCATCGTGGGAGATTTATATTCAGATTTACTCTCTCGGTCGCTCAAATTTTGTAGTAAAGAAAATGTATCAGTATTGCGAGGGAAAATGTGTAAATTATTCATGAGAACTAGAATGAGAAGATTATTTTGATGATATTTTGGAAGATCATCTTAAAATTGAATTGTGTGATTGGAAAAGTGATAAATGTGCAATGCTCACACCAAAAGAAAATAAAGGAATTAATTGCCAAAGAATTGCCATTAGAATAAAAACAAATGAAAAGAAACAAATTAATGTAGATCAATTTCTCATATTGAGAGAATAAGAACGCAATCACAGAAGAAGACTCGTGCAAATACTATTACCCCACTGCCTACAGGAACCTGAAGGGTATGTGTTTACTCATTGGAAATTGACAAATCTAGTAGGGAATAGGGGGGTCTTCCACAAAGATCCTAAGTTGAACTTAACTCTAAGTTGGACTTAAAAATGATGGTAAGCCATTTGTAGCCTTGAAATAAAATATATATATTCAAAAGCAAATATGCAAGTACATGTATCTTAGACTTTTTGTAAACATTTACATGAAGTCTCCTTGATAATAGGAAATATTAATGATTTGAATCAACATTTTATGCATTTTAAAAGAACTTTTCCCTAAAAATTCCCTCAAAACTAACAGCTTTCCATAATGTTTAAGTTTAACTTAGGATCTTTGTGAAACACCCCCCAGGTTAAAGTGCATCGTTCCTTATTCACAATCTGTAATTCCCCGGCCTTTATTTGCTATAAAATCTGATTGACGAGTTTCTCAGAAACGGGGTTAATACCTGCTCATCGGAGACAGATTTACGATATCAAGATGTCCACGAGCATCATGAAGACATTATTTAAAGCTAATATCTAGTCCTTGCAGAATAATTTTCATTCAGAAAGAAATAGCCTTAAAGGTAATGTCATTCTTTTGCAGGCATTTTAAAGTTTTTTTCAGTATTAATATTATTGCAGGTTACTTATATAGCGCTATTCATAAGGTATCATACCTTTTTTATTAAAACAAATATAACAATTAATACATACAAAATACCAACAACAACAACGATACATCATTCTATTACAAATTTTTAAAAATCAGGAAATTTTAGATGGACAAGTACCCAATAGTGCCTTTGAATTAGATTCTACATGGTCATTTGATCTCAAATGGGTCATTAAGGAAAGAGTACAGAAATTAAAATGGAGAATGATTGTCTACATCTCCCGAGACGAGAAAAAGAATGTCAAGTTGAATTCTGACCCAATTTCTGTCAGATTCAATTACCGTGCAGCCTTTTAATATATTTTTAAATGAAAATAAACAGAAATTAAAAAAGGGTAATGTATGTGTAGATAATACATAAGTAGCATCCACGTTACAATATTCAATTACATTAAATTGTTCATCGCAATTTTAAAAACATAAACAAACATATGCTGATAAGTTTACCTAGTTTGTTTGAAACTAATGTTTTTAATATCCAATAATTTTGTGTTCAATTGAAATATGCCATATAATAACATAACTACTACAATGTAGCCATAACTCTTTATACATACATTAAAATATGCCAAATAAGTTAATTAGATCTGACATAATATCATGTGATCTTGAATTCTAATGATATTAAAAAACAAAACAATGGTGATTCTGAACAAGTAATTCAATATAACACACAATTTGCATCTACAAATCCGAACACCTTTGACAAATAATGTAACTTGAAACAAAAATATACAGTCTGCAAAAAACATGAGTTCATTGAGTTGACAATAACATACCGTAGAACACCATCGTCAAGCACCCCCCAAGCACCTATACGCATATTGCTTTTAAAGACGTTTCCATGAGATTCACCTCCATTATTATCCTCATGAATATTCCTCACCATTATTTGCATTCTTGATTAAAGTTTACCGTTTGGACAGAGAGCGGGCGCTCTTTAAAAGCAAGTTGCATATAGGTGCTTGGGGGGTGCTTGACGATGGTGTTCTACGGTATATGAATATGAAGGAAACATCATCCCTTACACTGTATTTATGTATGATAGTTATGGAATGTCTGTTATGAATAGCTAGTAAGAAGTAGTGTTTAGTTTGAGCAAATGTAAAATGTTTTGAAGTATTAACCCAAAGCTTATTTCATGCAATATTTTTTTCCTCTCAAGTGATCAACCTAACTCCTAAAAGCAAAAAAGAATTCTACCTCGTGCGGTGGAAACAATGCTATCATTTGAATGTCTCTTTTTCTCTTAGTTGTCAATTGTATGAACAATAATTGCATTCGTATATTAGAAATTGCATTTGTATTAAAAAATTGCATTTGTATTATTAGAAAATTGCATTCGTATTAAAAATTGCATTCGTATTAAAAATTGCATCCGTATTACCAAAAAAAAAAGCATTTGTTTGAAAAAAAAAAAAATATCTATCAATATTATGCATATATTTATTTTATTTATTTATTCCATTTTCTGTGTATTGAATGCTGCCCCCTTGTGTTCCTTCCACCTTGATTTGCAGCAAAGCACGCCCGTCGTCATCCCCACTTCACAATATCATCACATCCCCTCCAAGGACTCTGCTCAGCACTCTGCTGCTACCGTCGCCGCCGCCAATGCCGCCGCTGCCTCCCTCTATCAGCAGCATGTTGCCCCCGCGCAAATGACCTACAACGGCCTGCAAATAATGACGCAGCCGCCCTACCACACCCTACCCGGTGTGCCTGTCACGGCTGGGCAGGTACGTAAGCCCCCCCCCCTTACCTAAAGAGAGAGGGGGGAAATCAAAAATTGTATAAAACAAAATGGCCGCCACCAACAGATGACAAAAACAAAATGGCCGCCACCACTGGATGAGAAAACGTAGAGAGGCGGGAGAGCTGTTTAACGCCAGCGAGAGGGTGGATTGACATCTAGGCTGGGCTTTTGGAATGAAATGAAAATGTTTGCAAAAATATATGCAGTGCCTTTTTGCTTTGTCATTTATATTACAAAAGAAGTTGTATAATTTCAATATTTGTGTTTGCCATTTCGCTTTTTCTTTACCAAAGAAGTATATATATTTTTTATTTGTTTGTTTTGTCAGTTTTATTGTTTGTGCTAATTGTTTTTTGTTGTTGTTGCTGCTCTCCCACGCCACCACCATTTATTCCATTTTGTATCGCTAACCTTGTCTCCTTGCTTTCCTTATTGTTAGTACACGTTGTTGCTTTTTTGCATTGTTTGTCGCTTTTTTTTCTTTATTCAAGTATTAAAACAAGAAATGAAGAAAATTGTTTGTCGCATTTATTGCTCTGCATTGTTAATCACAATTTTGTGTTTATTTAACCTTTCTTGCCAAAAAATTCAATATGCTCTAAAACAACACCCTGCAATTTTTGCTTTAATACTTATATCAATTCTTGCCTTCTCGCTTGTTGATCTAGCTACGGAATTTTGGCATCTTGTTTGTGCATTTTGTTCAAAATGTAGCTCTGAAGCATCTTCCAGTGCATTGCATTTTGCCCTTATTTCTTGAACTTCATAAACCTTCTACATGTATATATCACCTCTGTTTTAGACATTGTCTTTCCTTGTTAACATTCATTATTAGTGTTTAAACATTTTTTTTGGGGTCAATATAAGGAAAGAGATTGACTCAGACATAATAGATACGAATGGATGAGATAAAGCTTATTTCTGATATTTCCCCCACGTATTGTTTATATAAATTTATCAACCATTTTATAGGGTTATCAAATTTTATTGTACAGGGACAGTTTTTTTTTTAGTTTTTTTTTTTATTACGGTTAACTTGAAAACATTTTATAGGGTTTATCAAATGTTATTGTAGAGGGACAGTTTTTGTTGTTGTTGTTTGTTTGTATATGGTTAACTTGAAACCTTGTCCATATGGATATGGGTGGGGCATGATCTTTTTTTCTGGCACTGGTCCATTTGATTTCCAGACTTCCCGCTAATCGTAATCCAGATGTCATGATGAAATGGAGCCTAAAAGTTTAAAGTGGTTACGCAAAAGGGTTTGGTAGACCTATATTAAAATTCACCTTTACACAAAGGAATTATTAGATAAGTATCTTCGCAAAATAATAGGTGTGTCTGGTTGAATATCAACCCCATTTTAGCAATGGAACCTTTTGTAACACCTACATGTATTATAAACTTGAGATGGGAAACGCTATAGTTTGTAGGCAAGGGAAATAAGAGCTTCCGAATCTGCAGTTTTCTCTTCTTTGAAAAATGTTATGTCCAGACAAAATGGCTTTTCAGTATATCAATTAAACTGTTCCCTAACAGATTGCGCAATCCCAATAGAGTGGTGAAGTGTGATGTCATAAATGATGTCATAAACATTTTTTTTAGAATTTTCAAATTTGGACTTCATTTTCAGAAAGAGCATAACAAATGATGTCTAAATACCAAAAATCAAAGGAATAGGTTACGTATTGGCCGAGATATGCCCATCCGAATGATTTTTTTGGTCAATGGGCAATCATTGTTATAGTGCACTGGTTCCTAAATTTAGGAACCAGTGCACTATATCACTGATTGCCCATTGAAGTAAAATTCATTCGGATGGGCATATCTCGGCCAATACGTAACCTATTCCTTTGATTTTCGGTATTTGGACATTATTTGTTATGCTCTTTCTGAAAATGAAGTCCAAATTTGAAAATTCTAAAAAAGTGTTTTTATGACGTCATGGCTTCTGTACTCTATAGAGTTAAACCAGGACCCATTGGGTTCCTGTAGGCAATGAGTTAATTTGTTTCTCTTTGCTCGTTCACGAGACACCCACTTCAACAAAGAGAAGTTTTTATAAGGGACACTAATAGCTTGGAAAGTAAAGTTGCCTTATCTTTGCGATGAATTAAGGACTCTCACCACATCCATGACGGCGACTTAAGGGGCAGATTGCGGCCCACGCAATCCACACCTGTCACATGACCATGCTATCCCTTAACGCTAAGATTACAAAGTAACCAACACGATTTCCTTAAAGGGATCTAGTAACATTGTCAAAATCCTCAAAACTTAGTTGGAACTCTAGCAGTTTCCTACATACCTCATTGCATTCGTTTGACCAATGGAACAGTTGTTGGTTTTCCAAATTTTTCTTCTGTTATAAAGATATGTATGGTTGAAATGTTCGGATTTATAACTATCTACTGGATAGATATAATTGTGTACAAAGTCAGTGCAATGAGTTCTCGATATCACTTTGCATTTTCGCTCTTTACTCAGCCATATAACATCCATTTAACATCCATTTAACATGAAATTTCCACACATTACTCTATAGTGGAGATATCAGATTACAGATCATGTCAAAAAAGTTACTAGATCCATTTAATACAAACTTGAAAAGGGTGACCGATTGAGATAAAATAAGTTTATTGGCAACTTCTATTCTGGATAGGTTTCGACCCACGCACTCTTCGCTAGCCGCATGATCATGTTCCCACTCTTCGGCACATTAAAAAACAGAATTTCCCCCAGTAGTCTTTTTTAAAAACATGACGTCATTTTACTACGGTGAAGCGAAATTAGCCACGTTATCTTTTTTCCATGTCTGTTATTTTTGTAAAGCCACGCACCTACATGTATAATCATGTCGGATTCGATGCGGTTGTTCCAATAACCTTCAGGGAATGGGTATAAACTTGTTGCACTCAATTACGTCAAGTACGTGGGCAGAACCCGCAGCCAAATATTAAGCATTACCCTACTTTGTTGTTTTGTTATTTTGCGGAGAATATCGTCTTGTTCGGGAAAGTTATTAATTAGATCTAATCTGCAATAACCTTCTCCCAAAAATGTGTAACAGAATTTTTCCAGGAAGCGTTATAAAAGAATATAGGCGTTAACTGATTTATTCCATTCCCACACCCCCTTTTTGGCCGACAAACGCCCCTAAAAATATCGTAGATGACCAGATAAAGATGACCACTTCCATAATATTGTCACATGCAGCAAAATATACAATAATACTAGACAAAACAAATATTTGGGTGAGGCATTATGTCAAAATCAAAAACAAATTAAAAGTTTTAATGAGATTGCCACAAAAACAAGGACGGTCTTCAATGAGATAATGTTAATAATAATGTTAAACAGAGGTGCGACATTTAGTTGCAGAAGAGCTGCGTATTTCATATCAGATATTTACTGTAGCATTCAAAATAATAATGTTAAACAGAAGTGCAACATTTAGCCGCAGAAGAGCTGCATATTTCAAATCTGATATTTTCTGTAGCATTAAAAATAATGTTTAAACAGAAAGACAAAATTGTAGCCGCGGTAGAGCTGCATAACGCAAATCTGATAGCCTCTGTACCGGACGGACGGTGCGATGCAGTTTGTGCTCGTCTAATAATTACTGCGTTTTCCCCGAGGCACCGACTGGCCGATTACTCTTCGGAGAAATTGTCCTCACATCAAATTAAGTCTTCAAGCCATTTCTGGGTTGTGGTAATACCAACATTTTGGGGGCAGAAACAAGACTGATAAATGGAAAAAAAACGAAATGTCATTAGAAGACAGTAAACCCAAGGGAAGCTGTATTTTCAAATTAATTTTAACCCATTCAGGACAATTACAATTGTATAACATGCATTCTGCATAGACCATACCCTAAGTATTGTCAGGGCAAGTCTTTAATGGGTTAGTTAGTAGACAAGAGAGAGAAGAAAAGGGCAACAAATTATGAGAGGCTTTGTTTTCTGGGGGGCATTTTTTTTTTCTCTTAAGAAAATATTATTGTCTAAAAAATAATGGAGTTTAATTTTGTAGGGAATAGGATATCAATCTCGTTAATCTTGACCTAGAGTTAGTGATGTAATCTGTTTCATCGATAATTCTGTTTTTATAGACCTTTACCGACGTGTTTATCTCCTTGTGCGTCCCCACACTATTCAGTGCTCTCTTATTAACCAATTCAAGATTTATCTTGAAAGTCTCAGGATATTTTCTATGGAGAATGCATGTTATACCAAAATTTATCCAGCTTGAATGGATTAAATTAATATGATAGTCATATGAAAGTCCACATATTCCCCCTTTATTTTGTTATTTGGATAGTTCAATTGTCTGGAAATGTTTAAATTTATGTTTCTTTTGTATTATAAATGTTGTAGGAAGCACTTTTTAAAATATTTCAATCTCCATTTCATTCATATTTCTTCTTTTTACTTTACGATAATCAAAAGTCTTGCATCCTAACACAAATCTAAGCAGTATTCAATGCTATCAAAGTATGAACTCTAGCAATATAAAGCAGCAATTATTCTTCATACTGCAGAGTTATAAAGAAGAGAGCACTACAACTTTTTAACAGAAGATGATAAAACACGTCGTCTGCTTTTTATTTAATTTGTTATCAATTGGTTTATTGCTCTTAAGGATATTTAAACATTGCATTTTTGCTTTTTAACTTTCTGCTCTGCTGGGTCAGCTCTGTTGAATTGTCCGCATACATGTTGTTGTTTTTTTTGACATGCTTTGTTCCTTTTATATTGCTATATACATATGCATTCACTATTTTCTGAAAGTTTTGGTTATGAAAGCAAAACCAAAACTAAAGTGTGAACCCTTATTTACATCTCACCCGATTACATTGTACACAATAGCTTCATCTATTCTATGTATGTTGCAGTTACATATTTGTTTTTGTCATAGAGAAGGTTTTTTAGTATTGAATGGCATGAGATTGAATGTGAATGCTGTTGGTAGTTTTACATAATCCCATGGTTATTATGTACATATACCTATTATGCATTATGTAAAAACTATATGAACAACCCCTACATCTATTACCGTGACTAGTATTATGATGACTATTTGGATGACTACTACTACCAACACTTCTATGTGTATGTATTATGTTGACTACCACTTCTACTACTATTACAATGTATGAGTATGACTACTGAAACTACATTGTCAACTACTGCTAAGTCTACTACTATGACTACAATGACAATGACTATGACTACAAATACAAATAGGACTACTTATATGGCAACTACCAATGTGACTACTATGCCCATGACCATGACTAATACTACTACAAATACTATGTCAATGACTACGATTATGACTAAGTAATACAACTACTACTATGACTGTTACTATGACTACTGTTTTGACTACTGCAACTTCTTCATCAAATACTACTACGATGATAATGACAACTACTACTGTGACTACTGCTAGCATTACTACTACGACTACGACTACGACTACGACTACGACTACGACTACGACTACGACTACGACTACTACTTCTACTAATATGACTATGACTACTACTACGACTATGATGACTATGACTACCCTTCTACTACTGCTACGACTTTGACATCTTCATGTACAGTATATGATGTACATCTCCATTTATCATCAACTTTACATCAAGAAATTCTCCATTTGCACAATCATTCCACCATTTACTACCTCAATCCTGTATATGTACATGTACTATCCCTACTCAACATTGTTCCTCATTCATTGTTTTTGTATGTGTTTGCGTGTGTGAGTGTGTGTGATCCTCCATGTTTGTGTGAGTGTGTGTTAGTATTATACTCACAATGGGTGCATTTACCGTCTCACTTTTAATTCATAATCAGCCGTTTGAAAAGTTGTACGTGCTGATATTTCTGACCGGATATAGCAAAACCCTGCACTTGTCGGTATCAAATGAAACCTTGTGACGGGGCCTTTCTAATGGTATGAAAACCTACATTTTGATTTTTACCGACAAGTGCAGGGTTTTGCTATGGGCGGTCACATTTTATCAAGTGGAATCGATAAAGTGAGAGAAGTAAAGAATGCACTCATTGTGAGCTTTGTACCACATCTGTCCATCAAATCGTCTGTCTGTCTGTCCGTCCATCCGTCTGTTTGCTTTAAGTTTGGTCTACATGTATGCCATTTTATCTCCCCTTCCCTCCCCCTCAGGGCCAGCCCCAAGTCCACACGAGTCAAGCCTCGACCGATATCAGTGCCATGTATGGTGGCTACCATTTCCTTCCCGTCGCAGTTTCCATGGTGCGTACAAACAAAGCAGCACACATTTTTTTTCTTCAAATATTAAAATTTATACGAATCAAAATTAATTTTCGTTTCAAGTCAAATTCACGTTATGAAAATTAAATAATGTGTATAATTTTTTGTATAAATGATACAAAATGATTGAAATTAAGTTAAAAAGGGAAATAAGCCATGTTTATTTGTAATATTTGCTGTAAATGGAAATGCTGATCATAGCTTGCATCTTGTTACGACAGAGGGCGCTATATAAAACGCTTGTTGCTCAACTTCTAGTTCTCCCTATTGATCAAAAGAAATTAATTTCGAATAAGTTTCTTTCACCAAAACAGAGCAGTTATCAAGAGTAAATCCATGTTCAGCTTTTCAATTCATTCTTACACTGACACTGGAACTAGATAATGAGGTAAAACAAAGCTAGCCTGGCCCTGTTTCTAGAGTTCATTGAAACAAAGCAGCTCGCATCTTAAATTTGCTGAAAAAGATAACAAATCGGTGCTGTATTTAAACAGTTTTTTGCTCTGCAAAAATAGGCTGATTTTTGGAAAGAATGTAATACATCTAGAGCTATCAAAAATGATCTTATAAAACAATAAAGCAGCAAAAATATTGAAAATCATACAAAAAAAGATCCATGTTTCATGTATAATTTTTCCAAATAAAAGGGGTTGTTTTTCAAAAAGAAAATTATTAACTCAGGGCTGTTTAAAAAAATTAATAAATACAGGCTGTGTTTTTTTATTCACAATTATAAATTCATGGCTATATTTTAGAAAATTATGAATTCGCTTCTAATCAACAATTCAGTGCTATTCAATTGCAAGAAAATATTTAAAAAGGAACGAAACAAATATTCTCAATCCAGTTCTCAATTTCACTACTTAGAATTCTGACTCAAGAGGCACATATGGCGGCAACCCATACTCGCAGTATGCGGTTTCCATGGTGCGTACAAACCAACAGCAATCATTCTCAAGGAAAAAGAACATTCTTAATTCATGGCTGTTTTTTATTGAAAATTATAAATTCACTACTAATAATCAATTCAGTGCTATTCAATTGCAAGAAATCATATACCGTTGCCGTTTCCATGGTGCGTACAAAGCAGCACACATTTTTTTCCTTCAAATATGAAAATTTATACGAATCAAAAATACATTTTCATTTTAAGGCAAATTCACGTTTAATATAAGAATGAAATAATCAATGTGTAATTTTTGTACAAATTATACAAAATCATTAAGATTAAGTTAATAAAGGAAATGGCCATGTTTGATGTGTGATATTTACTTTGCAAAGGAAGGCCGATAGTGGGCTGCATCAGCTTAAAACAGAGCGGCTATATAAACACTCGTTGCTCAACTTCTAGTTCTCATTGTCAAAAGAAATTAATTTCAAAAGAGTTTATTTCACCCAAAACAGAGCAGTTTTCAAGAGTAAATTCACGTTCAGCTTTTTAATTAATTCTTAAACTTGCACTGGAAGTAGATATGGAGGTTAACAAAGCTAGCCTGGCCCTGTGTCCATAGTTCATTGAAACAAAGCAGCTGGCATCTTAAATTTGCTGAAAAGGAAACAATTGAGTGTTTAAAAAAAATAAAAAATTTGCTCTTCGAAAAAAGGCCGATTTCGGAAAGAATGTAATTCATCTATACATGTAGCTACCAAATTGATTATATAAAACAAAGCAGCAAAAATATTGAAAATCATACAAAAAGAAAGGATCCATGTTTCATGTTTAATTTGCCGTATAAAAGGGGCTGTTTTTTCAAAAAGAAAATTATTAACTCGGGGCTGTTTTTAGAAAATAATAAATACAGGCTGTTTTTTTTCTTCTTGTAGACAATTACAAATTCATGCCTGTTTGTTAAGAAAAATTATATATTTGCTTCTAATTATCAATTCAGTGCTATTCAATTGCAAGAAAATATTTAAAAAGGAACAAAACGAATATTCTCAATCCAGTTCTCAATTTCACTACTTAGAATTCTGACTCAAGATGCACATATGGCGGCAACCCGCAGTATGCGGTTTCCATGGTGCGTACAAACCAACAGCAACAAATGTCAAGGAAATAAACCATTCTTAATTCATGGCTGTTTTTTTATTGAAAATGATAAATTCACTACTAATAATCAATTCAGTGCTATTCAATTGCAAGGAAATAATTTTTAAAAATGAACGAATACATGTTCACAATCCAGTTCTCAATTTTACTATTTAGAATTCTGACTCCAGATGTTCATATGGCGGCTACCCATACTCGCCGTATTCCGTATCCATGGTGCGTACAAATAAACAGCAACCATTCTCAAGAAAATTAAACTATTCATACAATGTTTAGCCTATACTTTCTGCTCTACATAATTCTATTTTTTTTTAAAGGGGAGAATCTGTGTTTGATTATGACTTTATTTTACTTTCTTTAATAAACCAAAGTTTTTTTTCGGGAAAGGGAATCCATGTCAAATTATAAATTTATTTCAAGCTCTAAAACCAGAGCAAAGCAGTTTGGGGAAGAAAATCTCAAGGAACTGAAGCAATCTATACAATGTTTAGCCTATAATTTCTGCTGTACATACCGAAAAATCGAAGTACGCTTGCTTTTTTAAAATAAGAGAATCTGTGTTAAATTATGATTTGATTTTACTTCCTAAAACCAAAGCAGAGAAAAACATTTCAAATTAGGGAATCCATGTCAAATTATTATTTCATTTTACTTTCTAAAACCAGATCGGAGCAATTTGGGGAAGAAAAAAAAATCAATGTTGAGATGTGACTTTTACTATCTAAAAAAATGACAGCAGAAGAATGTCTGATGGCTACCATATCTTGGCTATCAACGTTTCCATGGTGCTTGCAAACAAAGCAACGCACATTCTCAAAAGGAACAATTCATACCTTGGAAACATAAAACTCACGATATTATATGAATTTTTATGAGCAGTATTATGTTAGATGACATAACTTTTCCAAAAAATGGACTCGCTTTTTCTGGCAAGGTTATCATTAAATGAAAAAAGGGGGGCTGGGAGAAACATTTTGTAATTAAATCAGCAAATTTATGAAAATGATATGGGAAATCGTGTTTGGCTAATATTTTATATGATAATGCTATTATTAATACAATCATTCATGCTAATCTACTCTGCTATCTCATTATCTATAAACTATTTCTGCCCAATCAACGATGAGATTGACTTAAAAGTATGCCTAATGCAAGAAGTTACTCATTCAAAGAACATGAATTATTGAGTTGATACAACATAATTTATGCTCCATTTTCAATATGAAGATCATGTTGTTGTACTTATTTGAAAGAGAAAAAAACAAATTATTCAGATCGAGGATGGGCCCTTCGTAGTTGCAAACTGCCTCTCAATTATGTTACTATGAAAAAATAGGGAAAAGGGCCAGTCCTTCCTAAATTTCCTTTGTTCATATAATAATTACCATGTTTTTCAACGTTTGTCTAATATTTTATGAACATGTCGCTTTATTTCCCACCCTTTTGATTTTGTATGATCTTCTACATTACGTATAAAAGCAGACATGTGGTCCCATGTATTGATATTCATGCTGGGAAAATTTCAAACACCCCTTTTTGTGTGCTATGTTCAACCCTTTCCTCCATATTATATCCATCACCCTTTTAAAAATGTTTCATTTGTTTCATATAATGCACATTTATTATTTTTCATTTAATATGCATTTGGATATTCAATAGTGTTTTGAGAGCGGGCACTGTATTTAATTTGTTTTCTGCACATTTTGTGTTTGCTAGAAGATTGCCTTTTGCTCAGTATATCGAAATAAAAATATATGTGTATTTTGCATGCATGTTACGTTATGATATCAACACAAATTGTTGGTGTAGTTTTAATATTTACTCGAGGAAAAGCTATAGCATGCATAGTCTAGTCTAGTTACATTAATTTGCCTTGTGAATTAAAAAAAAAAACATCTGAACATTGTGCAATATATTGATTACTTACTGTTCAGTTCTAGTCTAGTTGCTTATTTTGCGGTATGAATTTAAAAACACAGGAACGTTCTACGCAATATATTGATTGCTTGATGTTCATGTTTTGTTTTTATATTAATTGTGAGGTAAATAATAAAAGGGCATGTGAATTTAGGTCACTTTTGTCTTAATACAGATTGATCTCCCTCTTTCTATTCCAGCCTATGCCATTATATTCCTCTTCCGATCATTGCAGTACGTCACTCTAGGGGGTAGTAGAGTGGGGTAAAAAATAACCCCTGCAGACGAAAACGATGATGAATGATGTTTACCATTTATACTCGTCTTGGTTTTCTTTTGTTTTCTTTACAACATTGCTTGGTGGTGGTATAAGTGCATAATGTGGCATTGTTACATTTTAAAAAAACTACTGTACATTGATTTATTTAATTGACATTGATGTTCAGGGGTTCAACGCATTATTAATGAGCTGATGAGTTTTCAATGTTCTGCTTTGGCGAGATGACAGTAAATTGTTTTTTCAGACAATTTTTATGGGCTATATGTTGGAAGGTGGTGTGCTCAAAACAATTTTTTTTTCAACTTTGTAGCAGGGTGATAATAACCCTTGACATAGAGATTCAGAAAACAAAGGGAAAGAGCCTGAAAGTTAAACTACATGTATAAAGCAGTAGGTTGTTGTTGTATTATTCTTTTATTATTTTTGTAAAATATATTTTTGTATTATTTGAATCTCTTATGACTGTGAACTTGCTGGATTTGCTGCGCATTGTTTAGGCTTAGCAGGGCTGGACGGGACTGTATGGGCTGGTTGGGACTGTATGGGCTGGTTTGGCTGTGTTTGGCTGGGTTTGGGTTGGGATGGGTTGGGCTTGGCTGGGCTGGTTTGGGTGGGCTGGGCTAGGGTGGTTTGGCTGGGCTGGGCGTTGCTGGGTTGGGCTGGGCTGGGCTGGGATGGGCTGGTAATTTGGCTGTGTTTGGCTGGGCTAGGCTGGGCTGAGCTGAGCTGAGCTGGGTTGCTTTCAAGCGCCTCAACCCACTTTCCGGAGAGATCGTGCCTCATTTTATAGCCGTCTTAATCATGGGAAATACTTCTGCCAAAAAAACTCAAAAAAAGAGTCAAAAAGTCAAAGAGGGTCTTCCTTCATTATCTTCTTAGTTGCAGTCTGTGATTAGCCTTGCCCCAGACCAAGTTCACGTCTGGGTCAAGTGAAAGTTTACCCCTTCTCAAAGTGGGTTGCCGAATGCAGGAAATAAATTGATGCAATATCACTCCCCACTTCCCTAACCAGCTGCAGCCGTGGAAACGGAAACGCACTGACTCTGCTCTTCCCCCTCCCCCGCATTATTAAAGGGAAGCTACATTCTGGCTTTATTTGCTTTAATACTGTTACTGACTAGTCATTAATGCTAAAAAAGAATAAAGGAATCAAAAATAAATTTCACCAGATCCAGGAAGTGTTGGGTTATTGATATGGCAAGGAAATACTATCATACATTATGCTAGTTTTCTAGCCAAATTTTTTAAATCATTAAAAAAAAGATCAAAAACAATAACAAAATAAACATAAAATATAGTGAATATTTTGTTGTCTTTAATAGCCAGGCACATGGGCCTGTATTTATTTAGGTACTAGAAATAAAACTGTTTTGCCTAGAAAAGGATTCTTTAATTGAAAATGTTACCAAAAATAAATTGTGACATCACAATATCTTGAAGTACTTTATTTACATGTAGATATTGATTTGAATACGATTGAATATGAGATCAGTGGATTTCTTAGCCGAGCAAATTGGCAACTTACATTTCTTACTTTCATCAGAGTATTGAGTTGAACATCCTTGGTATTTCTTGCTTGCATTGTTTTGAGGCAGGCCTGTAAATCATTCATGACGCTTATTGGAAGAAAAAGAATGCAACGAAGGCATGTTGGTATGAAAGACGGACACCATATGCGCTTAGAATCACTTTTAATTGGAACATTAATAATAGTTCTGTATGCTTTATTAGCAGCAGATCGGAGGAACATATTTGCATGTATTTGTAGGGCAGACAAATATTTTTGGGGGGCAATAAATTGAGAATGAACTAATGTGCAACTGCCATGTAATGAAACTGGCTTCAAATCAACAATGTGAAAGTTTGTCAGTGGACTTTGTCACAGTCATAATATTGTAAATGAAGAAAAATATGTCTTTGTTGCCCCGACAAAGATCCTGCTAGGATTAAAAGCTAGGCTATAGACAACTTTCACAGTCATATTGGCATACGGCTAAACACAATTTTGGACCTATTTTTATAAAGTTTTTGATAAATATTCTTGTAGGCAAAGGTTTAACCCATTTAGGACTGATTGATTTGTCTATAAAATGTACCCAAGCTGGAATTATTTTCGGAGGAAGATCGGAAGACATTCACATCACATTAAAGCGAACTCCAGACATTTGTTAGCCAGAGCGCTGAAGAATAACAAAGTTAACAAAACAAAAAAGACGAATGTCACATGATACCTGTGAGAAAGTGAAGAAAACTGGGCATATGAGAGGTCTGTTGACAACATTTATGGGTCTGGTCTGGTCTGAGAAAAGATCGGGGAAAAGGAAAAGGTGGATGATTTGGTTCTTAGGGGTCCCTTTTGCGTTCCTTTGTGTACCCATTTCGTACCCATTGTGTTCTTTTTAAAACCACATTTATAGGTCTGAGAAACGCTTGGAAGAGGAAAAAAATTGGTTGGTTTTGGTTCTTAGGGGTCCCTTTTGTGTATATTGTTGACAATATTCATGGGTCTGAGAAAAGAAAGTGGGTGGTTTGGTTCTTGGCAGAATTTTGTGGGTCTGAGACGAGAAAAGAAAAAAAGAAAGGGGTTGGTTTATATGGTTCTTACTCTTAGGGGTTCCCTTTTGTGTTCCCATTGTGTACCCTAGGTGATCCAGAAGGGGGTAAGTTTTCACCCCTATGAGGCATGTGCCTGATAATATCTTGTTGGGCCAAGGAAAATTTGATCTGTACGTAGAACTAATGGTCTTTAATGGGTTAAACTTTGTTATCGCCCAATATAAACGCAATCATGTTTCGCTGATATCGCTGGTTGAGAAAGAGAAGGGCGCTAAGTCACTTTTTGTCCTTTGGGGAATTATCGGGTTTAAAGTCTGGGAGCCATGAAGAAACCAAATGTAGTTCTGTTTTTATATCTGATGAGTATTCCCCAAATTACACATGAGTATTATTTTATAAGTTTTGCACCACTTAGAGGAGGCTCGGACCTAACTTAATTTAGCCAAAAATTGGCTTAACGGCCTTCTCACTTTAACCGGACACTACATGTATAAACCCTGGGAGCCCACCATCACCACTTGAAACGCCAATTGTAAGAGGGGGTCTTCCACTTCCAGTGAAAAAACATTATGGTGCTCTGTAGTATTTAGCCCCCATAATCCTAAAAAGAGCCCCCAAAACTGAAACAAAAATGATAAAGTTAAGTCAGTATTTTCAAAATTCAGTGTTGATTTTAATAATATAGACAAACTTGGAAGAGTAGCCTCCCAAATTATATACACCCCTCCCCCCTCCCTCCACGACCGTCTGCTGGCAATGGTGCATTTTAATGGTGAATTTTAATGGTGAGAGTAGGAGACAATTATAGGCTGGGCCTGATGAAGAGAGACTATCTGGCTGAAATACATCTTTTGCCAAGTACATGGTAGTTTTTTGTCTAGTTTTATAATAGGCTTGAATTCATTTAAGAATGAAGTACTATTATATCACTGATAGCTTATTATGGTCTAGTATGGAAAGACTAGCTGACTCAAATGCTTTTTGAACGAAGGAAGAGAGAGGAAGAGCGAGAGAGAGAGAGGGTGAGAGTGAGAGAGGAGGAGGGCTGGGTGGTGATGCAAAGTGATCGCCATGACGCGGGCTGCCTCCTCCTCCCCCGCCTCCATCCCTCCGATGTGATGATGCGTTAAACGACAACCTTGACTGAAACCGGGATGCTTGATGAGAATTCCGCCTGTCCCGTCTATCGTCGTCTTGTCGGCGGCTGGCTCCCGGTGAAGAGACGTGAAGAGATCGCCAGCTTGCATGCTTCTACTCGTTTCCCTCGTAGACGTAAGCTGCTCAAGTTTTCCCCATCAACTTCGGTTCCCTGTTTTCCAGGAATTTTTCAGTACCATCTATGCTAGCGGATAGCGTTGATACCTCATTTCGTCTCCGTTCTGATCATTTTCTTGGAATATTTTGTGCCATCAACTCAACTGTACAGTTGGGTAATATACATTTCTTTTTCTTTGTTCCCAAATGTCTACTCAATCTCTCCAATCAATTCTTTTCTTCAAATAATTTTTTTACTCAGTTTTTGTTGCTGTTTTTGTGGTCTGCGAGATGTCTGTCTGAGTGCTTCACTATAGGATGTTGTAGGATGCATACTATTGGACTTCAGTACACGTTTTATGCTGTTTTTGCCCGTGGGTATATATTGAGGAGTTATATGCTTTTATTGCGTTGAACTACACATTTATGTAAGAATATATTTTAGTATCATTTCGCCAGTTAGAGCCACAAACCTATACTCTACCTGATGACAAATATATAACAGGGTTGAATTCGAATACCACCTGTTGGAAATGAATGGCATTTGAACAGTACCAGGTAACTGGATAGATGCATGGGAGACACTGTTGTTTTCGTCATTGTCGCCGTCGTCATTGTCCCATCGTCATCGTCGTTAACGTTTGTTATTTATGTTGTTGTCGACTGTTAAGGTGTTACATGTGGCTATTTAATTTACCTGATATATGCCATTGATATCTTCGACAATAATGATTTATTATTAACAAAAAAAAAGAACACCTATGAATTACATGGATTGTATTTCAAGGGACATCCAGTATGAAATAAGTGACATAAACTTTATCATGCAGCTCCAACGCACTTTACTAAAAGTCTGAATCAGAGAACAAGTTATTTAGAACCATTACTATGCTATTACAAAATATTGTAATAGGGAGGGGGTGGGGTATAAAAGGCAGTCATGTGAGTCTCAATTGTAGATTTGTATGATCCCCAAAATGTTATCAGAATTCTCACAACCTTTCTACTCGGTTAAGGTACTTTTCCTCGTTCATTTCTTCTTGTCACATTTTAGATCATTTGTGAATCGGAAATGGTGTTCCTGTATTCTCTCGACCTTTCTCATTCCATTGTAGTTGATTTGGCTGTAATCGTTTCTTTATCCACATGTTTAGATCGTTTGCGAATCTAAATTGTTGTTCCTGTATGTTCCCGAGCAAGTAACAAGCAGCAGTAAGCTCAACTCTCGGCTTCAATTCTGAATTTCATTTGCTGCTTCATTTACGACCAGACCGATTTCAGTTTCAGTTAAGTTTTTTTATATTTGCTGTTTCATTTACGGCCAGTGTTTTTATTTCATTTGGTGTTTAATTTGTGGCCGGACTGATTTTAGCTCCGGTTTTCTTTATCATTTGGTGTTTCATTAATATGACTAGATCGGTTTTAGCTTCGATTTTGTTTTTCATTTGGTGTTACATTTGTGGCCAGACCGATTTAATAGTTGTTTCCAAATAAATTGCAAGGTATTGGTCGGAGTTATTAAGTAGCAACAAGCAGGAGAGGCAAATTGCGTCTGATTATTTTGTCTAGTTTCCCGCTTGAGGAGGGTCACTTTTATTCTGTCCCCCTTCTTTTTGCTTAGTCCCCCTTTCACATTGAAGGGCAGATTGTCCCTAAACCATTTCCTAGCCCTGTATTAACCTAAAGAGTCATGATTAAACATGCGATTAGTCGATGGATTGTATGATTAATCGAGAATCTTTATGCTACAGGGCCCATGCATACCACTACAATTTACTGCCGTTATTGGATACTTTAGTTATTTGCAATTATTGATAGTTTAAATTTGGAACTGGGGTGTAAAAGGGGGTTCCAATAACACTGAATTTACAGCTGTTATTGAACGTACATTTCCACATATATATTTCCCTCGGGCCCCCGCCACTAGACAGGATTTAGTCGTGGGCTAGGGGTAATACCCTTCAATTATGATGTGTCAATGACAAATGGAAGTGAAGAGAGTGCAAGTTTATTGCCTTTCTCCTCCAGCCGATGTTTGGTTTGGGACGGACTCTCCAATGGTCATCAAGAGAGGGGGCTATAGCACCTTCGTTCATGGGTACCCAGGATTCAGTCATCGACTATGAAGTAATATTATACTGAGCTTGATGCGCAAGTAGCAACGTAATGGATGTGGAGAGATGTTGCCTTTTTCTCTCTAGCTGGTGTTTGGTTTGGGACGGACTCTCTAATAGTCATCGAGAGAGGGGGCTATAGCACCTTTCTTCAGGAGTACCCAGAATTCAGTCATTGACCAGCAAGTATTGCCGTGAGATTGATGTGCGAATAGCAAACTAAAGAAGTGGAGAGAATGCAGGTTTATTGGCATTCTTCTCTAGCCGATGTTTGAGTTGGGACACACTCTCCAATGTACATCAAGAGAGGGGGCTATGACACTTTTGTTGATGAGAACACGAGATTCAGATGTTAACTAGGAAGTAACGCCATGATATTTACAATGTATGTGTCCATAGGAAAGTAATGGAAACGGGGAATGCAAGTTTATTTCCCTTTCTCTAGCCAATTTTTGGTTTAAGACATACTCTCCAATATTCTTCAAAAGAGGGTGCTATTTTACTTTAATTGCTATGTCCCAGAAATGTATTTCACTTTCACTCTCATGTTCTCTCATGGTTTAGATTTATCACCCTCAGTTGTTCACCAAAAGAGGGGCTTATTCTTTTGGCGAATAATTGTTTTCTCTCTCTCTCTTTCTCTCACACATTTTCTGATGATCATCTACTAACCTTGTTTTAACGCAATATTATTAAAGGGTTAATTTATTATATATATTGTATGGTTTGATTTGATATATGTGCATTACATGCTCAACAAGCTTAATAAATACATGTGTTACCAATTTATGAGAATGCATACTCCTTTGTTTTTCCCTCCCCCCACCATTAAAAAAATTACTTTACACCTCTCCTCTATCATCCATTCACTTCGATCCTCTATCCCCACTCCCCCACTCCACCTCCCCTCCCCTCCCCTCCCATCCCCTCCCCTCCCCTCCCCTCCCCTCCCCTCCCCGTCCGTCTCCACCACCCCTTTCCACACACAGGCACCCAGCATGCAGCCGGGAACCCATTCCTCTGCGAACCCCTACGGGTCCTACTTCATGCCGTTCCCCGGCCACGGCGGCAACCCGGCGGCCATGGGCCAGATGCTGGACATGCAGGCCCTGCAGTCAGGGGTCATCCCCGGTCCAGGGGGCCAGGGTATCATGCTGCCCTCCATGAAGCCAAAGAACGACAAGCTCGAGGTATTTTGCAGTGTAGTTTATAAGTCTAAGAGTCTCTCACACACTCCCACTCGTATCTGTATATGCTCCCCGGGGAGTTTAAATTGTGCACCACAATACAGTGCACTTTGACATTATATATGTCTCTCTCTCTCTCCATTGTTATTTGTATGCTCCCGGGGGAGTTTAAATTGTGCACCGCAATGAAATCAAAGAATTACAAGCTAGATTCCAGGATTTCTAAGGTTGAAAATAACCTTTAGGATGAAAATCAGTGCACTAGTATAATGTGAAGAACAGACATTACAGTAATATTTGATATGTTTTAAAATTAATATTTTGGACATTAGAAATTTATACATGTATCTCTTTTCTCTTATTTTTGGAATTGAAAGCATTTGTATAAAGTACAAAGTTCTCAGTATATATCGTCATGCTTTCAAATTATGAAATTATGTATTTATGTTCCTCACAACTTCAAAATCAATATTATTCAAATTGAATTGAGATGATAATCAAGTTTATTATGTTATACGAGAGAGAGAGAAGTTTTGTTTTAAGGTTTTTTCGGAAATACGGATAGTATACCAAAGCTTTTCTTAATGTAGCTAAAGCTAACTTGTTTGTGAGCATATTTAAATTATTTATGGAATGATTATTTTATGCTGGAATGATCACTTGGTGAATGTTAATACCATGTTGTTGGTTTTTTTTTATTCATTTTGATTCCCTAATGTTTTTATATCTACACTTTCCTCCTGTTTTTGTACTAAATACGATTTCTCCTCCTTTCGTCTTCTCTGTCGTGAACACTTGATGCTGGATGGATCATTCTTACATATTTTTTCATGATATTACATGTATATTATTCTTGTTTTCTATTTCTATCTACCCTTTTGGTGGTACCAGGTATATTTAATTAATATATACTATAGCTGTATAGAAAATAAACAACAGCAAAGGAACACAATTGACTAAAGGGCCAATGCATACATATGTGTCTTATGCTTCTAATCACGAGGCTTTAGATTGTCCATTGTCCTTTAGATTGTCCATTATCTTAAAATTTACAAATTTCTTAGACTTCAAAATAATTACTTATCAATTTATCGACCTGGTATCACCATTTCATTTATAAAATGAAGTGCACAGTATTCTTGTATGTCCTCCCAGAAGTTGCTGTAACGTTGTTTGCGTGTTTCGCTTTTGTGTGACTGGACGATTATCATAACATCATTTAAGTTCTTGATATCGTGGACTAGATTTGACCAATTTACATCTTACACACTTCGATTCCATCAATTATCATTAACATAACTGAATTCTGTTCTAAAATTGAACAGAACAGTAGGCCAAAATTATGCACACTATTAGGGAAAGTTGTAGCGAAACCCGCTTTTCCGTGTTGATACGTAATTTTATTTGCCAATTGGTATAGTAGATATAGTAGACTCCCTTGTGTAGCAGCGCGCTACACAATATCACAAGGCAGATTCAGTGCAAGCATAGAGTACCGAAGTGTGATGTCACAGATATTCGTTGCCGTGGGTAATGGTTCTAAACAATGTCAGGCAAGCCTAGAATTTGTGACCTGTCAGTTGCTAAGATGGCTTTGTTGGGTAATGGTTCTAAATATTGTCAGGCAAGCATAACATGTATGACTTAATAGTTACTAAAAAGGCAATCATGTGGTTCTAAAACAATGTCAGGCAAGCCTAGAATGTGTGACCTAGTGGAGGCAATTGGGCAGCCACAACCCACTATCAGAAGCCCGCATAACGGAGGAATGTGATGTCATTACTTCGGTATTCTATAAAGGGGTAGTTCATTTTAGTTGTTATGGCAACGATGCTATAAAATTGGTTTGGGCTGGTGGAGGAAAATACACATCAAAGCCTAGCTAGCTGGTGATGTTGGAAAGTGATGCAGCAATTTTTAATAAACACTTTGATAAAATACAGGCAAGGGAAAATGCGAGTCCCAATTCCATGGCCTTGCTTCATTTGCACCTTGAAGCTTTTCTCCCCACCGACTATTGTCATTCTCATTACTTTCTTATGACTAAAATGTTATATTTTCTCATTATTGATACACACGTACGTGTCGGGAGTATAAAACCCTTCTAAAAATAGTCCTGAGTGTAATGAAAGTATAATTAGTTATTGTGATTGTTGTGAGAGTTACATGTACCTGTGAATGTGATGTGACTGGGGCATTAGATGATTTAGATGATAAGTATGAAAGTTACCAGAGAGATACTACAGTATGCATTTGTGAAAAGAACAAACAAATAAAGTATTACATACAGCTAGGTTATCCTGAAAAAAAAAGTATTGAACAAAAGAAAATGTATTGATATAAATAGGCAAATGAAACATATTAGGCTTTAATGAAGTGTTTATGAACTAGGTTTAACAGTTTAAGCGGATGCAAACTACTGGAATTAGTTGTTTTTTCTCGCGAATTTAAATGCAAAAGAACTAGCCATTGAAGTTTTCCCTTGTTTTGTATATGACCTTTTCTTCAGATCCCAATCCTGACACCATTTTAAGTGTAGCTATTAACTTTTTCAGGACTATTTGACTTTTTCAAGAGTAAAAACACTACAAAGTAAATATGTGCAAACAAGAATGTGCTATTGTACTGAATGAGTGTATCTATGATCCATTTAACATGTGTTTATGTTATTGTTATAATTGATATTATTATTATTGTTATTTTTTTCTTTCAATTATTATTATTATTATTATCATAATTATGATGATGATTACTGTTATTATCATAATTTCTTCATTATGATGAAAATGTCAGTGAATATCTACGAACTTGGTACAACTTCCTCTCCGAATCCCTCTAGTGTTTAATAGGGGACAGCCTCCTGAGTCAATCCAAGTTGATGCATGAACTCAACGACTTTGTAAGTACCCTCACCTCAAACAAACTTGTGTATTTTTATCTGCGTTTGTTGCCGATTGCCATTTGACAACACCATAGATGCATAGAAATGTTTCTCTAGCTAAAAGCAGTGTCACATTTTATATATTTAAATCAAAGTAGCTTTTAAAAAAAAATTCAAATAAAAACTTTTATATTTTTTATACAGCTGCTAATCTTTCATGCGTTTGTGAGCTGTGTTATTCTTTTATCTTGCTTTATTCAAATTATTTTATATATATATATTCATGATAACAGTTTCTTCACTTTTTTGTTTGCCATTTTTAAAATAAATAATTGAATAGTGCATGCATCTGTAAGTTGTCAATTTGGCTTGAAGCAGTAAGCAGGATTTAGGTGGGTTGCTATAGTTCATTTCCCCCCATTTTTTTTCTTTTTCAAAGGAACGTTGCAGTGCAAAGGTGTCATGTACATACATGTGAACAATTCAAATTGTTAAAAATATAAACCCGACCTGGGGCTAGCAGGCCACTAAAGCTTTAAGACACGTAACAACACCCCTTATGATCCTCTTCTGAAATAAAGGGGGCACAGGAATTCCCTTTTCTTCCCACAATCATGGAAAGAAGGCCCCAAAATCCTTTTTGAGAGGCAACGTTGTCGAACGAAAGAGGGTGCTTTCTGAAGGTCTCACATAGCACCATTCATATACGCAGCGCGATCCGTGCAAATTTCAAGCTTACTCCAATCCAAGTCCGTAGGGGCGCGCTTCCGCACGAAATCGGCCTGGTGACGGATACACGGAGAAAGCTTTTCTGAAAGCGCCCTCTGGAAGTTGACAACGCGGTGCCTTTAATTCCCCCCATATCCTAGGTATGCAGGGAGTACCAAAGAGGCAGCTGCTCGCGGGGTGAGGCCGAGTGCAAATTTGCGCACCCCGACGAGCATATCACGATAGACACGGCCGACAACACGGTTACCGTCTGCATGGACCAGGTCAAGGGACGATGCTCGCGAGAAAAATGCAAATATTTCCACCCACCGCTACATCTACAGGCCAAAATCAAAGCGGCCCAACAGCAAGGCGGCAACTCAAACTTGGCGGGCGTGGTAAGTCAGCCGTATGTATTGACAAACAAAAAAAAGAAAGAAAAAAGGCGGGCGCCCTCCCAATTATTTACAAGACATCATTTACCTTCCTCCCAAACCAAACTTTGAATCAAGTTAGAGCTGATTTGTCTTTTTTTTTTTTCCTTTTGAAAAAAATATGATTTGATGCTACATGTATGTACATGCACTTGCAACCGTTCCTATAATTTATTCGTCTGAAAATGCCTCTTGTTCTTTTTTAATTTTTTTTTTTTAGCAGCCCATCATCAAAATATCCTTGTTATGTCTTTTTTTGTTGTACATGTTCTGACAGTATTTTGTCCTAAATCCCAAATAATCCTCATATTTGTTCAAATGTATCAAAAAACTTCAATGGCTAGCTTTTGTTTTTACTTGTTTGTGCATGACCGCAGGCTAATAGGATTACTAAAATTAAATGAACATATTCATGTAATGTTCAGAGTATGTCTAAATTCATCGTAATTTTCCTGTTTTAACAGAAAACCTGTAACAGGTATTGTTGCTTCTTAAAACTTAGTTATAACTGTTGGCTTGCAATTGTAAGTTTAGTTGAAAAAAAACTAGTATCATTGCTGCTTGTAATTAAAACAATTAGTCCAAAGATTCACACACCCCTCTTGTAACAATGGCAGAGTCTGGCCAGCAGTGCTAGCCAATCAGGGCTAGCCCAGCAGTGCATGATAACAGACTGGATTGTACCATCTGCTGACATCGCTTAAAAGGAGGTGCATGTTGACTAGTGCTTACAGCGGAGGGACTTGCACTGACTCTCACATTTCATCATTAAACACTTCACACCAGTGATCAGGTGGAAATCTTAGTAATAAAATGTGAATGCATGAGTGTCTGGAGAAAGAAAACATGTTTTTAGAAAACACTAGTGTGATAACAAAGTAAGAAATGAGCTGCACTTAGCTTCTTCAGTGTGTGCATTAATATAACAACACTAAGTCATGTGAGTGTATGCATTGTATGTATGTATGGTGAGGAGAACTTGATTTGGGTGTGAGACGTAGAAGTGTGATGCTGTGAGTTGTAACTTTGAAATGTATATTAATTACTTGAGAGAAAAACTGTCCATTGTGTAATAGTTTTGACTGTCATTACAAAAAGTAAAAGAAGAACAGCAAGCTGCTGTGAATTAATTTGTTTCTTTTGCCAGCAAAGCATCGAGAGATGCGCGCAAACCTTGCACATTTTCTAAGAGGTCTGTTATCAACTTTCTAAAGCAGTGATGAGATCGAAAGAAACTAAACTTGGGGGAATAACAACAAGTTATTGTTTAATAGTATCCAAAAGGTTTTGCTGTTGTAGTCCTTTCCTGTATTTGCTCTTTTAATAAATAATTCAATGGGAGTTCTGTTTCCAGAATGGCTCATCCATTTCTGATTTAAAGGGTACGTGTTTAGCTTGTGAAATAGGTACATTAATCACTTAACATCATACATATCACAGTCAATATGTACATATACAACTGTAGTAATCAAGTTATTACAACCCCATCTCTTTATCTAAGGAATAGTTGCCCAACATGGTGCCAAATTACATCAGCAAACTACTACATCGTACAATATGGGAATCGATTGCGACATTCAGAATGTTTGAATAGAATTAGCTATGGCTTTATTTTGCCATTGTTGAATGAATGAGTTTTACAATCATTGTATAATGTGCATTGCAGAAGCGATTTGCAAATCTTGGTCTTTCTCTTTAAATCAAAGTCTTCACTTTTCATTAGACTTAGCAACCAGTTGTCAACAGTCGAGCCTAAATTCGTATTGGATTTTGGCGATGAAACTGGACTCGTCCTGGTATGACCTTCGGATGGACATAAATATGTCACACGCCGTTTGCATGTAATTCAGTATATCGTGTACAAACACAACATTTGTATGTATTCTTTCATGTTTATCTATCCTTTCAAAATCTATTTTCTTCTATGTGAGCCTAAAGGCCATGATTTCTTGTAGATATTTCATTCTTGTGTTTAATTATCTTCATTCTTTATACCTACTGCACAAAATAGAACAGTCTGTAGTAACTCTTGCTATCCACTGTAACGAGTATGGCGACAACCAGAATGCTTGATTCTGATTGGCTGATAAGTGATGTTGTCATCATAGTTGCAATTGATATCAAAGTTACCATTGATCTGTAGTTTTGTGTGACTACATGTAGGTCCTTTAGGCTAAGTTTCTGGAAAACATCTTGGGTTTAGACAAGAAGTCTCACTTTTGACGCAATTAACATTTTGAAGACCGAGTGCAAGATAACTTAGTCTTGGGTTTATATGGAGTATGGTTAGAATACCAAAATCAGTATGGGTTTACCTGATGCCTATGAGGTATGGTAACCCCCATAGACTTCATACATGGTGCACTGGTTCCCACAGTCCTTGTCATTAGATCCCACTCCTGCCACCATTTTCAGAGCGATTAACAAGCCAAGTGTTCTACATAATTGAGTGAATGTAGACTGCAACAACCCATCCATACATACATGTATTAATCATACTTCAGAATTACTAGAGACACGTTTATATAAAAATGCACTTTTTCCAGATTTATCATTTTGGGCTCCTGACTTTTTTTGTTAGACACCATATTTTGAGTGTAAAAAGCCTCTTGAGACAAACAAAAAAAGACCTTTGAGTTTTAACAGATCCAATGCACATAATTTTAATGTGTAATTTTCATAATGGATCCTGAAGCAATTTTCTTGTTGCATCTCCTGACTTCTGATGGTATATCCCACTCCCGACAGCTTAATACCAGGAAGTGTAATATCTCTTTGAACCGTTCAAAATTACCACCCAAGATGTTTCTCCATTTTCCCTTTCTTCAGTTTCTTGAGTCACACTATGAATCTTTTTTCTCATTCCGAATTCAGAATTCTAGAATGGTAGACTTTCATGAGTGCAAATGTACCGTGGCTATGACTGTACAACGTATCATACATACATGTGTACATATTATACATATATATGAATGCACACTGTCTTGTTGTGTGCGCGTTTCTTACATTATATCTTCCTTCACTGAATGACTCCATTATGTCACACTTCTCTCTCTCTCTCTCTCTCTCTCTCGTCTATATTGTCTTGGATCATTTATTTATTTATTTGTTTATAGAAAGGTACCCAAATATGGAAGAGAAAATGAGGAGCAGTTTGAATTTCTTGCATGAGAGGACAGTTTGTCACTGATCTCCACCCTTCTCGCTTCTTTTGTTTTTTTCCACCCACAATGCAATGCTGTGCTTGCTGTTTATGTTATTGACTGCCTGTACCCATGGCCATTGCTACACACTCTCCCATTGGCCCAAAACCATCATGTGCTGCGCATACTAATAAGCTTCCGACCACGTCCGATTCTCTGAGCCTGAAGCGTCAACGGGACCCCTCCGATGACGCATTACTGGTACTTTATTTCACTACTGTGTTTATGTTCGTTTGTTTGCTTATGCATTACTCAAACAACTTGAGAAAAAGGCATGGACCAATCGTTTTCTATCATATTTCCGTTTGTTCTCTTTTTCCAAAGAAACAAAATTTATTTTAAAAATACAGCGGAATGTGGCAATATCCATTTAGAAAATGATCACCCAAAAAAGAACAAAAGCATTACAATTAGAATAAATATTGCCTTTTTTGATTGTCAAATTTCCTCTTGATTTCAGTTCACTTCTTATCAATAGTTGCATGATCAAAAGTGTTGTCAGTATTTCACGGTGAATTTTGTCTAATAATTTCCTTCTTTTTTTTTTGGCGTTTTTAAAAACTTACATTTAGCATTTTCTTGCACGCTTCAAACAAAACAAATTTGCATTGGGGTTGTTTCTATATTGTTTTTTTTTCTTCAAATTTATGCAGTTCCAAAAATAAAAAGCGTGCTTAACAAGAAACAGAGGGCATCACAAGAATTATATTAAAGATATGAAATGGGAAGAAAACAAATGCTGAAAATTGTAGGCTAGTACTAAAAAAAATCCATCAAATTATCACCAAAATGCAACTCTTTTGTAAATGAAACATTGATTATGGGAGAAAACAATTGGACCATACCTATTTATTAATGGTTTATGTTATCGATGTTATGCATGCCATGAAATTACAGCGGAAGTGCAGTTTCTTAAATATTCATGTAGAAAAAAAAATTTGAAAAGAAAAAAAATGTTTGAATTCTCTTCAATGTGTTTTAGCTAATCATATTAAGGGCACACAATACTTTATAGCTTTGATATCTAGTTTTTGCTCTAGATTAATTAAATGTTTATACATGTATCTAAATCATTATCAATACCCCCCTCATATTAGTTATTTCAATCATAGTTTGTTTACTTTGTTCATGTTTATATTTATTATTGCTAACTCTCTACCTCATTCACACTGTTATCGATTGGATATCCCCACTGTTTTTCTGAAACCCAATAGAACTTGCATGATCACTAGTATTTTCTCGCTTTTTTAAACAATAAAACGTGTTCCCCCCCATTCACTGAATGTTCCCCCCTGGGGTAGAAGATTTATTAACAAGAAACCCATATTTTGACAGTGTGTTTGAAACAAATCAATCTCAAGCTTTGTAATGTCCTAAACAACTTACTTATTTCTCACGCAAATCATAAAGTAAACAATAATACAAATAGATATTCTAAGATTATTGGTAAAGAAGAACAGTTTGATTATTGTTTATATGATGTTCAACACCATTAGAAGTTATATCTAATTGCAATTATTCTTTTTTTTCCATTCCCAATTTTCTTTCTTTCTTTTTTCATACTCTTTTTCCTCACTTTACCACAACCCTGAACACTATCCTTTCCTTCCTGACCTCCTGATCCTTGAACCCATTTAAACCTCGTTTCCATCCCCTTCATTCATTGTCTGACTTTCATCTTTTGGCATGAATAATTATTATAACGAATATACTTAACATTCTATTGCAATAATACCCTTTTTTTCTCATAACAAACAAATACACATTCACCCCTTTTCTTGGCTCATAAACTATTTGCATACAAATCCTCCTCACTTTTGCTAACTTTGTGCTATAACTTCCCTCATCTTTCATTGAAAAAAATATCACAATTTTGATTAAAATGTTTTTTGTTTTTTTGCATGATCCTGCCAAATGTTTTATTGCCATGAAACACAATTATTGTAATATATTTTTTATTTTTCCTGTCTTTCACATGTTGTCAACAACACTTACAAACTTTGCCCATCATTGCATCAACTATGCATTTATGTTTATTTTGCTATTAACAAAACAATGATTCTCCAAACTAAAAACAATGCCTCCTGAAATCAATTAATTCTTTCAACCATGGCTCCATCACTAAAACCCTCACTAAATATGCTCAACTTAAAAAAAAAAAACCCAATCATCTTAATTTTAACGCTGTTCCTCTCACCCATGCTCTGTCCTGTAATCCTCCAACATTCCCCCATATCTTTATTCTATTCCCATGCATCTCCATAATTTCTTATTCTCCCTCTCCCTTTCCACCCCTTTTCCCAATCCTTTACCCCACCCCCTACTCCTCCTTTTCCCCTCTCTACACCCCCTCTACCCCTTCTCTTTATCATCCATTATCCCTTTCCATTATATTTCTTTCTTTCTTTCTCTCTGTATCTTCATCCTTGTCTTTCTCTTAAAAACATCTTTTCCCTATGGTTGTCCCTTTCCTATTTTGTCTCTATCTTCCTCTTCCTTGATCTACTTCTCTACTCTATCTTTTCCATTCTCTTTTCAAATCATCCTATCCTATCTCTCTTTCACGTTTTAACCCCGCCTCCCTCCCTCCCTCTCTATCTTAATACTCTCCCTTCTCTCCCTTACATCTCCTCAAATCTCTCTTTCTACCTCTCCCATTCTGTCTTCTACCCCCCCCCCCCTCTTGGCTCCTATCTTCCTATCCATCCCTTTCTCCTCCTCCTCCTCCTCCACCTCTCAATCATCCCTTTCTCCTCCCTCAGCTGGCCCCTCCCCCGTCCAAGAAGAGCATCACAGGCGGTATGCAGGCACCCCAGGGGTCAGCGCCGATGATGAACTTCCTGCCGCACACGCAGTTCCCGTATCCATCGCATCTCAACCATCACATGCTGCCATCGCCCCACCAACCAACACCAGTCGTGCCCACGCCATGTGAGTAATCGCTCTAGAGAGATTATTATTTGGGGGTTAAGGTATTAAAAGGTTAGGGTTATGGTTTGTGATTGGGCTTGGGTTTGGGTTAGAGTTAGGGTTAAAATTGACCATCACATGCTGCCACCAGCCCACCAGCCCACCAACCAACACCAGTCGTGCCCACGCCATGTGAGTTAACGCTCTGTAGAGATCATCATTTTGGGGTTATGGCAAAAAGTTAGGGTTCGTGTTTGGGTTAGGGTTAGCGTTAACTTGACCATCACATGCTGCCAACGCCCCACCCACCAATCAGTCATGCTCGTGCTATGTGAGTTATTCCATAGATATCATTATTTTAGGTTATGGTTATGGTTAATGTTAAGGTTAAGATTATGGGTATGGTTTGTGCTGGGGTTAGAGTAAGGATTTGTGTTTGGGTTTGGGTTAGGGTCAGGGTTAACAGGACCATCTCATGCTGCAAATGGTCTATGGTTCTGCAATGGCACCACAAATGAACATAATAAAATATAACAAAATACAAATGCTGCCGGTATTGCATGTATAAGCTCACTCGTATTAATTATAACCATTATTCGGAGTGTCTGTAGTATTTTTTATCTTGTGCTGTCTTAAAGCGTGTTGCTCAATGAAAGATGCATGTAAAAGTTAATCATGTATAATTCTGTTTAAAATAGATTAAACTGCAAAGGAAATATTCTGTATGCAAGTATTTTTCGCTTGATAGGCTGTGGGTTACTGCTATCCATTTTCCTGTTGAATTGGCAAATGATCAACCAACTAAAAAGCCTAATATAAACCTACTTTATAGCATATTTCACTGCAAAACTGTTCATAGTCTTAAGAAAAATGGAGAAGGTTATGCAGGTCCTGATAAAATATAATATCCTTCACAAGTGGTATCAAATAAAAAGCCCCTAGAGAAGTGACACATGCAGTGCTTTATAGTGCTATTGTTGCTCTTAAAAAGTTAGTTTGATTTGATGATAATGCTTTGTTGGTATATGAGTGAAAAAAGGGGAACTACAAACAAGTTAAATCCTGCTGCCTCATGATTGACTTATTGTATTATCCTTTTTGCCTCCCCAATTCTTTCATGTCACTTTCTTCCCACCTCCGTGTGTCTTTCTATCATTCCTTCCCCTCATTATATCCCCCTTTTAAATGTCACCCTCTTTTAATCCTTATCATTTTCCACTTTTGTTTCATTACTGCTCTTAATTTTGTTTATCTCTACTTGTTTTTATTGTAATTATCAAATTGTCCACATCCAATTGTTCTATCTGTGCAATTTCTCTTGTGTTCCTGTTTGTATGTGTGTTTTTTACATTCCTTTCCTCTCCTTTCCCCTCCTTCCTCTCTTCTTCCCATTTACCCCCTTTCCATGTGTTACATGGCTGTGGTGAATGTAAACAAAATGGCTGCCATCACCACCAACAAAATGGCCGCTGCTTTGTTACCCGCACACAAAATGTGGACCAATGCTGGCTCATCCTGGCTCGCCCCTCCCCGTGATTGCCCGTGTGGCTGGCTGTGTGCAACCAACTGCAACAAAACTGCTGCTGCCACCTCACCATCACTGCTGCTGCCACCGTCACCACCGCAACCAACAACGCAACAACAATGATGTGGCTTGATGATCCCACTCTTGATGTCCTGGTGAAACTACTTGGCTGTTGCTGCCACATGCTGCTGCCACATGTATAACCTGGCCATCAATGTGTGGTTGCATTGTGGCTACAATGTGACTTCACTGATTGGCTGCAACACTGGCCTACTCCAACCATTTGATGCACACTGTCGACATCCTTCTTGATGAATCCCACCGCCTGCCACTGATATTTGGTGTAACCCGCCTATCGCTGTGTGGCTTTATTGCGACTACAATTTATGGCTGCAACAACACAATGGGCTGTTTCTTGCTACCACTTGATTGATGCGCAAATGTGTTTTGTGTGAGCAGTCCCTGTAATGCCTTCCATTGCCCCTGGGATGCCAGGTCAAGGCATACCACTGTTTGGCCATCAGCATATGATGCCAGCGCAGGTACATACACACAGACCAGTTGAGTATATGCGTTGCATCCGTTTACTTTTTATCTTTTTTTTTAATTATTAAGGAAGTTTTACTTTATCATTTCTGCTATTAAACCTATGCTTTGGAGTTCATACTCCTGTTTCCTTCACCTTTCTGATTCAACGAATGTACAATAAAATTGCTGACTTTGAAATTGATTGAACAATTCTAACGTAAACAGTTTATTTTCTTCCTTATGCATGCATATTTTGATTGCTTTTTTCTGTCTGTAAATTATCTCTTTTAATTAATAAAATCAATGAATAGATTTGTTATATAAAGCTAAATGTTGCATAGTTTCTAACTCAATGCATGCATTCTTTGACTGATATAAAAAATAAGCATAATGTCTGGCTGTATATGTAAACTCCTTTTATCCATTGATATTATTAAGGTTGACCTACATTATTTCTAAGAAATGTTTGAATTGCAGGTTTGCAATAAAGCTCTTGGTACAGCAATGGAAAAAGCATGACATTATTGGATTTTCAATTTGGAAGAATAGAAGTTCATCAAAATACAATATTAGATCGGTTCCACATGTTATAGATTGATAGTAATATAATTTTTCTAATTATTCTACATAGGTAGCGAACACCATCAACTTGATGATTATAGATTTAATAGTTGAGTTAAATGTTAATGTTTAATTTCTTGGTTCTCTGATATAGTAATCTGTGTAAAGATGTGTATAACATTTGTATTTTTCTGTTTTACTTTTCTCATTACCTCTCCCGTTCACATCCTCCTACTTTCTGTAACATCCAAATTTTCTTCTCCATCGTCCTCATACTGCTCCTTTTCCTCCTGCTCTTCCTCCCTCCCTCTCATCATATCATCTCATCTATCATCATATTCATCCCTGCTTCATCCTCGCCCTACCCCACACTTTGTATGTGCTTTTACCTTCATCTAAATTTCCATGTTCTCTCTCCATTCGATCTCATTCTCTTCCTCCTCCTCATCATCACCTTCCTCCTCCTCATCATCTCCCCACCCCCCTCCTTCTCATCTTCCTCCTCCTCCTTCTCATTTTCCTCCTCCTCATCCTCCTCATCCTCATCGTCCTCCTCCTCATCATCATCCTTATTACCTTCCTCCAAGCAGCAGTCTAACGAGACCATTCCTGTCTGCAGGGATTTCAAGTCGGGCAGCTGCAAGAGACCTAGTTGCAAGTATGCACACGTTACAGAAGGTAAGTTACTCGGCCGCGCTCTAGTATCTCTCATTCCTTCACGAGTTTCTCCCTTATGACACACCCTCAAGTTTATGTGTTCAACTAATCCCCAACATCCGTATGACATGCCCTCGATTTGTTTCATTAACTTTTTAATATCTTCAAAGCAACTGGAGAGAAACGTCAGAAATCGATCCCCAATGTAACTCTTGAATATTTTATGAAGGAAAAGGAGCAAAGAAAATAGAGCTTCCCTGGGATTCAAACCTAAGACCTAGTAACGTGTGTCTTCACGAGTCACTCCATTATGACACACCCTCAAGTTTATGTGTTCAACTAATCCCCAACATCCGTATTTGTTTCATTAACTTTTTAATATCTTTAAAGCAACTGGGGAGAATTGTCAGAAATCAATCCCCAATGTAACTCTTGAATATTTTATACATGAAAATGAGCAAAGAAAATAGAGCTTCCCTGGGATTCAAACCTAAGACCTAGTAACGTGTGTCTTCATGAGTCACTCCATTATGACACACCCTCAAGTTGAATCCCCAACATCCGTATGACATGCCCTCGATTTGTTTCATTAACTTTTTAATATCTTTAAAGCAACTGGAGAGAAACGTCAGAAATCGATCCCTAGTGTAATTCTTGAATATGTTATAAATGAAGCAAAGAGAATAGGGCTTCCCCTCGGATTCAAACCCGAGACCTAGTAACGTGTGTCGTCACGAGTCACTCCATTATGACACACCCTCAAGTTTAGGTGTTCAACTAACCCCCAACATCCGTATGACATGCCCTTGATTTGTTTCATTAACTTTTGAATATCTTTAAAGCAACTGGGGAGAATTGTCAGAAATCAATCCCCAGTGTAACTCTTGAATATTTTATGAAGGAAAAGGAGCAAAGAAAATAGAGCTTCCCTGGGATTCAAACCTAAGACCTAGTAATGTGAGAGAAACATCAGAAAAAGCGATACACAGTATAACATCAGTAATGTATACATGCTTACTTAGACCTTTTTTAATGGTCAGTAGTAGACTGTAGTAAGTTCTTTAGTAATGTATACCAGATTATTAAGAGGAATATTATGTTACAAAAACATTTGCGAGAACTCAGTTTAAAGTGGTTCAGCCATTCCCCTCCATTTAAATGTATACTTTAACCCATTAAGGACTGGTCTTGAAAACACTTGGGCAGGGGTCTATGGAGTCATCAGGTGGTTAATAAAGCTATTAAAGTTAGATCAAACTCATTTGCAATATAAAGGTTCTTAAGAATTAGATTGAAAATAAAAAATTTACTAAAAAAACACCTTCTCTTATCTAACAAACAATGATAACAAATGATAGTTAACAATATTACCTATTTATAACAAATATTCATGTTCACTGTCAACCCCTCTGTTAGTTAACTTGTTTATCGTTATTTTTCTGGATAAATTGTTAATTGACTTTGCATGAATGTAGATGATTGTAGTGTGTGTTTTTTTTTTCATAGCTGGTATGTATTAGTGTAGATTTGTTCTAGTTGTTAAATGGTTTGTTACTGTGTTTTATGTGTGCAGTAGAAGTGTTGTTTACTTTATTCTGTATTTATTTTAATTTGGTATACATTATATGCCAAAACGTTTGCAGGTTTTTATTATAAATCTAGTCTTTATGTAAATACATTCGGATGAGAAAAGGGATTTTTACAACAATGAATCCAATGAAACATCTCACATTTTGTCAATTGATAAAAGATTTGAAAAGATAAGTGTCAAATCTCCATGAGCAAGTTCATGAATTTAAGTAAAACTATTTTGGAACCGTTGATATTTTACTTCTAAAAGTTTTTGTCTCTGCTACCGTCTTTTCTGATGGTGTATTTTATTTATTTTTCTTTCTGGGTGCAGTAGTTTATTTTGTGAGTGCTAGATTGTAGATGTAGTACTGGTGAGGATTATAGTGAGACATGTATTCTTTCAAATGAAACTCTACACTGTGTTACATTCTCTCCTCCTTTTTTACTCTCTTCGTTCCCCATCCCCCCTTCTCCCTCCCCCTCCATTTCGACGACCACCATCGGGGAAAAAACAAAACAACTTTATTGTTAAATGTGATCTTCTGTAGATTACGTTGAAATTATAGACGGGAAGGTGACACTGTGCCGCTATGCGGTTCAGAACAGGTGCACCCGGCAACGCTGCAAATTCTACCATCCACCCCCGGCAACCACACACCTGACGATGCTCCCCCCCACCGTATCGCTACCGGCTCTCTCAGCTCAAGGCATCTCCAGCGTTTGACAGTAGGGGGCGCTACTATCAAGTCACCTGCCAAAAAGCACCTTTCAACTTGTAGGAAAGAGAGATTTGTTTTGTTTTTTAAATGAAAAATAATCTCAAGAAATTCTTTCAACCTTTACCTATGAAAGAGAGTTGGAAGAAATTACACTTCCTTCGTAGAGGCATCGGGAGTATATGAATTGCACCTTTCTAACATGAAGTATTATTGATGTTAGTAGTTGGTAACAAATTGTCATGATACGTAGATATTAGGAGATAGAGTAAATTCAAGACATAGCACCTATTTCAATGTCTTTTGACTGCACTTCTGTGATGGTTCTGAATCACACGAGTGTGCAAGTATGCTGTTGTTGTTATTTTTTGTTTTCATTCCAAATGTAGATAAGACTTTTCATTTTTTAGACTGTGTTTGATGTTTTCAAGATTTACAAGATTTAGGTGTTTTTATTTTTATCTCCTGAGATTTGTTTTCATATTCAAAGAAAGTTGTGAAAAGGGCGTAGGAAATTGATTATTGGACGAAGGTAGGAGTCGAGACATGAAGTTTCTGAAACCAAAGCAAGAATGAATGGACAGTTGACCGAATTGAGTTATGGACAAGTCGTCATATTAGTATTTTTTTCTTTGTCTTGTTTGTGCTTAAAACCAAGAGGATGAGGAATCGAGTCGAAATTGTGATGCACGTTTCAACTGCAGCTTGTGTGTTTTTTCATGTTGTTAATGGAAAACAAATTTTGAAAAACCATTATTTAAGTGCAATTGTGAAATTTTTATAAGTGCCAACATATGTGGACACTGTCAAGGAAAAAGAGATGGGATTATAAAGAAGGAAGCGGAAGGGACTGAAGACGAGACTAATGGACATGAGCTCCTTTTGCTTTTACAAAGGGAGGAGGCATGACTGATGAAGTAGCTTGAAGCAAGTTTCTGAATGAATATGCCGTCCGATATGATTGTCGTCTTTGAATGTGTTGTGCCAAAACAAAGTGGAGTTGGACTTTCGATTAGAAGCAGACAGCGCGGAATGATGAATGAAAATGGCGTGGAATTGACATTTGATGGAAAACTACAGTTATGCCCTTTATTGCCCATTCTTGAGAAATTATTATTCTCATCTTTCTATCCCCATGGATGATGGACAGAACATTGAAAGTAAAACATTATTGTCTGTATATTATTAAGAGGGTCAATTTAATAATTTTCACATCATTCTTTGTTGTTTTTTTTACAACTGGCACCGTGAATTGGACCCACATATTGGACACTGTATTCTCCGGATAGAAATTAGGGTGAAGGAATATCTTTAGAAAATCTAATAAAAAATAAACAACATGGTACTGGTCTACACTAGTAGACCCTGGAAACCATGTTCTTCATTTTCTTGTGAAACTCAAAATAAAGCCTGGATTCTGATACTGACAATGCTCATAATTATTTGGTGCTCCAAAATAAAAGAAGATTATCCATACTAGAGTCATGGCTCACAGTTGCACATAATGGCACTTGAAACGAAGGATGAAATTTTCAAATTCAACCCATTCAAGCAAGCGTACCACAAATAAACTCTTTGAGAATTACTATATCCTGTAAGGCATCGAGTTAAGAGCCTCAATCGCTGTATTCATAACGTGAAGACATCAAGCTGCTGTACGTTGGCATCGTTTCCGTACAAGATGGAGGATGTTGCGAGTGAATAACGATGAGAGCGTGCGCGAAAGGAGAGAAAAATGGATATCTGATGCGAACCAAAAAAGAGACTGAGATTGAACATACAAATTGAACAGAGAATACTAGATGGAAAGAAAGTAGGAGGAAAACAGCCAAAAAGATGTCAGTGCTTCCAGAACGTGAGAGCTAGTGGACACAAGAGGGCGCTCACGTTGTCTCTTTTAAAACGTTGTCACGTGTTGCGGGCTGCAGCGATGTATCGTGGGCATCTCGTCTCGCGATTAACTCTGGCAGTGTTCACTCACCAACAGGCGAAAGGAGAAACATACCACCTACAGTATATATAACGTAACTATGTACAACGAAAAAAAAATAATTACATTGATTATTGAACATGTCATAACTATTATGATGTGAGGTGATGTTTCGTATTGGATAGGTGTTGTGATGTTTGTAGATTGTTATACACACTCTTTCATGTAATATTGTTCAAGTTATGGATCTGATCACGATTGTGAACTTGTGTAGATGGTTTTTATTCATACAAAAAAAATGTGATACAAGGTATTTTACTTCTACTACTTTATTTACATTTGTTAATACTGTACAAAGGTCTGTTGTTACGAGTTTTAAAACTAATCGTCGTCGTGAATAAGTTCTTTGATCACGATACAAGAGGAGAGACTCTGAATTCTACCAAAGGTTGGCATTATTATTACAAAAATACAAAAAAAAAACGGAGAGAAAGAAAACTTTCAAAGTGTGTGACAGGACTTTGTTGAAGTCTTTTTTGAAACTTTGCTTGTAAACCAAACATCACAGATTGGTATTTATGCAAACTATTTTGAAGTATTATGATGACATTTTTGAATGAAATCACAACATCTTGAGTAGTAGTGAAACAAAAAAGTTGATTTTGTTGGAGTGTCGTAGTAGCTACCCGCTCTAGATGTCAAATGCTGTCTCAGAACCCCCCCCCCCCACAGAAAAAAAAGTGTGAAGAAATTTTTTGCAGAAAAGTAACATGCGAACCTAGTTAAAACTGCTGTGATGTATGTTTAATTGTACATACAGTAGGTAGAATGTTTTTTTGTTTTTTTTTGCCAGTATTTAATCAGTTCATGCACGAAAGTGTGGTCGGGATAGAACCCTAAAGTGGCACTTCTACTTATACAAGATTTCTGACTGTAGACAAACACTATATGTAAGCACCGTCCTACAAAGGTTAAAAGTACAAAGACTAACTGCACTGATGTCTGTCTTTGATTCTCAAAAAACGTTTGGAAAAAGCAAAGAAAATTTGTTTGTTTTATAGGTTGGCGAACATTATTTGCCAAAGAAATGCTGAAAGGCCTTCACTTCTTCATGTTGAGATAATATCATATGTCTGTTGTCCAGAAGAAGGGCAACACACAAACACACGCACACACACTAAACAAATGCAACGATTCTGGTGACAATTTCCTTGCATTAATTTTTTTATGGGGTATAGGGAAGAAATTGGTTTTAAAATTTTCAGCACACCCGCACAAGCTGCTGCATCAGCTGCTCAACTGTTTTTGGCGTTGAAATCAGCCTTCGTGTTTAATTAACGAAAGTTTAACCCCCGCAAGCTTTTTAAATTGGCTATTCTGCTAAAAAAGAAGAAAATCTTCATTCGGTAAGAATTTTTTTAAAATAAGCTTTTTAGAAGTATGCTTCTTATGACACATCGTCTTTCAGACAGAATTCAATATAATGTGTGGCAAAGCAGCAAAATTGTAGTACTCTGCAAATTTAAAGAACCCAGCATTCCGCACAGCATGAACTAAATTCAGTAAACAAACAAGCTCGCGCAGGATTTTTAAACATTTTTTCGAGGGTGCCTAAGTTTGGATCTGTGTTCAGATTATGATATTATTGTTTGTAAATAAAGTTGCCTTTATTTTACAAATCAAGTTGGAAGATTGTTGATAATGAACCTATTTTCCCAGAGTACACTATATCCATTTGATCGTAATCGAGCAGTAATTTTTATACTTTACCCAAACCTGAAAACTGTATTATTGTTGTAGCTCGTTCCTTACCAAAAATGGAAATGAAATTGTATCGCGAAGTAAATTAACGTATTACAAACTATTTTGGTGCTTGATTCAAAGCAAAAAATTAGACCTGATTGGACCATTGCACTTACTTGCAGTTAAAACATGCTATGGCAAATGCAAATTCATTTATTTGTTATGCCGAATGTTCAACGGAAACATCAATTTGAAGTATTAACATAACTTTTGTTTAAAGGGGAATACTTTGGGGTGTACGTTTTTTTTATTAAAAGAGTAATGTTTGCGGAGTAAAACCTTCAGAAGGCAATACCACCCTGTTAGATTGGACATTTAGATACTAGACAATATGTCATAACTCAAAAGATTTGCGCTGTGTTTCAGAAATATAGGCCCAAACTTCTTTGTATAAAGTGTTAAAGGGTGGTTTTTTGTTTTTGAGTGAACTGAAATAGATTGGAAATATTCTTCTGAAATAGAGCTTTATAGTTATTGTGTTTAATATGTTTTGACTTTATTGGCTTCTTTTAAAGGGGTTGATGGTCTCGTTAGTGTAAGTTGTTTCTTTTTCTAAATATCATTTTGAGATGTGAATAATTCTTAAATAAACATGTAAAAACTAGACATATTTTAATATAGTGTATATGATATCGTCGGATCATCTATTTGAACATGTGCCAAACATTTTACAAACTAATGCAATGCTTGAGGATATTTCAAAGAGGAATTGAACGTTTTGCTCTCGTCTATGTGTACATCACTTTTCTTTTCAAAATGATTTGAAAATTGTTCCCATTAATATGGTCTCATGAAATATGTATGGTAGGTTTTTTTCTTCTGTAAAACTTAAACAAACACAACAGAGCTTACATTTTTGGTAACACTCAATTTTGAAGAAGAAAAAGAAAAACGGTTTTGTATTTCATCGAGCCAGATATGATGTTTTGGTACTTGACAGTTGAAGTTGAAGTTGTTACTATGGAAACGTCCAAACAATTCTGTGTTACAGATCTGTAATTGATTCTTCTATTGTTTGTAGTTCAAGTAATGTTACACTGTAATAAGTACAACGTAATGTAACTTATTCAAGACATTGTATAAAGGAAACAAGAAGTTTTCTCACTCTTTCGTACCCATAACACTTCCATTATCAAATCTTTAAAAGAACATTCATTATTGGAAAAAAAAGTCTCAACTGTTTAATAGATATTTGGTCTTTGCAGTGTTCTTTTTGTGTTCTGTTCATTTTTATTTTGACTTTGTTTGAATTCATGCAGATTCCATGTTTTGTTTTTTATTGTTTGTTTCCTTTTTTTTATTTGAACGTTTGTATGCAGCAGTGCATTGTGGCGTTCTCTACATTTTTTACAGTTTTTGTTTGATGACTTTTTTGACATCACTAAACAAAATTTGTAGGTCAAATCTACAGAAAAACGGACAAAGTACCATTAACCATTCTGTTTGTATGCTATTGTGTCGTTACTCTAACTCCACGTATTTGTCAATGCTCCACCATGATTATTGCACTGGTTTTAATACTAACATCGCGTTCAAAATGTTCTCTCCGTGAAGTATGCTAAAATACGCTTATTTCTCTTGTGGTGCATAAAACGTTCATGTGATTACTCCTTCTCTTTGTGATATAAATTGTATACTCTGGTAGTTCTAGATATTACGGCGACCATGTATATGATAGAAAAGCACATTCAATTCAAGCAATGTATACTTATTCATGGCTAATAGTTAATCAACCACATTTTTACTCCTTTTCTTTTATTTAGCTGTTGTATTCCAGGTCCATTATGGGGGTTTTCCTGTCTATTTATTCCACTATTTATGATGGAAAACCTTTTTTTTTATTGTGTTCATTTAAACGTCAACTGATTCTTTTCTGTAGTAAATTATTATATACCTATTTATAGACAAAATACCTTGGTTCCCTATTATTATATTAAGCAACATCATAGAAAATACCTTGGTTTCTTATTATAAGCAACATCATCTTAGTAATTGCTCCATTTGTTGTGAATGATATTTGAGCGTCCATTCATCATTGCCTCTCTTCCACTTACTGGTAAAAAGCACAGGTTTTGTCGCTCTGCAAACAAACTTACTTTGTTTTTCCTTTTGAAACCAGCTCTGTTCCATCATCACTGATATCTAACCTAGATATGAAAGAAGTGGGTCGACAAAACCGATTTTCTTTTAGCACTCACTTTATGCATTGATCGTGACGAATGAGGAAGGTTGGTTGATAAAACTGAATTCCTTTTAGTCTTCTTTATGCATCGATAGTGATGAATTCATCCTTGTCCCATCATTGCCATTGTAATCTGCAGTAGATATGAAAAGAGTGGGAAAGCTAATTTTGTTTTTGACTCATCATGCAGTGATCGTGATCATCATTAACCTGTGCTGTTCCTCCACCCCTCTTTCACACAGATTATGTAGAAGTAGTGGATGGGAAGGTTACACTCTGCCGCGACTCGGTCCGGGGGAAATGCCTCCGTGCCACCTGCAAGTACTATCACGCCCCCGCCTCCGCTCATCCTCCTACTTCGCACGTTGTAACCACGGCAACCTCCTCCTCTGACTCTTCTGCTTGCTCCTCCTCCTCATCATCAGTCAATCACGCCAGCAGCAGTTGCACGCCCGCTGCCACCGCATCCACCAACAACAGCACCGCCGCTGCTCTCGCAACAAATGCTAGTGCTCCTGCTACCGCCGCTGTTGCCTTGCAGCCACATCCAATGCCGCCACAAGCTATCCCTTACTCGGCCGCGGCCCTGGCAGCCTCCGTTGCCTCGGCCAACGCCGCCTCCAACCCTTACCTTCATCACCACCACCACCATCACCAAAACCCCGCATCCACACTCATGCCCATTGCCCTTAGCAACGGTTACCCGGCGCAGGTCTTGCCTTAGAAAGCAGCAAATCAGTGTATTACTCAAGTCATACATCTAGATCAGAAGAAGAAGATCGCATGAGTGTAATCAGTCATTCATGTAGATTGAGGAAAAAAAGAAAAGAAAATGTAGAATCATTAAAAAAACAGTTGTTTGAGTTTTGTTTATAGAATTGGCAACTCATTTTATATTATTAGCAACTCATTCTTACTCATCATATTTTGTTTGGCCCTGTTTATTACTGCTTCATTTTGTTGCATTACTCTCACATATTATTTTGCTGCATATTAAAGCACTTTCAACCTTTGTCTTAATTTTTTGACGAGCATTTAACAACTCAAAGATGATAGATTTCTTTGGGATATGTCTGGAAATAAAATAATAATAATAAAATAATAAAATATGTCCAGTCAAATTAATTACATGTGGAACCATGTATTTTTTAAGAAAGACAACTTTGCTTTGTAATTTTAAAGCAGATGTTCATTTTAAAGATTGAGTGAAACACAGGGACGTACGCTGGAAACAAGTTTGTTTCAAACACTGTCTGTTTTTTTAAGGAAAGAAATATAGATAGATCTCCCAACTTTTGCACCACCCTTTTCAAATCCAAAATGTCAACTACCAATTTGCTTGGGAAATGGATCCTTTTTTAATATCAAATTTGTTTGGTTTGTTTTTTTTTAAAAGGGGGAAATATGGAAGTGCATTTTGGCAGAATTACCCTCTGTGTGTGTTATTCTTTTCTCCCGCATTTTGTTTTCTACTCCCATATTACGCCTAGAGATTTTATTGCATCATGAAATGTAGCCAGAATTTTCTTTTATATCAAAAATTCTTCATGCTCGTTTATACCGCTGTTTGTGTGTGTATTTCTGCCCCCCCAAAAAGGGGAGTTCTTTAAAAGAAAAAGAACATTTGCCCCCCTCCCCTCCCTCTTTCACTTCATCCTTTTGTTTGATCTCAGTCCCATGTGTGTAATTTCTTGCTGTTTTGTAAAGTTGTATTTCTTTTCTATCTATCTTTTTTACCCTGCCACAATATTGTTTACCACACTTATATCTCTCTTTCTGCATTTAAAAAAAAGATCGTACAAATTATTATGATCGTTGGCTTGCCTGTTTGTGTGTATAATAGGCATTGCAAGGGTAGCATGATTTTAAAAGCTGGCAGTTTTGTATACATGTACATGTAGCTGTATTGGAATGTGTACAACCTATGGCGGAGGGCTGCTTGAATATATACTATGGAAAGCTGTTTGTTCATGTTTACAATAGCGAGATGCTTACATATACATGTCCATGTTTTAGTATGGGAAGCTGATTGCACATGTACACTTACACTATGGAAAGCTGCTTGTTTGTTCACTTTTCTTGTGTTCGCTGTTTGCATTCATCCAAACAAGAAATTGCACTCATTTTCCCCCAGAAAGAATGATACAAATTTGTGTGTAGTTTTCTCGCAGCAACAATGCATCATGGGAAGGCATCCCAACACGCAACTAAACAATATGGCTGCCAAAATGCTTGCATCTGTTTCCAAACTCAACATTCTTTTAGAGCACTGCAGCGCTCTATAGACTCTAAAAGTGCTGGAATTTTTATGACAAATGCAAACAAAATATGAGAACAATTTTGATAGTACACTACTCATAATAGTTGAGCCTTTTCCTAGTACTTAAACTTTGCTTAAAAACAGCATCATCATAATATACACGTTTATGTGGGGAAATCGCAAAGAACACTATTTGGATGGCAACACTTGAAAATTGAACAAGCTAGCTCTTTCTGTAATGGCCTGCTGCTGTAGTATATTAAAAAAATATATGGTCACAAGACAACATAGGTCAACAAATTGGATATATACAGTTACTTGCCGTTTATGAAATTATTTTTTTAATCATAGAAATCACCTTTTTAATCATAGAAATCACCTTTTTGTGGCACACGTGTTTCAAACACACCTTGTTTTTTTAATGCACAGCACATGCTTAATGGATTGAGTACTTCAGTCCTACGCAAATTGCTTTCTGCCAAACTTTAATAGATATTTGTCAAATATCAGTTTGAATAAAAATTGTGAAGCTAATTGAAATCACGTATTAAGGGTGCCATGTTAATAGCAAACTTGTTGAACTTGCTAACCACTGAAATCTAGCGTTTTTAATAGGAGATCATTGTTCAAAATGATAATGAATTTGTAAATAATTATATGTGTATATGCGTACCATTTGTAATGGTACTAATAAATCCTGGTGTTTTTGTCCAGGATATCTTATAATAGATGATAATTCTTAAGTAAGTCTTAATTCATCTTTTTGTGACAACTCACTTAAGTGCACCAGAGCACTATTCATGAATGTATACAACAAGTTTTATTTGTGTTTTTTTATTACCAACTCAATCATTTTTAATCGAAATTCTTTTTAAAAACAATCAGTACAAATTACGGGAAGATTTTTTTAAAATGCCAATTGATGCACAGAAATTCTTTTGAGAACTGGTGAGAAATGTTTTCCAGATTCTTTTGTTGGATTTGTACTTAGCACATTAACGTGTGTAGAATCGGAATCTTGCCAAATTAGTTTCACCAAGAATAATATCGGCTTAATTGCTCTATGACAACTGAAATATGTCAACTGTTGCTGCATAATTAGCAGAGGACTTTGCCAGTTTGTTTGAATAGAGTGAATATTCAACGTTTTCCTTAAGGAAGGCATAGTCTACATGATAATTCCTAAGTTTGAATAGAGAAACGATAACAAAATAAAATGATAACTTGAGGTATAAGGCTTCGGTAAGTTTAATTTTGCTATGTCATGTTAGAACATTTAAAATGCATGTTTACATGGGAATGAGTGTAGGCAATTAGATCATTAAAAATGCTTAGCTTACAGTACGCATCGCTTATTTTTGCTTGAAATAAAAATGGAATGATTAAATCCCTACCAACCACCCCAAAAAACAGGAAAAAAAGGCATCGCTCTATTCTTTGCTTTACAATAATTTTAAAAAAGCACAAGCAAAATAGAATGAAAGAAATGCAAATTAGAAGAAAGAAAAAAATGCTACGCATCCACACCATCTTTTCTTTCAGTTTGTGCTTTCCCAAATACTTGTACAAGGAGGCATTTCTCTCGGACCGTCGGCATAATGAGTGATGGAGCAAGAATTGCAGATATATATATATATATATGTCTTGCCTATCATACATAACATTGACTTCTCATTAAAATGTCCCTTCTCTCAATAACAGGCTTAATTAATCTCTTTCCTCACAAAAACACAACATTTGTGATTGTAGGTCTTTGGGATAGATCTGAACTTCTTGAATTCAACCGCAAGATTTGAAGATAGTGACCCATTCAGGTTTTTTTAACGATCAGACCCCAAAATGACTTTTAATAATTTAGTGAAGTGAACATTAACCTGTACTTTATCATTTAGGTGGAAGATTGGACATTTATGGAAATGTCTCATTTGAATATGTTCTAAAACGTGCCAAAAGTGAAGAGTAATTAAACATTATGTGCTCTCAAAGAGTGCTGTATATTTATATGACCAACCCCCCCCCCCCCCTCCCCAGCACTTCAAAAAGTGAGCCCCCAACTTTGTTTCCAAAGACCAAACAAAATAGTGGTTCCATTCAACAAAAAGAAATGGTTTTAAGAAAAGAAAACATTTGCATATTGTATTCGTCAGCTTGGTTCAATATTTTTATATCATTGAGGAAGAGTTTTGCAGAAAATCAAGAGCATGATTGACTATGAGATATTGTTGTGAATTAAATTCAAATTCAAATTTTAAGAGATTTATGACGCATGTACACCAAGTCAAACCAAAGTACTAAGAATACTTGAATCAAGGGGAAAATACATAGAAATAATAGATTCTACTCGTAAGAAAATTCAAACTGAAATTATCAGTGTCTGAAATTGACATTTTTTTGATGATAGATTTCGTGTCCACGTAAACTAATTTGTAATTCTGCATAAGTACTGTTAATACCAGACATTTCACATTTTATATTCCTTTTTTTTAAACAAGGCTTGTAAAATGAGAGTGTTTTTTATCCAACATGATCTATTGTGTTTTATAATGAGGTCATTTTTTTTCTAAGAAAAAAAAATAGGTAAGATGTGTACAATTTATATTTGAAGATGTATTCTGGTTTTTTTCCTCCATATTTCATTGATTAATGCTTTTCAATCTGATTTTTCCTTTTTTTAATCAACATTTTCCGAATTGTTTTCTTTTGAGTGTGTTTACAAAGTGAAATGTTTTTTTTTATATGTCTGATTGCTCTAAATAGAAGATATTATGTTTTGATTTTTTCCATATGTACATTTGTTAGGTGAATAGACGTTTATGTCATTAGGACATGTAGAAATTTGTCAATGCAAAACCATTGAATATGTGACATCGTAAGGGTGGCTGGATAGTTTGACATGTATTGCACACCATATGACGGATCATCACGATTAAACAAATTTGTGATTGTAAGGGAGAAGGCATGAGATGATCTTAATAATACCATGCATTATGACAGGGAGGTTTGGTCAATGTTCTGATTTCTCCTCATCTAATGAAACAGTCTCAAAGCATTGAAGACATATTCAAGTCATCTGTCTTTGCAAGTATTCAGTGAGGATAGAAGGAAGAATGGAGGATTCGGGACAAACTGGCTCATCTCACAGCATGCAGTCCCACACCATTAAATGTGTGTGGGCTGCATGCAGTTAGAGAGATCAAAGCCTGCCAAAAATGCTCCCTTGTTGTGCACCATGGTGTGGTGTGCACCATGGGGTGGTGTGCACCATGGGGTGGTGTGCACCATGGGGTGGTGTGCACCATGGGTGTGGTGTGCACCATGGTGTGGTGTGCAACAAATCCAAAAACTATAATATCACCTTGGTGTTAATATAGGTCCTTGATCATGTATGACCTTTGACATTTCACAAGGTCAAAGGTCATACAATGTACGGTAGGTTAAAGGTCAGAGGGTGTGGAAAGAATATAGAAAGAATATAGAGTGATATGAAGTACAGCCTACTTAAATGTAAAGCACTAGTAATTTCTGTTGTAGGCATGTACACAAGATGAGATGCCTACTGATCCGTAATGCTCTCAACTCTCGATGATCTTTGTAAGATAATGGACCATATTGGTATGTGTTATAGTAGTTATTGCATCATTCTTATCTTGTACGTTTCATCTTTTTAAGAAAGTTCTATGAATAGTAGATATGAATTTTTACATTAAATCAATGTGTGATGGATGTATTACGATGTATATTATGAAATGTGAAGAAATCTAATTCATTATGTAAAATAATAGTCTCAGAGAGACAGTGTCTAAACAAAAAAATATTGTCTTTAAAATGGTGGGAAATAAATTTTCACTAAGTAACAAAAGATTATTGTCATGATATTAGTGGGGAAAATTGATTTTCCACAAGAGATTATTGTCGTAAAAAGTTTTTGGAAAATACTTTTTCCAAAGAAAGAACATCAAGTTTTTTTAAAATGTTGTGTCTTGAAAATGTAAGTAAGGTAGAGAAACCATTGTTAAATGTTTAGCATAATTTGATTCAAGTCCAAGAATTGGTCCTTGGTGCGACGATGTAGCACAGGTGGGACTAGGGTGGTACCAGGTGAAGATGTTGTGAAAACTGCTCTGAAATTGGAAATACAAGTTGAGAACAATGTTACCCTTTTCTTTCAAAAGTTTTTAAGATACTTTTTTTTTAATGGAAGAAACAGGGCTAAGGAACGTATATCTTTCAGTATTGCTGCTTTATGGGTCCAAGACCTAAACAAAAAACCAATTAATCAAGCATGCTGGTTATATGAAAAAATCTGCGCGAAATAAAAATGATTATTATGACAAATCTGAGCGGAAAACAAAATGGATCAAATTTTCAGCGCGCCTGGCCTGGCAAACAAGGATTATTCATTCCAGCAAGAACAGAGATTTAAAAAAAGCAATTGATTGAAAGCATACATGTACAAGAGCTAGACTAAGCATGGGAAAACATTTTATTTAAATAATAATTGCTCAGAGCTTATAAAAGAAGTTTAGTACATGTATTTCCCTCCTAATACCCATTGAAATATGAGAAATCTAAATGAATTTCATTTCATTTGACATTGGTAATTGTTTTTCTTTTCCTTAAATGAAATTTGAATACATTGTCTTAATTGTCGCCTCAGCATGATTTGTTTAAAAAAATATAACTAATATAGAAATGAACTTGTTAATGTTTAATTGTGCCAAACAAACAAACAATTTTACTGAAATCAAATGGTGATTTGGGGTGGTGTAAATGTGTACATTTTGGGAAATTGATGAAATAATGTCTATCAATTTTTAAGGGTAATGACATAGTTGTTGATTTTCTTCACAGTACTAGTATGTCAGACGAATGAATTTAATATTTAACACTTTTGGGCCAAAATCTACTACTTACAGTTTATACAGGCATTTAAACATGTTTTTCTGTCACAACGGTTATTTATTGAAATTCAAAAACGGATATAAATTGTTGAGGAAATTAACGATGTAGTTTGTCGATGGTGTTATAGGTTTGCCAAGTCTAACATTATCCCCAAAGTGAAATCAGAATGTATTCAGGTAGTTATGTAAGCCTATGAAATAAACTATTTAAAGTAAAAAATAGAGTGAGAAAATTATGTGACAAGATTTCTGACACCAAAACTAATGCTCCATAAACACGTTGTGCTTGGGCGATAAATAAAGAAAGAAAAAATGCGGTAGAACTATTCAGAAAATGTAGTTAAGCGGAGAAATTCACGTTTGCAAATATCTATGATCTGAAGAATTTGTTGTAGCGAATAGAAATAGATTCACTTGTTTATGTCGAGGTTATGTGTACAAACTGGAATCATGTTGTCGAGTGATTGTTCCTATTGAAATTGTTTGAATCATGTACTTAATCACAATAAAAGCACGTTATTCTCTTTTTTAAAAGATTTAAATCTGTATAGCGAGAATGGATTTTTTAATTATTATATTCACGATGAGACTGGGACAAAATTTTGAAGGATATATTTTTCTGTGACTTATTATAAAACATGCATGTCTTTTTTTTTTAGTTGATAATTATAAGATTATAATTATAATTGTTCCATGTTGATATATTTGTACTTAACGTAGATTAAGTCATTTTACTATTTGATGAATCTAGATGTACTTTTTAGTGTGATTATATTATAAAGATGACACCATTTTAAAAATTCTGTTGTCGAGTTTAGTGCTGCATTTCCGTCTACGCACCTTTCACATTTTAGCACGTGTCACATACAGGACGGTATTAACCCCTTGCCTACGGGAACCCATTGGGCTATGTACAAAGTCTATGGGGATTTCAGAATCTCGAAGGGAGCGGGTTAACACCACTGAACCATATATATGTAGATGATCAATTAGTAAGCAACATTGTAGTTTAGAGATATTCATGTACACAGATTTAGCCACAATTTGTACTTTTCCCATCCATCTTATTCCAGTGAGGGAGGTAGATATAATGTTACTATCATTATGGATGTGACAGAGTATGATTAATGGTATATTGCGGAACACCAAACACATATGTAGTGAGATTGTAGTATTTCCGAGTGGGGGGAAAAAAATGTCTTTTGTGTACTCAGAATTAATAGCGCATCTTCGTAAATGGTGTTGCTTGTAATACTCGAAATCATTTCATCTTGAAAATAAATGAACCTTTGCGAATTTGACGCCCTTCTTCATCATAAGAGATCATAATTCCGAAGTTCAAAGCAAACAAACAAGACAAGCTAAACCAACTCAACTTTGCATGTAACGCACCGCGCTCGCTAGCTTTGTGAAAAGGATATATAAATATATACATATATATATATATAAATGCACCTCTGCGCTTTTTATTGGATTGTAAATACTTGTGAAACATGTTCAAAACATTTTCACTTCAGCGGCCAAAAAGCACCAAAGAAAAAAATTGCATGCTTGCTTTTAATTACCAAAAAAAACAAAATATAACAAAAAAGGTATAGAAATTCTTCATTTATGAGAACTGGGTGAAAATCCCCCCAAAAAGCATAATCTTTTGGTCCCCTTGCTGCTGCTGCTGCGTTGTTTTGTTTTTCTGTTTTCAGTCAAGAAGAGGGAAAAACTAGCTTTGCCCAAATCAAAAGGAATCTTGAATCAAATCCGAGAAGAATTGAGGAAAATAAAAAACAATGAAGTGCTCGTGTGTGTTCCGTGTATTGCTGTGTTTATCCACTTGTAATGAATTGTGGTTCTGAAATTACTACCACATTAAAACGACAATGATCAGATACTATGAGAAAAAAAAAGATTAATCGCAGTCAGTTTCCTTCTTTGTAAAGCTGTTGTGTACTAAATGCTTGTGGGGTTGACTTAAGTTTAAAGAACATTTTACTGTGAATGTGTAATTGTGTGTGTGTCTGTGTGTTTGTGTGCAGGTATAAGTGCATATGGAATACATGTATTCACCAGTCTTGAATAGGTTATTAATGATAATGTTCAATATGTGTTATTTGCATTAATATATATGTAGATTAATTTTAAAAATGATGTTGGTGTGTGTGTGTGTGTGTGTGTGTGTATGAACCCTGCACAAAAATTTACTTAATTCATCTTTGAGCGCTTAAAAATGTCTTGTCCTTATATTATCTTACATGAATTTGGCATCATTGGAAAGCCTGTTTATTACTCTTTACAAGGATACCCCATTTGTAATGGCTATGTGATTATGGAATGTGCATTACACCTAAATATGGGGCCCGGTCAAGGTAGAAAGGTTGCAAAATGCAATGTTATTGTGTGACCATTCAAAACACACGTAAAGAATTCACATCGACAATAATGCCGTATTTTGCGACGTTTCGCTTTTGACACGGCTCAATAATCGGGTCTATTGCACATTCCATAATTACATAATCATAGGCATTGATGTATAAGGGAATGAACAGGCTTGACAATTATACTGAATTAAGAGTAGGACTATTTCACACAAAATAGATATCAACGCTCAAACTTGAATTGCAGAACTTTTTGTGTTATTATATTGCTAAAGTAACAAAAAGAAGAAGAATGTTACAGCTATTCCTTTCCCAAGAATAAGAAAATAAAGACCATTCATACACGAGCCATGAAATAAGCTTTTCTAATACGTTTATTAATGAGCATATTTTCATGTATCGACACATTTCATATGCAATCGCATGCAAATGTACAAAACAAATTATTTCCATTCACAAAGTTCTCTGAACTACAATAGCTACTAGGTATTTCCTCCATACTATATTAACAGTATTCTACACTATGAAATAATTTACAACTCGCCCGAGTCCCTTCATGACTTTACTGGATAGATTGTACAGTGAAACTTCATTATCACAAGCACCTTGGCCTCATTGAATTTTACCTTGTTTATATGAGATATACAAAATACATAAAACCTGGAGGGTGTTTCACAAAGAAATATTTTGTCATAACAAATTTGTATGGTGGCATTAAAGGGACATTTTTTGTCAAAATTTGGCCAATTTATACACATTTGGCAAACATTTGGACACAAAATTTTCACCAAAATGTCCTTATAATGCTATCATAAAAAAATTTCATTATGACAAATTTATCATGACAAAATATTTCTTTGGAACTATGAAACTGAAAATATTTCCTCGCCATATCCAGCCAGGTACCTTGTTATAACAGAGCTCGCTGTAAAGAGGTTTCACTGTATCATCAGTTGAGAATTAGAAGAACGCTATTAAAGTCTCTTTTTGTACTGCACAGTTAGGAAGCGTTGTAGGAAAAATTAGAAATAATCATCATATATGAACTGCCTGCACCACTGTAGAGAAGGTTCCAACTACAAGATAGTACGGAGTACTCAATTTAGCCAAAAATTAACTTGGCAGACTCCTTGGTCTCACTGGACAGTACTATATACATCTAATAATAATAATAGGTTTGATTTACACAGCGCCTTATATGATACAATATCATCTCTAAGCGCACAATTATTACCCCGGTCATAGGATACGATGCAAACCAGCACACATTGTGAAGTAATGTCAGTTGCCTGGTCGGGCAACCTAACACGACCATTGATGAAATTTGACTTGCCCAACATAAATGTTTTATTTGCCACAGGCAATCGGGCAAGTGCTAGTGTTTGAGCCCTAGTGTACCATAAACATGTTGACACTCGCTCACTTCTTTGATTGAATGACAACATATCTGAAACTTGACATTTTCATGAACTAATTTATGCAATAATAGAACGCCCTAATACTTGTTTTTACAATATTTTGACACTGGTCATTGAAATGAAAATGTATGATTTTAAGCGCTACGAAAATTGTTTTTTCCTATGCCCGTGTCCGCCCAGTTTGACTTGTCATTGACTTTGTACATGTGTGACGTCACTCTCGATTTCTGTCGATTACGTGCAAAGTCAATTACTGAGCGTATCCAGCATACATAGCAACCACGCAAGCCTCTCTTTATTATATTTGTTGGTCCCCTTTCCGTCATTATTTGTTATGAACGTTACTCACTATTGTCGGGCTAAGATCCTGAACTACCTCGACGTGATTCTCTTTGGCCTCTCAAATATGTGATATTTCCGACACAAATGTAAAGATGGTCTAAAAAAGTAATGCAAATTCCTCAAAACAAGATATCCGCGAGCTCCATTCATCTTGGTGTAAAGAATTGTCTTTTTTCCCTTTTAAATTTCAGGTAATGACTTCAATTTTGGGGGTTGCATTCCGAAAATAGAAAAGCTCGTGCATACGCTTGCAGCGCACGCGTACTGCGTGCAGTAAGGAAGTAGGTCGACTTTCAGGGGTGAATGTTGTGCATAATCTACCTCGGGATGGGAGAAAAGGGCGCGCGGATGCCAAAACTTGTATGGTACCCGTGCCAGGATGTGACAGCGAGCAGTAAAGGGTGAGAACGGAGGCCAGAAAAACACTGACAACCAGAACTGAAATTAATCAGTTTTCCTCTGGGTGCACTTTGTGTTTCTACGCAAAGAAATAAAATGACTATGAAACAAAATAAGAAATGCTTGATGTAAATCTTCTTGAATGAGGAATTGTTAATGACTTATATCATGATTTCAAGAAATCAAAAAATTAAACTATTTGATTCATAAAGGTACATAAGTAAGTCAAGTAGTGAAGTACTACATGTATTTAGACATTTCACCCAGATTTATATAAATCAAATTATTTATAGCTCTGAAATATACCACTGTACGTTCAAATCTCATATTGCTCTCTCATTTCTACAGGAATCTATATCTAAAAAGACCTCAAATTTCACTTAAAGGAATCTAGTAACTTTGTTGACATGTGCAAAAAGTGATGAATGGTTGATGCAATGTATATTGTTGTTATCTCATATGTCCACAGGGTATTGTGTGAACATTTCAAGTCAAATGGACATTGCATGGCCAAGTAATGAGCGAAAATGCAAAGTGATATGCACTAACTCACTGCACTCACTTTGTACACAGAAGAAAAACTCGCCCGGAGTTTTTCTTATCTGAATACTTCGATCGTACATATCTTTGTAACGAAAGGGAAATTTGAAAAACCGAAACCTGTCCCATGATTTTCTTGTTAATACGAATACAACAAGGTATGAGGGAACCGCTAGAATTTAAATTTTATTTTGAGGATTTGGACAATGTTACTAAGTCCCTTTAACAGAAGTGTGCCAATTATTTCAAAATAATATTATTAAAGGCAATTAAATGTCGCACTCACACGTCCCTGTAAAGCATCAAATTGAGAAACTATTATATAAAGCACCACACTCACCACCGGAATAACCAAGTCAGACATCCTGCCACTCCCACAATCGTGATAAAAGCCAACAGGGATGATTTGGGGTGACGGAATCATGAACCACATTAAAAAATGTTTAGCTCTTCCTTCCTTAGACCAAAAAATCAGTCTCTATCAAATTTGTATTGTAAAGGTTAATACACTTATAGAGCGCCATGTATCTAGGTGCCCTATCCGGAGGCGCATTATTTACCCTTGGTCATCAGGTACAGTTCAAACCTTCACACTTATCTTGCGCACCATCTCAACTCCCAGTAATGATTCTAAATAAGTTGTCCTTTGATTTGGGGATTTGGTATTGGGTTGGAGCTAGACTGGAGATTGACTTCTTAGCAACCTCCAAGTCACAGTCACAAATTCCTTGCTTGCCTGACATTGTCTAGAACCATCACCCATGGCAACTAATAGTGGTGAAAGCACTCTATTTACATATTTAAAGATTATCTCTTGTAAATCAATATTCCTTTCAATTTGAAAGGGTGTCACGTCAGCGTTTCATCTACTGGACTGTTCCATTTGTTTGAAAGCCATTTAAAGATTGTCTCCTGTAAATCAATATGTCCTTCCATATGTAAGGGCGTCACGTCAGCGTTGCATCTACTGGACTGTTCCATTCTTCACATGGGGAGGTTGAGGTTGGCCATGAGATCTCGGATGGCAGGGAACAGAGTGCACTCGGCTGAAAAGTAGAAAACAAAAATATATAAATATATTAGATTTATACAATATATCATTATTATATTGTGCCATCAGTCTAGAAATTCTATTCCATGGCACATTACACTATAAAGTATTATATCCCTCATAAGATCGTTTTACCATTGTATTTGACAAATGATAGTTTTGGACAACACGCGCAATCCCCGCGCAATCACGTGACCGGGCTGTTAGCAAAAAATTAACACTAAAAGTTCGTTACGCGTTCGTCCCATAGATAATGTGTTTAAGCAAAATGCACACGCGATCAAATTTGTGCAGTGCTCTATGGCGCACACGTTCTAGTCACGTGATTGCCATTGCTGGTAAAAACTAACACCCTAGGAAGAAGAACGCCAAGACAGCCAATAAGCACATCCGTGGGAGCTTTAGCACGCATTCATCGCGTATGTGCGCAACTGCCAGCGCGTTGGTGCGCACTCAGTTTTGCGTCTTTGTGATTGTATGCGCAAAATAACAATGACTTTAAGCGTATTAGATGCGCCCAGGTTCTGGAGGCTCATCTGGCTTCATTAATGTCGATTGATTTTTATATCAAAATTTACAAGCGATTTTATGAAATATTCAAGAGATTTTCACTTATTTTGCTATAAGCTGAACACAATCACTGATATTGATGAGGTGATATAAAACAACTAACGAATGTGCTTGATTGTGATAGGTAATCTATTACCTCGGTGGGCTCAAAATGACTATTACCCTCAGCTACGCTTCGGGTAATAATCATTTTGAGCCCACCTCGGTAATAGATTTGACTATCACAAGAAGCCCATTCGTTAGTTGTATATTAGTACATTAAAACACTGGGTTTAGCCAAGCTGCCTCAGGCGCATCAAGCATTTCAAGGAATGCAGTGAAACCTTGTTATAACAAGCATGTTGGGTCCATTGAATTTACCTTGTTATATTGGATATATTGTTGTAAAAAAAAAAAAATACATAGAACGTGGACCTGTGAAATTCCCTCGCTACATCAGGTACATTGTTATAACAGAGCTCGTTATAAAGAGGTTCCACTGTACATTCCTGGCAGGTACCCATTTACTACACCTGGGTTGAGAGCGGGAATCGAACCCATGACCCTCGTATTGAAAGATGAAGACCCGAACCAATATACCACGACACTCCCATAATAAAGATTTATTATGAATACTTTTAACCAGACGGTTTAAATCTTGCAAACAGAGCAAATTTGCTACACCTGGCTTGTGAGCAGCAAATGTGGAAAAAGTGCCTTGCAGAAGGACACACGTACAGCGGTTGGGAATCGATCCAACAACCCTCGTATTGAAAGACGAATTGAGTTACGCGTGCCATCTTGTAGGTCGGAGCCTCCTCTATGTGATACAACTTTTTTCAGATGATAATTATATTTAAATTTCGGAATATTCTTCAATGATAAAAGAGTGCAACATTTGGTTTCTATGTGGCTTTCAAACTTTAAACATGACATTATCTCAGAAGTTCAAAAAAGTGACTTGGCACCCTTCTCTCTTTCTCAACCGACGAAATTTGAACTCATAAAACCAGCACTCACGATTATTGTGAAACTCTGCCCATCTGCGCAGCATGTTGGCAATGGTCGAGTCGTTCTGGTTGGTGTGCATGGAGGTCTTGATGGCGGAAATGTGCTGCGTCGTGTTGGCCGGAATGTCGTACAGAATGGGCACCACGACCACGGGGGGCTCGTGGCCCGTCATGGGGACCATGGCCTGATCCTGTCTTGTCAATTGGATCTAAAGAAGCGATAAAGAACAGGGCAATATTAGATCATAAAGGGCTAATAGCCAAGATATGTTGTGTGGTTTCAATAAGAACATTGTACAGAATGGGCAGCACAACCGCAGGGGGCTTGTGGCCCGACATGGGGCCCATGGCCTGATCCTGCCTCGTCAGTTGGATCTAAAGAAATAATACAGAACAGGGCGATATTAGATCATAAAGGGCTAATAGCCAAGATATGTTCTGAGGTGCTAATTGGAACATTGTAGAGAATGGGCACCACGACCGAATCGAATCAAAATAAATCTAACAAATTTATGAACAGATGAAATAATTGAATCATTGGATCAGGGGGTTTGCTTGCAATGCCATAAGGAGAATATTTCATTTCTATAATACACTTCAACCTGATAAACCAAAAAGTGGAAAACTGTTCCAGAGGGAAGAATTTGGCCTCTTTCATTTAATAATTACTTTAATCAAAATATAATTTGGAAAAATGCAAGAATTTGATTTGACTTGATGACGACTGCTTGCAATGCCAAAAGCTTGATTTTGTGATACACTGCAACATAATAATCCAGAAAGTGAAAAACTGTTCATTGAGTAATTATTTTCAATCAAATTTGAAAGTGGCAAAATGCAAGAGTTGGTTGACTTACAAAGAGCAGCATCTTGGACTTGATGACAACTGCTGGGATGCCCGCAGGGATTCCAGCAGGGGCGAAGGACTGACCCCCCTGGGGGACCGTGAGGCATAGCTGCATCGTCCACTTGAGGGAGGGGTCGGGTTGAAGCTCCAGGTGCATGAGCTTGATCAGGTCCTTGAAGACTCCTGCCGTTGCGCTCAGCATCCGGACCAACGATGTGATTGCTTTTGGTTTGAATGGAGGGCAGGCAACCTATAGAGTAGGAAGGAAATTAGTTTTACAATCAGAGTTTGTCAAAAATCTTAGTTTAATCTGCTATCAAGTTGAGGGTGGGTTCGGATTGGAGTTCTGGGTACATGAGCTTTATCAGATCCTTGAAGACTCCTGCCGTTGCGCTCAGCATCCGGACCAGCGATTTGATTGCCTTGGGCTTGAATGGAGAACAGGTAACCTATAAAGGGGGAAGGAAATTAGTTTTACGATCAAAGTTTGTCAAAAATCTTAGTTTAATCTGCTATCAACTTGAGGGTGGGGTCGGGTAGGGGTTCTAGGTGCATGAGCTTAATCAGGTCCTTGAAGACACCTGCTGTTGCGCTCAGCATCCGGACCAGCGATGTGATTGCCTTGGGCTTGAATGGAGGGCAGGCAACCTATAGAGAAGGAAGGAAATTAGTTTTAAGTTGCTTAGTTTAATTTGTTATGAACTTGTTGGGTGGGGTCTGGTTGGATTATGTATGAGACGTTATTCCATGAATAAGTTTTCCTTTTGCTTTTAGAAACAATGAAATAAATTATAGTATGTACAAACACTCACCTTGTTCTCAAAGTATCTCTCAATAACTTGCAGCTCCTCGTTACTCCAGATCTCTTTGGCATCTATATAAAAACAAAATATTAAAAATTCATAATATAAATGGAAGTACATTACCCTTTGGAAAGTTTAATTTGTGAACTGAAGCGTTCTGACATTAGTTATCATGATACAATACAGATCCTTCAGCATCGAATTATCAACATCTCCATATTATCATCACCATCGTCATCATGCTTGTCTTTAATATCACCACCATCAGTATCACCATCATCATCACCCTCGCCAACACAAAAACCATCACCATCTCCACCACTGTCATCGTCAATATCATCATGTTCAAAAACACAATCATCATTACGATCACCATCAACATCACCATCATCATCATCACCACCACCATCATCATCAGCAGCATCATTATCATTACTAGCATCATCATCATCATCATCATCATCATCATCATCATCATCATCATTATCATCATCATCATCATCATCAACATCATCATTATCATCATCATCATCACTAGCATTAGCATCAGCAGCCGAAGCATCATCATACCATAATCATCATCACCGCCATCACCATCACCACTATCATCTTCGTTGTCATCACTGTCATCTTCACCATCGCCACGGTTATTACCTGGGCTTTTCTTGACTTGTAAGTGCAGTTGCTGCATGTGAGCCGAGTTGAGCCAGAGACGGAACACCAAAGATTCGTTGTTGAAGTGGAACCCCTGGTCAGTGGATTGCAACGTTGCAAGCTGAAGGGAAAATAAAAAGCAGAATACAGGTGAAAGGTACCCCCTATTTATGCCGACATCAGCAAAAATAATCTGAATAACCGTAAAATAATCCCAATAATCTGGTTCAATAAATATTCAAGCTCAATTCTATGAAAAATATGTGTTATACCCAGAATTGTCTTCAAGCAACGCTCTTGGTAGTATATACAAGAAATATTACAACATTGGGTGAAAAATCACATGAGATATTAATTCTTTTTATGAGTGTGGCGTTTCTGACAATTAGCACATCTTAAAATATCAGGCTTTAAAACCCATTGCCTACAGGAACCCCTTGGGTCATGTACTATCTCTATGTTGATTACCAAATCCAGCAGGGAACAGGTTTATTCAAATTTGACGAATGTAGATTATAACTACTATACAGGGCAATACAAAATTGTTTCTTGGCTTGCCACACATCCAAATCACTCTCTGGTATGGAACACCCCTAGTACAAACTACAAGAATTAATAATGAAGTTAAATGAACATATAAATTATATCTCAGTATAAAACATTTCTAGATGCTTTACCTTTGAGCGGAAAGCTTGGTCTCCAGTCTGTTGGGATACAAACAAAAACAAAAAACTCAAATTCAATTTCATTTATTTTCGACAACTGGAATAAAAACATATACATAGTAAAACAATGCAAAACAGCAACACAACAGGTAATAACACATCAAATATAACAAAAGGGAGGGAGATAGACATAATCTTGTGAACAGAGAGTGTGGTACATAAGAGAGAACAGAGCAACCAAGTGTGAAATCACAGCTATTCATTGTCATAAGCAATGCTACAATGTCAGGCAAGCCACACATTTGTGATCAAGCAGGTGCTAAGAAAGTCACTAGCTAATCTCTCACACACCTCAATTAAGTGATATTCCAATTGCAGTTTTTCAACCTGACTTACTGTGAAATGTATTTTTAAAGGGGACCACCAGGCAAAGAACAACCCATTATTATATGTTTTGGTACCGTTTTGTGATACCAAATAGATACCTAACATTTTGCAAAAGGTTGTGTAATTCATAAACAAAGCAATTAATTTCCACCACTTACGGAACCACTGCTATTTCCTGGTTCCATTCGGGCCAACCATTTGCGAGTGCGCAATAATGCTATTCACGCGCACGTTTGTAAACAATAGATTCCCAGGCGATTCGTTCGCTCTGCATACATTGCAATTCCCCGCACACATAGCAGTCTGCGTAATTCAGACCGCATGAACGCATGCTTTAGAATGGTGATGCGTTTCCAATAATATATTTTTTTCTGGAAACATATTTTTGTGAACTTGTTGATGGAATGGAATACTAAAGATGTTACCTTTCTTTAATAAAAATATTATTTTTGGGTGGTGGTACCCTTTAAGAAAAATGTTTGTAAAGAAAAATAAATTTATGTCTTCAAGATATCAGATGGCATACAAGAAATATGGTATACTTCAAAAACATAATAAAATCCATTTTCTAACAATAAAAATTAGATATTCAGGGGAAAATTGTCAGTATGTAACTCGCACACAAACATACCCTCAAAGAAAAAGTCATCCTAAAATCATATGGTCTTGAAAAGGTTACCTCTTTATCTACAAATGGCAGATACTGTACATTGCACATTGTACATGTACATCTAATTCCTGTAAGAAATTATGCATTGATGATCAAAAATGCCATTAAATCATTCACGACTGGTCCGTAAAATAATGCATGCATGTTATAACAAAATCAATTAGTCCTGAAACAGGTTAATTACCTGCTCGGCAGTGAGCGCCCTCTTGAGGTGGCGTTGCAGGTAGGTGGATCCCAGGAAGCGCTCGATGGGAGCGCACAGGTATGTGGTGGGTGACACCGGAGTGCCGGGGATGGCCGCCGGCGTGAACATGCGATTCAGAGCGTCGTGCGAGAGGATCGTTGGTAGAGACGTGTGTAGGTTTCGAGGGGGTAGGACTCGGGATTGGCGTTGTACTGTAGGACAACACAAAAAAAAAACATTGATTATGTATTTTCAACTTTTTTTTCTTTTCGTATATTTCTGATATTAAGTGTAGTCTGAAAGGATTAGGCCAGGGGGGTGTTTCACAAAGATCCTAAGTTGGACGTTAATGATATGGAAAGCCATTAGTTTCTTTGAAAAATTGTTGTAAAAGTCATAAAATGTTGATTCAAATCATTAATACTTTCTATTATCAAGGAGATTTCATGTCCTTGATGCAAAATTTATGATAAGTCTAAAATACTTGCTTTTTTGCTTTTGAATATATTGTATTCCAAGGCTACAGATGGCTTTCCATAATAGTTAGGTCCAACTTAGAGTCAAGTTCAACTTAGAAACTTTGTGAAACACCCCCCAGATCATCATCGGGAGAACCGCTGGATTGTCATTGTAGCGGTAGAGACTTTGCCAGGTTTTGAGGGGGCAGTATTTAGGACTTCTGTAGGTTAAAAACAAGACATGGTTTCTTGATTTTCAATCTTGTTTTCCCCTTTTGTACACTTCTAATAAATATCTAGAAAGCAGAAGTGAAGCAAGATAGGGGTAGGTGATAGCTCTGGATAGGTATGTATTGGTAGAGATTGTTGCCAGGTTTTGAGGGGGGGGGGGGGGGGGGAGAACTCTGGATTGGCGTTGTACTCCAGGACAATTAACAACAAGAAAAGGAGTTATCACTCAGTTATAAATTGTTCCTCTCATAACATTCTCAATACAAAGTGTTTTAGGGAGGAATGTCAACATTACCCCCCCCCCCCTAAAAAAAAAAACAAAACAACAAACACACACAACAAACAATCATTTTCTTTATTATCAAATTTTATAGTATTACACTTTACCATAACTAAAATAATCATCATTGTCATCATTATCATCATCATCATCATCATCATCATCATCATCATCATCATCATCATCATCATCATCATCATCATCATCATCATCATCATCATCACCATCATTATCATCATCATCACCAGCATGAATACTTTTATACTGCACAATAACTAATCAAAAAAATGTTTCAATTTCACTCACAAACTTGTCCCTGCTGTCCCGTCATGCCGCTACTCCCCGGGGAGTGAGTGTTGGTGGCCATGCTGCCAGGTGACGGGGCCATACCAAAGCGCTGTACGGGGGAGGGCCCAGGCAGGGAGGGACTGCCAGGCCACTATGACCCTTGTTTAATTATCATGACTAGATATATTACCATTATCACCATCAACCACCATCAAAAGCATAACGCACAATGATTTGTTTACAAATATTTTAATTTTACTCACAAATTTGTCCCTGCTGTCCCGTCATGCCGCTACTCCCCGGGGAGTGAGTGTTGGTGGCCATGCTGCCAGGTGACGGGGCCATACCAAAGCGCTGTACGGGGGAGGGCCCAGGCATGGAGGGACTGCCTGGCCACTGGCGGGAGCCGGGGGAGGGCATGGTGAGGCCCATTGATGTGAAGGGGGACCCACCTTCTGGTAATCCTGATGGAAAAGACAAGATGTATATTTTTGTATTTCTCCATTACTATTACTTTATTATTATGTTAATCAATTTATCAGTTATACATGTACATGTTTAAATTTTAATATACAATGAATGTATTTCTTTATCATTTGCATAATTATTTGTATCATGAGATTATGTTGAAAATAAACGAATCAAATCAAATCAAATTGTTGCTAGATATAACTCAATATTAAAGTTAAATTATTATGGCAAAAATAAATCGGCTATGTCTTCCACAAGATCTTGCATTTGATTGCAACTGATTTATATATTTTTTTTAATCATTCCAGCATTGAAACTTTATCTTGAATTCTCCGTTATTCATACTTTAAAATCCTACTTTTATCAGAATTGAGGTTGAAATACTACCACGTAAATATTTTGACAAGCTATTTCCAAAAAACTTATCAATTAGGTTGTGCAATTAACATATTTTTGTAACTTTTTCAAATACAGTAAATCACGATTATAATAAGGAGCTTGAGACCTTTAACATTATCTTGTTATATCAGAGTACAGAAACATAAGAATATAAAAAGCTTGGACCAGCATAATGACCTTGTAATAAAAGGGTTTAGTTATACAGAGTTCATACCCTTACTTTTAAATAATATTCCATGACTTTTACATGACTTCTCACCAAGGTAAACAAGGTTCCTTCAGCTCTTTTTGTAACAAATCGGTTGTATTCCAATACTGAAGAAATTGAAATTAAACTTTCCATGACCAAAGAGATCATTTTACAATATCCCCGACCTTTAAAGCCTGGAAATTACAAAAGTCAAATTCCAATGACTTTCTAGGTTTTCCAGGCCCTGTGTGAACCCTGTTATAACACGGTTACACTGTACTGCGTATTTGTGACCGGCTATAACAAAACCCTGCACTCGTTGGTAATTCATGTTTTGAAGAAATTGGCATTTTAATGTGTGTAGAAGACTTATGTATGTAAAATTGCTACAATCATATCTTCGCCAATTATTGACTGATTTGTTAGAACAAAGCATGAAATGAAAGCTTGTGATGAGGCCTTCCTTTCTAATGGTATGAAAATCTACATTTTTATTTTTACCGACAAGTGCAGGGTTTTGCTATAGCCAGTCACATTTAGCTAAAGGAGGACTGAATATTGATACCTGGTGAGGGGGTACCCTTCATGACGGATGATGGGGAAGGTCCGGGGATGGATGGTGGTGAGGCCAGGGGGTAGGCACCAGGAGACATGGTGTACTGAATAAGAGAGAACATGAGGAAGATGAGCATATAATAACAATAAAAATAATGTTTCGATTTCTATAGCGCCTAATATGATATTGATAATCATCTGTAAGCGCTTTACAATGATATTATTACCCCAGTCATAGGATACAATGCAAACCAGCACACGTTGTGTGCACCATCTCCACTCCCTGGGGAGCATTCCTTCCAAGCGGCTCATGGGCATTGAGAAGATCGTTCACATAAAGGCTTTCACCTCCTACCGGGTACCCATTTATACACCAGGGTAGAGAGCAGCAATGTGGATTGTCTTGCTGAAGGACAAATGCGATGGGCATTATAACCAATACTTGATCCAAATTTTAGACCTTTAAAACAATTCCAAACATTAGGGTTAAAAAATTATATATTGACAAAAATCACTAAAAAAACATAAGGGCAAAAGTTTGAAAAAATTAAGACAAACAAAGAGTGTGCCCCAACCCAATCAGTCTGAATACGCTACATCACTGACTCTAAAATATGACTATCAGTATCATCTACATCATCATCAAGCTCAGGTGGCGCTGTAAAGCGCTGCTGTGGTCTTCACGAAAGCACTCCATGCAACTCTATCTTCTGCTCTATCTACTCTATCTATTAGTTTCTCAACTCCTTCAGTCTGCCTAACGATGTGCTCAAAGTACTTTTCTCGTTTCAAATCGTTCGTTTAAAAAATATGACTAGCAATTACAAATTTCCAGCATTGATAATTTTGCGTGGTGAATCTCCAACTAGGATATTTTTTTTTTAATCAAAAGCAAATTTGTTTCTCTAAATTTTGCTCTCAATCCCTGTTTGACATGATGTGACTAACAAATGATACTTTATTTGCATCAAGATGAAAATAAATAAAAACAATTTGGTTTATGGCACCAACCTGCTGAGAAGCGAGGGGTGGATGCGGCGAGGCCGGCGTGGCGGGGTTGCTGCTCCCAGGACCCCCGGGGGCCGTGGGAGGGGTCATGGGGTACGCGAAGCCCCCTCTCGACATGGGCGAGGCCCCCGGAGGGTAGGCGGTCGGCACCTGAGGGAGGTAGGGGTCTGGCGGGGTGGGGCCAGAGTCCACCATGGGGGAGAGGGGGTTGGCGTCGTCCTCGTTGGAGTGCAGGGTGCGACTGTTGCGGTGCTGCTGGTGGAAGGACACCGCGTCATCGATGAACAGCTCCAGGAAAAACTGAAAGTCATTTGGAATAAAAGTGAAAGAAAAACAAATATTTAATTGAAAATTAATTGACTGTAACCGTGTAAATGTGTGGCCTAGGGTATGTGCAAAATTTGGCATGGGGAAGACTTAAACTAAACCTTTAAAAACTGGTGACCAGTCCTGTGGTAATGTTGATCATTCTGAAATCTCCATAGACTTTGTACACATGCCACTCGGTTCCTGTAGTCAAGGGGTTAATTCATAATTAATTTCATAGGGTCTGCATGTATTTGACTAAATAACATTAAATAAACACATGCATGTAATTTACAGACTATGAGATAACTCAAAGTATAAATATGAAAAGGAGGAGGGGAAGGGGGGTGGGGGGGGGGGGGGGGGGGTTGGTCTTATGCAGCTTTTTAAAGACGTACATGTACTTCCCTTTTGAGGGAAGCCAGAAGGAAGCTGTTTGTAAATCGATTCTTTTTCATCTATAAACTTTGATATCATTAGTATAAAGATAATGTAAGACTAGTTGCCCAGCGACGCCAAGCTTGCGCGCATAGGATCCTGCATGTAGTAATCTTGCGCTCCGAGTCTTTCGGTGAGCGTATTATTGCATAAATAAACGTCGCCAACAGTGCATACAAAATTATGGGTGAAATATATATATATATAGACAGGCTTACCTTCAGCCCTTGGACTGGGTACATGCCGTCCACCACCTTGCGCATATCAAACAGACTGAAGGCTCCATCTGAAACAGGAGGAAAAAAAAACGATGCTGAAATTAATATTCTTTTACTCTTAGCTGCTGGTTGTCTACAGTTCCACATTCTGTTCGGATCAAACGTACCTCTAACTGCTACAGTGCTCTTTGCTACTACTAATAGGTTTGATTTACAATATAGCAATAATATGATACAATATCATCTCTAAGTGCCTTACACTATTAATACCCTGGGTCATAGAAAACAATGCAAACGAGCACACATTGTGTGCACCATCTCCACTCCCTAGGGAGCATTCCTTCCAGCGGCTCAATACAGATTTTGAAAGACCAGTCAGTAGTGAGTGCTCCATTGCGGCAAAAGGGCAAACTTTGTGCATGAAAATGAAAGCCAACCTCGCAACTACTATCCTCGAATTTTACTCTGTTGAAATTAATATTCCTTTCCTAATAGCTAATAGTCTTTAATGTCATTTTCTGTTTGAACTACAACATACCTCTCACAGCTACAGTGGTGTGGCAAGATCGGTAGAGCGCGCGCTTTCTGATCTCGAGATCCCGAGTTTGAACCCTGCCCACTCCGTTTGTCCTTCAGCAAGACAATTAATCCACATTGCTGCTCTCTACCCAGGAGTATAAATGGGTACTTGGTCGGGTGTTAATAAGCCTTCAGCGCCCGTTGGGCAGCTTGGGCTAGTATGCTCCCCAGGGAGTTGAGATGGTGCACAAGATAATTGTGCGGGTTTGAACTGTACCTGATGACCAAAGGTAATAATGCGCCTCTGAATAGGGCACCTATAAATGCTATATATTATTATTATTATTTTTCCCCTTGAAGCGTATATCGAGGCAGTATGCATTGTGGAACACCAAATTAAAGCAAGGGGGTGAAAACCTAACTTGTAACTGCAAATTAAGATTTCTATTTGAATGAATATTCAACGTACCTCGAATGGCTACAGTGCTCTTTCCCTTGCAGTGTATGTCCAAACAGTACGCGTTGTGGAACACCAGTCGGTAGTGCGTGCTCGACTGGGGGGGCAGGGCAAACTTGTGCATCGGAATGAAAACCTTACTTGTTACTACAATTCTAGAATTCTAGCATTAAGATTTCTAGTTGATAAATTAATATTCAACGTACCTCGAACGGCTACGGTGCTCTTTCCCTTGCAGTGTATGTCCAGACAGTACGCGTTGTGGAAAACCAGTCGGTAGTGCGTGCTCGACTGGGGGAGCAGGGCAAACTTGTGCATTGGGATGAAGACTTGGTTGGTGGCCGCTGCTAGTCCCAGCGAGGGCATGAGGGGCAGCTTGCAGATGGCGTGGAGCGTGCTCTGACTCTCGCACAACGTCTGAACAAAATGATAAACGGTTCACCTTACATAAAAGCTGGGCTCGACACTAGCACTTGCCCCCTTGACCGGGGCAAGTAAATATTGGTGTTGGGAAAATAAGATATGTAAATTGTCTAGTTTGCTTGCCCGATCGGGCAACTAAATAATTGTTCAACTACAAGAGAGCAATGCAATTTCATATACTATATTTAGAAGAAAGACGGCAAGTCAATTTCGTATTGGGGCAAGAAAAGTGTCAAAATGTATTTTACTCACCCGAATAGGCCACATATAAGAAGAAAAATTAGTGTGGAGGCTTGATAAAGGGATCTAGAAACATGTGTCTAAAGCAACCAAACTCACTTGCAACTCAAGTGTTGTTTGATGACTGTTTTTTGTCTAATTTTATCTTTGTAATTGAGATATTTATGAATGAATTTGAAGCTAGAGCGCTTCGACTCAACAAATATGCCACCAACAATCTCTGACTCTCGCACAACATCTGAACAAAATGATAAACGGTTCACCTTACATAAAGGGTTCTAGCAACTTTGTCTGACTCTCGCACAACTTCTGAACAAAATAATAAACAGTTTACCTTTTATAAAGGGATCTAGCAATGTTGTCTGACTCTCGCACAACGTCTGAACAAAATAATAAAAAGTTCACTTTTCATAAAGGGATCTTGCAACTTTGTTGGAATAATGTTCACTTATATTGCGCAGCTGACTATATTGATATATATACTCCACTGCGCATTAAATACAAAACGTGTGTATTATTACCCCGGCTTTAGCCGAGCTGACTCAGGCGCATCAAGCATTTCGAGGAATAAATTGAAATGAAATGAAATTAATTTATTTACCAAACGACAATATCGTTTACAATATAACATAAATCACATTATGATAATCACAATTGATATGATTTCATTGTTGGTAATTCCTGCCCGGTACCCATTTACTACACCTGGGTTGAGAGCAGCAAATGTGGATAAAGTGCCTTGCCGAAGGGCGCACATGCCGCGTTTGGGTGAAACCCTGATCAAGGCACCCTTGGTCCAAACTACTTAACAATAAGCCTGAGTCATGTCGGAATTTTTTTGTTCCGGAATCCGCCGGTGTTGTGCCGGTCAGAATCGGGTATTCCGATAAAAAAAAAACCTGCCAATGAATGATACGGAACGAACACGCACTAGAAGGTCTGCCATAGCTTCGGCAGCGCAGGCATTACCTGCAAAAACAGCAACAAAAAAAAATGCGCTGATTATATCTCGAACATTTTCTAACTTGCTCGAACCTGCATGTGTATATGAACTGAATTAAGCTTGTACATACAACGACACGAATAAGTCAACACTAACACTTCACTTGTATACTTTGCGTGCAGCTTATCGGGTATTTTTTCTTACGCAAGATATCCATCCGCCGGGAATTGGGGAATTCCCCAATTCCCGGCGGATGGATATCTCGCATAAGAAATGAGACCCATAACCTGCACGCAAAGTATATGAGTGATATGGCGGGCTGTATCGGAGCATTAGTTTAGTACCGATAGAGGGCGGACTGGATGTCAACGTTTGAGAATCGTTTGATCCATGTGCATGTGCAGTATTACGTACATGACTGTGTAGTATGCATGATACACGTACGGGTGACATGGTACGGCGCAGCTCTGACTGATAGCAGCTAGCTGCGGGCCGGGGCCGGGGCGCGCCGGGGTACCTAGTCTCCGACGTCGATCGTATGCCGTACTCGCCGCACCGCGCGCTAGATCGGCTGTCATAATAAACGCAGCGGATTTCTTGTCGTTGTAAGTTGCATTCGACATCGTCTTTCTTGTACTTTTTTGTCATTTGTTTTCTTCTGATAGTTTTCTACTACAAAATATGAATTTTTGAGGAAAAAGAGGTTTTCCGCGATTTTCATCGGAATACCGTAATGGAGAAAACAAAACCGGAACACGCACACACCGGACGGATTCCGGTATTCCGTCCGTTCCGACCCAGGCTTACTTAACAATATCAATAAATTCTTTACTCACCTTGATCAGTTTGGGCAAGCTCTTCTCCAAATTCAGTTCGTGCTCAAGGTATGATAGGACCACGGTGTGACAGTTGGCTGATGACGTTGACCCTACTGCGCCAAAGACCATCCTGAACCGTCTCATGTCCGGATCCCAAAATACAGTCACCTAGAGAAGGAGAGTTCAAAAGATAAGTGTTATATGAAATTAAAGAATAATGTACAGTAAGGTAAACAAGAGAAATACAGTTTGTGCTCCAGGTTATGATAGGACCACCCACGGTGTAACAGAAGGCTGATGACGTTGACCCTACTGCGCCAAAGACCAGCCTGAAACGTCTCGTGTCCGGATCCCAAAATACAGTCACCTAGAGGAAAATGATTTCAAACAATCAGAGAATCACATACAGTTCAAGACAGCAGTTCAGTTCCTGCTCGAGGCAGGACAGTAATGTACACAATAGAAACGTGCTGAATGTATTGTATACACACATATCTAATTATCTTCTTGATACCAAGCTTCATTTATTGACAATGAATAGAGGATACAAGCTATTCATATCATCTTTCATAAAGACCCAGATCAAGTGGAAACATGTAATTTAATTTGGTACTCCGGACGGTAAAAAGCCAATAGAGAAAAGAAAAGTTGATTTAATTATCCTTGGGTTAGTGCCCAGTTTATATAGCTTCTAACTATTCGAGCAATGAAAAGGGTTTCTTGGGAACTTCCCCCATTCAAGGGTCTTTGTGGCTCAATGGTTGATCACCGGTCTAGCAATCCGGAAGATCTGTCTTAGGTTTGATTCCCGCTGAAGCCTATTTTTCTTTGCTCATTTTTAATAATTTTTAACACCTAACATGCCAAGTGCTTAGATTACAGCTACTGCTTGGATGCCACGTGCTTGATTGCATGCAATGGTAATAGAGTACTTGACCATGCCCATTGTATTGTGGGGTGGCATTGTATACGTAAGTGGCTCTATTGTTCAGTGCACACCCTAATCTTCAGGTTTGGGGCATTTGCTTTTCAATAGATTCCTTTCAAATTCCCCAAAAGCAATTTATCTGTGGCCTTCCAATTTATGTGGCACTAGGAATGGGCTCCTCTGGCACCTTTTGGGTTAATCATTAAAAAAAAAAAAAGTTCGCTTACAGTGCTGGTTCTGTCTTTCCCGTAAGCAATGGTGAGCTTCTGATAGGTGAAGGATATGATGTCCGCATTGCTGGCGAGAGGGTTATCTGCAGCAGAGAAAACAAGGAGTAAAAACTTGTTACTTTAAAGTAATCCATTAACTTTGTAAAATTCAAAAAAAAAATCACTTGGAGCTTTCATACTTTTCTTGTACCTTGCTGTTTGGCTTATAGTAACAGAATAATGGAATGTTTTTGTATTTTTATAATGTCTCCCTAATAATGAAGATATTTAACCCTAACCAGGCCGGGTTATTTTGGCTATGCTTTGGCCAGGGGGGTGGATTCCCCCCTCGGCCGTCGAACGCGCGGCTGCCACAAAATATGGCACGCAGATAGCTTGCAACATAATCTACAAGATTGCATGGTTACTTTTTAGAAAATAATTAATTTTTAATTTATTATGCAAATTTATGCAGAAATACCCTTTTTGTCTGTTAATCCCTAAATATTGCTCAGAATTTGCTAATTTGGTGCATGAATATTCTTTATGACTTAATTTACAGGTTTTGAACATTACAAATTGTGACAGCCAAAATTTTCCTTATGTATTTCTTTGTTTTTGGAAATTCTTATGTATTTCTTTGTTTTTTCGACTTGTGTTTTTTTTTTTTTTTTTTAATGGAATAAATTATTGATCATTTACCATTTTCAGCCCAAAACTAAATGATTGCAGTGACTAGAATGAAAAATAATGAAGGTTTTGTATATTCTATAAAAAAATCAATTTCCATAGGATTTGTATGCAAATCACAAAATTTAGCGATTTTCGGCCGACGTTCACTTACAAAAGGTCACGTGACTTTAGAACAGTATACCCGGTCGTCGCAAATTTGGTTTCAAAAGTTGCGCAAGACTTCAATGAAAAATCTCATGAAGTCGCGCGGCAATACCTGCGTGCGTTGCGAAAAGTCAAGAGGGGGTGGATTACACCCCCCTCCCCCTTATGCCTTCTAGCCAAGCACTCAGTATTTATAGAATTGTGAAGGGAGAGTTGAACACACTGAATTACCAGAGAACTAGCCCCCTTCTGTAACTTTTACTGCATAATAGACGTAGACCTAGGCAGGGCTCCACACATACATTTTTTGTCAGTGGCCCGGTCGGGGCAGTGAAATAATTTCTTCCCCTTTTCTGGTGGCCCGAAAGAAAAATTTACTGGCCCCAAAATTCTATTTCATGAGTTAACTTGTTTACTATATAAAATGTCACTCTTTCCTATCAAACCTGTGATTATAGATGAAGCATGACATGGAAGAAAACAAGATTTTTCTCATTTTGTAAATGTAAGGTTGAAAATCTGCTTGCCCTATCGGGCCGCCAAAACATGAATTGTATACATTTTTGCTGGCCCGAAGTGCAATTTCACTGGCCCCGGGCCAGTGCGAGTGTTGAATCAGAGATTGGTGCTGACTTTTGTGCCTTTTTTGTGACTTTAACCCTTTTTTTCTTTTTACTTACCACTAATCCAACTTGCCCTAAATGTTTGCGTGAGGGAGAGATACGGGAGCTGCATGGGCAGGTCTAGGGTCAGCTGGTAGAGGTGACCGATTGAGTCCCAGTCCCTTAGCAATTGTCTGACCACTGAGTGACTTCCATGCACCTTGTAGTGTAGATATACCAGACGTGTTGGACCTACGGAATGAAACAGAATAAAAACATACAAGGATGAATCGACCACGGGTAGTTCTCGGGTCAGCTGGTAGAGATGACCGATTGAGTCCCAGTCCCTTAGCAATTGTCTGACCACCGAGTGACTTCCATGCACCTTGTAGTATAGATACACCAGACGTGTTGGACCTACAGAATGAAACAGAATAAAACATACAAGGATGAATCTACTACGGGTAGTTCTCGGGTCAGCTGGTAGAGGTGACCGATTGAGTCCCAGTCCCTTAGCAATTGTCTGACCACTGAGTGACTTCCATGCACCTTGTAGTGTAGATACACCAGACGTGTTGGACCTACGGAACGAAACAGAATAAAAACATACAAGGATGAATCGACCACGGGTAGTTCTCGGGTCAGCTGGTAGAGGTGACCGATTGAGTCCCAGCCCTTAGTAATTGTCTGACCACCGAGTGACTTCCATGAACCTTGTAGTGTAGATACACCAGACGTGTTGGACCTACGGAACGAAACAGAATAAAAACATACAAGGATGAATCGACCACGGGTAGTTCTCGGGTCAGCTGGTAGAGGTGACCGATTGAGTCCCAGCCCTTAGTAATTGTCTGACCACCGAGTGACTTCCATGAACCTTGTAGTGTAGATACACCAGGCGTGTTGGACCTACGGAACGAAACAGAATAAAAACATACAAGGATGAATCTACCACGGATAGTTCTCGGGTCAGCTGGTAGAGGTGACCAATTGAGTCTCAGCCCCTTCGCAATTGTCTGACCACTGAGTGACTTCCATGCACCTTGTAGTGTAGATATACCAGACGTGTTGGACCTACGGAACGAAACAGAATAAAAACATACAAGGATGAATCTACCATGGGTAGTTCTCGGGTCAGCTGGTAGAGGTGACCTATTTGAGTCCCAGCCCCTTAGCAATTGTCTGACCACCGAGTGACTTCCATGCACCTTGTAGTGTAGATACACCAGATGTGTTGGACCTACGGAACGAAACAGAATAAAAACATACAAGGATGAATCGACCACGGGTAGTTCTCGGGTCAGCTGGTAGAGGTGACCAATTGAGTCCCAGTCCCTTAGCAATTGTCTGACCACTGAGTGACTTCCATGCACCTTGTAGTGTAGATACACCAGACGTGTCGGTCCTACGGAACGAAACAGAATAAAAACATACAAGGATGAATCTACTACGGGTAGTTCTCGGGTCAGCTGGTAGAGGTGACCGATTGAGTCCCAACCTCGTCATTCTCATCATCATCACCATAATCATCATTATCATCATCATCATCATCACCATCACCATTACCATCACCTTCAAAATCATCATCGCCATAACCACCATCATCATCATCATCACCACCATCACCATCATCGTCTTCATCATCATCATTATCACCCTCCTCATCCTTGTCTTCAAAAATATCACCAACATCAACATAATCATCTTTATCATCATCATCATCATCAATAAAAAAGAAATTAAATTTACAAAAAGACATACCTTGCTCTTTTGATGAGCTGCATGACACAGGACAGTTAGCAAACACCAGCTATAAATACAATAATGAATAAGAAAAGTGTAAAAATCTTATTTTTAAATTCTTTATTGCGTGACTGAAGGAACGTATTTTATATCGCAAAGAAATGCAAGCATATAAAATTAAAAAACACAAAATATCCCTTGTATAGAACATTTTTACAAATTTAAATGAACCTGTGTTCAAATAGTACCTGCTTATAAAGTCCACCATTTCTGTCACCATTGGGTGGTCTTTATAGAAAGGTCTCACTAGATTTGTTCTGCTAAAATAGAACACTGTTATATGTCTCCATGTGGTGGTCTCTTTATAGAAAGGTTTCACTGTATTTGTATGGACAAATAGCAAGCTGATTGTGTGAGTATAACTTTTTTTAATCTGCAGTTTTATCAAACCCTTCATCAAATCATCAAACCTACCTGCACTTGCCACATCCCGTGTTGGTTCTTGTGGAGCCTGATGGAGCAGTCCAAGAGGGCTCCCCTCAGCGCCGTGCTGGTTCCCGCGGGAACCCCATTACAAGAGGGGAGGGCACACAGCTTGACGACAAGCCCCACCCCTTCACCCTCGACCTGGATGCCCTGGTGCGACAGGTTGTTTGAGGCAAGCTACAAGGAAAATGATAAAAGAAGGGATAATTAGATAGATTTAGAAAGAATAGTTGATTTAATACACGCTAACTTTGAAGGTAATCAATTTGATTCATAATATTGGTGACCTCACCGTATTATGAGGTTAAGAGCTATCCTAATTCTTTGTGTAGAACAGTTTAGGAGCCCCCAAAAGCACTTAAAAGCTAAATAATTATAATAATAATTCTCTATTTATATAGCGCCTAATATGATTGATAATCATCTCTAAGCGCTTTCAAATGGTATTATTACCCCGGTGATTGGATGCATACTGAAATCAACCCAGCACACAAAGTGCACGTTTGCCACTCCCTGACCCACGCCAATAATATGTCCCAAATAACCTTGCCTCTTTGCTAGGCTTGATGCAAGGTATGCGTATGTTGCAGATAGATACGATGTGGGCAAGTTCATGACCAAGAATCTCACAGTGCTCCACCATCAAAAAATTGCAATACTTATCTTACCTTATCTAAACAATATCTTACACCCATCCCGATTTCTTTTGGTAGAAAAGTTTGTGAGGATACTAAAAAGCTATAAATGATCTTACTTCTTCGCATAGCTTGATGAACGGGATGCGTATGTTGCAGAGAGATACGATGTGGGCAAGTTGGTGGTTGAAAAACTCGCAGTGGCTCGTCATCTTTTTCTTCTTTCGGTTGAACAGCTCTTCGTGGTAACTCTGTTGAGGGAAACGAAATGAAGACAAAAACTGCTGAAAATCTGCTAACAAATTGCCAGTGAAATGAAAAGTGAGTCAGTAGGAGCCTAGCATTCGATCCGAGCAGAATATTTGTAAGGTCAAAATGAAGGGCAAAATGAAACAAAATACTGCTGAAAACTGCTTTTCTACAAAAACATTGCCATTGAAATAAAGCGACTCAATATGAGCCCAGCATTTAATCATAGCAGAATCTTTGTGTCTGAATGTTCCCCTTAATATCCATGATTCATTTTCAAATTTCCATTTTGTTCAAAAGATATTTATGATTGAAGTGTTCATATGTTAAACTATCCACGGGATAGTCATAACCATGTACAAATTGAGTGCAATGAGTTAGTGAAAATCACTTCCTATTTTTGCTCATTACTCGGCCATATAACGTCCATTTAACTTGAAACTTTCACACAATACCCAGTGGACATATCAGATAACAATAATATACATTGTATGAATCACTCATCACTTTTTGCACATGTCAACAAAGTTACTAGATCCCTTTAATGCGAGTCAGTAGGAACCTAGCATTCGATCCTAGCAGAATCTTTGTCAGGGCAGAATGACAAAACAAAAGAGGAAAACAAATGTCTTTAATACAGAGGCCATTTTAAACTAGGCTAGGTTGTGCACACTGCATGAGTTTAACACTGAGCCAGTGTGCATTCAGCACCGAGCGCAAGGCATTTGCAAGATGGCGATGGACAAATCAAAACTTCCTTTTCAAAACTTACCTTTCTCTTGTTCTCTTCGTCAACTTCAAGACCTATGGTGAGAGAAAAAAAAACACAGATTTGATTCTGATCTAAACTATTATCATACATTTTTGTTTGTTCAAAACCATTCTTCTTTTTAAGTGTCCATTCAAGTACCAACAGCTTGATTTTCTGGAGCTGAATCGTGGATTAGCCTTCCCTCCTCCTTTTGCATACATCATCAGAAAGCTATTTTTAAAATGTGTACAAACTGTTTAATAATTCATTATAAAAACCTCTCTTCTTGCCCCCCCCCCCCCCCCCCCCCCCCATCCCCCTGCCTCCTTACTCCTACCCGTAATTACAATATGTTAACCCATTGCCTACAGCAACCTGGTTGGTCCTGTATTAACTCTATGGAGATTGCAAGATAAAGAAGGGAACAGGTTAACCCATTGTCTACAGCAACCTGGTTGGCACTGTATTGACTTCACAGTGATTGCAAAATGTAGTAGGGAACAGGTTAACCCATTGCCTACAGCAACCTGGTTGGCACTGTATTGACTTCACAGTGATTGCAAAATGTAGTAGGGAACAGGTTAACCCATTGCCTACAGCAACCTGGTTGGCACTGTATTGACTTCACAGTGATTGCAAAATGTAGTAGGGAACAGGTTAACCCATTGCCTACAGCAACCTGGTTGGCACTGTATTGACTTCACAGTGATTGCAAAATGTAGTAGGGAACAGGTTAACCCATTGCCTACAGCAACCTGGTTGGCACTGTATTGACTTCACAGTGATTGCAAAATGTAGTAGGGAACAGGTTAACCCATTGCCTACAGAAACCTGGTTGGCACTGTATTAACTTCACAGTGATTGCAAAATGTAGTAGGGAACAGGTTAACCCATTGCTTACGGGGAACCTGGTTGGCACTGTATTGACTTCACAATGATTGCAAAATGTAGTAGGGAACAGGTTAACCCATTGCCTACAGCAACCTGGTTGGCACTGTATTGACTTCACAATGATTGCAAAATGTAGTAGGGAACAGGTTAACCCATTGCCTATGGGAACCTGGTCGGACATCCTATGGGAACCTATGGGAGCCCGTTTTGATTTTCTGGGGTTTGCAAAATCTAGTAGGGAACCCATTGCCTATGGCAACCTGGTATGAACTCCATGGTAATTGCAAATCAAGTAGAGAACAAGTTAACAGATCTACTCTTTTGTCCCCCAAAAAGCGCAAGCTCCACTTACTCTCTATAGGAGTGTCCGGTCCCCGTATAATAGTGGAATGGTCCAGATCCACTAGTGCGTCTGGGTTCAGGTATGTTTCAGCCGTGTTGGTCCCGTCCGTTGGGGTGGGGGTTGACCCACCCTGGGGCGTAGTTTGGCTCTCAACGTAGGACATTTGCGTGCAGTGGAGAAGGTGGTAGCGGCATTGGAAATCCGCGACACCCTTGCCCTCCTGAAAATCGACAACCTTCAACAAAAACAAAATATAGACATATATAAAATATACAAAATAATAGCAAAGAAGGCAAATACACTTCTTTTTTTTAGTAGTTAATAAATTTGCTTGTTTGTGAAAGAAATATTCAAACATTTATGGTGTCTGACTCAATGGCCTGTATATTTGTAGGTTTGTACAAACCATGGTTTGACGATGGTTTACATCTATGGAATGCTGCTCGCATACCGTAAATTGTAAATCAACATTGGTATGGAGTTTACATTCCTTCTCCATCAGTTTACAAATGGCATTCCATAGATGTAAACCTTGGTCAAACCATGGTTTGTACAAACCTCCTACAAACCTCCTTTGTGAATACGGGCCTAAGATGGTGTAGAGCAATTGATGCAAGTAGCATCACTGGAATCTACGCCTCCTATGTCTTCAAAGAAATCTTCAACATCATCAGGTATATTTAAACGAACGGTCATACTATTTTACATCTTTAAAAAAATATCACTAACCATCATCATCATTATCATTATCACCATCACCATCATCTGTACTCTCATACTCACCAGATAGAATTGTGGATGTTGGATGAGGCAGAGGTAGAAGTGATGAGGGAGCAGTCTTCCTCATCAGAACTACTAACCACTATCAGCGTCATCATTATCATCATCATCACCACCACCACCATCATCATTATCATTACCATTATCATTATCATTATATTTAGCTAAATATGGACGTTGGTATAGATATAGGTATACATTAATTGTTATTTATGTTCCGTAATGCTGCATCTTCTGGAGCCAGTGTGTGAGGGTTCACATGCCCTAGGGCAACAGTAATGCACTTTACTTTTGTGAACCCTGACCCACACACTGCTTCTAACTATTTTCTTCTGTCTTGTAACTTGTATTTTTGTAATTTGTGCATATATAGTTGTGTTGTATTTTACATTGTATTGTGCTTTTTGGTCGAATAAATAATAATAATAAAATAATTATCTTCACCATCATCATCATCATCCCCATTATCACAGTTCATGATAGCATCATCATCCTAAATATCATCATTCCGATAAGCATGCTTTTCATCATCACCAATCATCACTATCATCACATCACTATCACCATCATCCCTCAACTCTTGAACTCACCAGATAGAACTGTGGATGTTGGATGAGGCGCAGGTAGAAGTGATGGGGGAGTAGTCTTCGTAGCGGATGTTCGGGAGACAGCGGCACGAGGGGTAGATCCTTCAGGAAGGTCACGGGGAGCATCGACACAGAGAATCGACAGTGACGCATGAAAAGCATGATCCTGTATGGGAATAAAGGGATAGTACAGTTAAGGTTTAAAGGGATCTAGTAACTTTGTTGACAAGTGCAAAAAGTGATGAGTGATTAATAAAATGTGTATTGGTGTTATCTGATATGTCCACAAAGTAATGTGTGAAAATTTCACCTTAATTAAATGTTTTTTGGCCGAGAAAGGAGCATCGACACAGAGAATCGACAGTGACGCATGAACAGCATGATCCTGTGTGGGATTAAAGGGGTAGCACAGTTTTGGTTTAGAGCGCACTCCAAGAAATAATGTATTTGTGAGGTAATGAAAAACTAAGTGTACAATTTGAAAAAAAAGCATATAATGACTTTAAAGGGATCTAGTAACTTTGTTGACATGTGCAAAAAGTGATGAATGGTTGATGCAATGTATATTATTGTTATCTCATATGTCCACAGGGTATTGTGTGAAAATTTCAAGTCAAATGGACATTGCATGGCCAAGTAATGAGCGAAAATGCAAAGTGATATTCAATAACTCACTGCACTCACTTTGTACACAGAAGAAGAACTCGCCCGGAGTTTTTCTTATCTGAATACTTTGATCGTACATATCCTGTCCCATGATTTTATTGTTAATACGAATACAACAAGGTATGAGGGAACCGCTAGAATGAAAATTTTATTTTGAGGATTTGGACAATGTTACTAAGTCCCTTTAAAGAGATAGTACAGTCTAGGTCTAGAGGGCACTTCAAGAAATTATTTGCTTGTGAGGTAATGAAAAACTAAGCGTAAAATTTGAAGAAAACAAAATCACATGCCTTTGAAGGGATAGTACAGTTTTTGGTTTAGAGGGCACTTTAAAAAATAATTTATTTGTGAGGTAATGAAAAATTATGCGTAAAATATGAAGATAAAAAAATCACACAACTTTAAAGGGATATTACAGTCTAGGTTTAGAGGGCACTTCAAGAAAAAACAATAAAGGTAATGAAAAACTAATATAATATTTGGAGAAAAAAACATTAATTTAAAGACAAAATAAACTTTTGTTTGATCAAAATCGGGTAAGAAACGGCCAAAACATCCATAAATATATCCAATTGAAATACATATTGGGCCTTACATTTATGCAATGATTTATGGTAACCCGTTCACTACATGATTCTGAAATCCACATAGACTTTGTACATAGCCCACCCGGTTTCCGTAAGCAATGGATTCAAAAATTAATAATGCCCATAAATTCTCAAAAATGCACCAAAGTGGCTTTTAAATTGTTTTTGATGATCTGTCTATCAAAGTATTATTCTTCAAAAGAGTACCATTCATACCTGAGTTTTGTGACGAGAGGCTCCAGTTTTGCCCTGTCATAGTTCAGACTGTGTTCAATTTCCTCCAGCAAACCAGCATCTAAAATAAAAACAAAGCATTGATATTTGTACAAACTGTATTCTCAACATTTATCATAGCATAAATGTATTACAAAACAAAAATATAACAATGATATCTTAATATCTTATTTATTACTAAATAACTAATATTAAAGACCACATGCTAACAAGGGAATTATTTTCTGTTTCCCTTCAAGTCTACTCAATTTATTATTTCTGTAGAAATGAGTAAGATATCATAAAAAGACAATATTGTTCTTATATGATGGTAGTTTTATCTTTAAAATTACATAAATTGCATTGAAAGATTGTTGCATATACAAGCGCTTTAATTTGTTTATGCTTCTCACCACAGTGTGCGATGCTAGGGCTGTATGATCCAGTCTGCATGTCGACCGACACAACCAACTGTTCATCGGAGCTGCACGGGGCGACGACGGGAATGCATAGGAGAGCTGGTGTGCCTTCAACATTGGCTGAGAAAATAGCGGGGAGAAAATATAAATAAGTTCATTCTTGTAACTTAGCAACAGCAAAGTATGTAACAAAATACAAAATTGTATCCAATTCTTTCTAGTTTGCATGTCGACCAGCACAACTAGCTGTTCATCGGAGCTGCACGGAGTGACGACAGGAATGCATAGGAGAGCCGGCGTGCCTTCTACATTGGCTGGAAAAAAAGAGCGGAAAAATATATAAACTACCAATAAATTCATCACATCTCAAGAATGAAAATTGTTTAACAAATACCCCCAAAAAAGTTTTAGTATAAATAAATGCATTTTTTTTATCAAGACTACTTTCACAACTGCAAACATTAATTTGAGAAGGTCACAAAAAGGAATCAGAGACATAGTTATGAAATACATAAGAATAAAGGTAACGTAATCAGGGAGATGTTTAAATTTGCTTGTCATGGTTCGTACTTGAGTCAAATTTTCAAGTCAAATTCTGTGACTTTCCATGACCTTTATTGCAAGAATTACATGACTTTTCCGTGACTTTTCACCACTGTCAGAATAAAGTTCTTTGACTTCTTGCAGTACTTTGTGTAACAAAATAGATTCCCAAATCCTTATTTGTATTTCAGTGCTGAAATGCATATGAGGTAAAATTCCATGACTTTCCGCGACATTTCAGATAACTTTACAATTTTCCCTGACTTTCAAGGCCTGGAAAACACAAAGGTAAAATTCCATGACTTTCCAAATTTTCCAGGCCCTGTGTGAACCCTGAATCAGGGAGACTTGGAGCTCTGAGCCCCCGTTTCATAAAACTTTTGTAATTGTTGTAAGTGTCCAATTATTGTAACTACAATGGCACAGCTAAAATGCTTGATGCTGATTGGCTGTTGCCATAGTAGTTCCCGTAATTGGACACTTACATGTACCAACTGGGAAAGCTTTATGAAATGGGGCCCTGTACTTTTTAAGCTCAACTTTAAAAAATGTAATTTACTTACTTTTGAAACCAGGCAAATCCTTCTCAAGATGCCCTTGTAGTTCCTGTGAGTATGAATGAATGGAAAATACAAACTTACAACTGAAAGCGATACAGAAGGACAATTTTCCATTGCATACAATCATGATTATATCCTTTCAAAATGGGAATAAAACAACTTAGCTATAGAGAGAGTTCATACACATATTTTCAAGTCAAATTCCATGACTTTACACTCTGGTATACACACAAAGTTCTTTGACTTTTGAGGGGTACAAATAAGTTTTATAAACCTTTACTAGCATTTCAGTGCTTAAAGGGGTAGTTCAGTTTTGGTAGAGAGGGCGCTGCACATTACAATTTTGTTGTGAGGTAATGAAAAACTGAGTGTCGAATTTGAGAGAGCATGCAATTTTAATGGCAGAATAAACTTTATTTGGTCAAAATCGGTCCAGAAACGGCTGAAATATCAATAAATATATCTGATCTTATAATTATTTGGGGCCCAAATAATTAGATGAATTTTTCAAAAAATTACAAAAATGCATACACTTTTACAACAATTTTCAAAAGCGTTTTTTGAATAGTTGTTGATGATCTCTCTATTTAATCATGATTTTAATAAAACATCACATGCATAATTTTGTATGAAAAATGGTTCAAACCAATGCCTTTTTAGAGAGCGCCCTCTTGTGTTTTAATGGCTCTTTTTTAATGATAATGGGCTTTTTACTTAGTCGTTTGTAATTTTGTATACCTTTCGAGCATGGTGGAGTTATAACTATAAGTTTATAATGTTACTGTCCAGGTTTGGTTACTAAAGTTCAGCCTTACCAAAACTGTACTACCCCTTTAAGAAATGCAGATAAAATGAGATTCCCAAACTTTTCATGACCCACGGCCATGAGATAATTTCACAAGTTTTCCCGACTTCCATGGCCTGGAAAACACAGTAGTCAAATTCCATGACTCTCCAGGTTTTCCAGGCCCTGTGTGAACCCTGATTGATCAAAGTCACTCCAGTATTGCCAATTTAAGTATATTTTAATACGGGTACGGAGAAGTGCTCACCTTTAGCTTGACTCTCGATCGCACAAGGACAGTTTCTACTAGCAGTCTCTCGATGGACAGGTGATCACACTAAAATAAAGAGGGGGATAAAAACAGATAAATGAACAGCTCAGAAAACTGGTTGAAGAGTTTTAAGTCTATGTTAACTATAAAGCTGAAGATACCCTGTAGATTTCAAACTTTCAAACGTAAAATTTCCTATTTGTGTGTGTGTGTCCTTTTTTACAGCATCTCTGGATAATTGTTTCTCTCACAAACAAAAATCAAAGTATAATTCCAAGTTCTTAACAACAAAAACTCTTCAAATATAGAGGGTTCTCACTTCTGTTCAAATTCAACAGCAATCATCTATCAACAGTAACTACAAGGACAATATTTCCACCATTAAATATGGTTGACTCTACTGAAAATGAAATATAAGATGTCTGAGTAATTCAATAGAAATTTTGAACATAAAAGATAATAATAATAATAATCATAAAAGCAGTAAAAACAGGCATTTAAAAAAAAACATCTATATAGAAATTATATTCTGAGTACCATTTCTAAAGAGGGGACATGGGACACTTGGAGGGCTGTCCAACTTCTATAGCTCCACAATCACTCGTATTGCTAAATGGACTAATCGAAGCAATACATGCTTACCTTAATGGCTTGGTTGACCTGTTTGGCATCTACCATTTCTAAGATGGGGTCATGGGAAACTTGGAGGGGCTTGGCCACATCTTCACCATCGATGCTAACTGTCATCTTGTAGAACTCTGCTGGTTTGGACGTGTGGAGACCTTGTGACCTGTGAAACAATTGAAGACACTTGTTAATATTGTCAGATAAGAAACTGCAAAAATTATTCATTTGGAGTTGAAATATCGGAAAAAAATAAAATCATGCAAAACCAAGTAACAGTGAATCTTTATCTGTGTAATTGTCAATCAGAACTTGCTCTCACTATCTCTTAGGCGTTAGGCCTGCAAGCAGGCCCCGAATGGGGTGTTAAAATGCCCTCCTAACCCAAACATGCCCCTATTTGTCTATTACAGTCCTGCTCCTGTACATTACCTCCAGTATGAGATGATGAGTGATTCTCCCGCCGCGTACTTGTCAATCAGTACATGCCCTCATAAAACTGTATCAATACCATTAAAACCATTAAAACTGCAAGTAAAATGCCCACAAAAATCCCTTCAAATGCACTCTAAATGCCCATAACTGCCCACTTGACAACACAATTCCACTCCTGTACATTACAACATCCAGTAGTAAAGAGATGACGAGGGATTCTCCTGCTGTGTACTTGACATCAGTAAATGGTCTCCCCATCTCTCTTTAACAGCCTCTACCCCTACAACTAAAATACCCTCATATACATGCCCTACTGTACAATGAAAAGTCTGCCCCCGTATATTACCTCCAGTATGAGATGAGTGATTCTACCGCTGTGTACTTGTCAATTAGTACATGCCCTCTAAAACGCTGTATCAGTAACCACTAAAACTTTTAAAGTGCCCCAAAAGACTCCTTGAAATGCCCTACAATCCTGCCCCTGTATATTACCTCCAGTATGAGATGATGACTAATTTTCATGCTGTGTACTTGTCAATTAGTACATGCCCTCTCAAACATTTATCAATAGCCACTAAAATGTAAAATCACCCAAAATGCCCTAAAAAATCCAACATGCCACACTCAACAACAACTAATTTGCCCCTGTACATTACCTCCAGTATGAGATGATGAGTGATTCTCCCGCCGTGTACTTGTCAATTAGTACATGCTCTCCCCATCTCTCACTGATCAGTCTCTGGGCCTGGAAACAATTAAGAAAGGTTGATGTAATCAATATATGTATTGCTTTATTGCTCTAAATATTGCGATCATGGATTAACATTGTTGTTATTGTCACTATCATTACTATTTTTAGTAACATCAAAATAATCGTCAAGATAATCATGAACATCATCATAATTGTAATCAAATCATCATCATCATCTTCACCACAATTATTCTCAACATTGTCGTTGACGTCGTCGTTGTCATCATCATCATCATCATCATCATCATCATCATCATCATCATCATCATCATCAATATCATCAGTAATAATAGTTGTACCAATAGAAGTAGTAGCAGTAAGGTTGTAGTAGAAGTAGTCGTTACAGATATACCAGTAGAAACTAGAAATATCACTGAATGTGATTAATACCCCCACAGTACTGGTTTGTGACCCTTACCCCGAGGACATTATAAAGTGTACCAAGTTTCACAAAAATTACTCAAAAAATGTGGAATTAGTTTGCTCCTCAAAGTTACCTTATAGTTTGTGCAAAATTGTAGTTACCATGGCAACACCTTATCCAACATACACATAAAATATGTCTTGCACACCCTTACCCCAAGAACATCAAGTGTACCAAGTTTCATTAAGATTGCTTGAAAATTGTGGAAGCAGTTTGCTCCTCAAAGTCTTTGCAACGGACCTACCAGCCCACCGACTGACCAACCAACTGACCAACCAACAGACCGACCGTATGCTGATTCCAATATACCCCTTTTCAAACTTTGTTTGGCTGGGGTATAATAACAGTAGTCCTAGTAGTATAATTATCATTCTCATTCTCATTCTTACCTGTGAGTAGAGGACTTCTAGTTGCAGGGACTGGCAAAATGTGTCTGATATTTTACAGTTAAAGAAATACAAACAACCACCATAAATAGAATCTCAACAACCAGTATGAGGAAAAAATATTTCCTTTTTTTTCTACAGCCTTGTGCAATTGGCAGCATATGGCTAGTATGTTCCCTGGGGAGTTGAGAATGTACACAATACCACTATGTCGGTTTGAACTATGCCTGATAACCATAGGTAATGGTATGGGCAGACATGTCAAATTGTGACAGACACGAGCACAATATGAGATGATGATCAATCATATTAGGTACTATATTCACAATTGCTGCTCTCTACCCAGGTGTATAAATGGGAACTCGGAAGGATGGGAACGTGTTTCCTTAGCTGCACTGTGCGCGCCTAATAGGCGACTTGCTGGAATACTCCCAAGGGAGTGGAAAATGTGCACTTAATGTGCAGGATTGATTGCAGTGTGTATCCGTTGACCGGGGTAATAATAATATTGCGCCTGAGAATAGTGTACTAGAGTCATGGCGCATTACAAGTGCTCTATTATGCAAATAGTGCATGGTTTGGAGTTGAATATACCAGAATAGACAACGATACATTTTTAATTTCTCGAGAGCGATTATATTGCATCGAGGCCGCAGGCCGAGTGCAATATAATCGCACGAGAGAAATTAAAAATGTAGAGGTGTCTATTGTGGAATATTTAACGACAAGAAGCATGTACTATTTGTTATATAATATGATTATTTTGAGGAACTGATATGGTTATCATGTTGATTAACCCAAATTGACCTTGCTCAAATTGTGAGTGTTCTCTCCAGCCATTGTCGGCCCTGCGTACTGTGAAAATTGCGCGCTCTGCGCATTTTCCCCATTCAAGAACAAGCGCACAAGAGCACATTACGCACTCCAAGGCAATCCCCTGCGCAGCTCGTTTGGCTCTCTATGGTCAGTTTGTACATACTGAAAAGTTATAATACATATGTATTATAACTTTACCATTGATTATACCGGATTAAGCATCGGTAATCAACCAATGGGAATGCTCAATTTACCTTCATTATGACGTCATCATATTATATATTAATATAAAGATCTATGTTAACGGACGATGGAGGGAATATTACGGAATGTACTCTCTGAGGGACTTAAAATGCTATTGGGGAAAGATTATAAGTCCCGAGACGTAGTTGAGGGACTGATTGTCTTCCCGAAATACAGCATATCAATTGTACATGTCCATCAATGGTGCTGTTATTGTACTTTCATGTTCTCATTTTCAGTATTCAAATAACTTAAATAGAAGTTGATAAAAAATGTTCTGTTGTCAAGGATACGTAGCACGTTGTACATGTCCACCAACGGTTTGTCATCCCCAAACAGTCTGGACTGGACCAACTGGTGAATGTAATTTACCTGGAAAGGGAAAGAAATAATAGATTATTATATTTTATGACTACATCATTTAATATGAGAAACAATAACTTTATTTTTTATGTTAAATTAGCAAATTGAAATGTTATGTGCTGTAACGTTTCACATGAAATGAAAAATCAGAAAGATACATGGAGTTCCAAGTTAAACATTAAATAATGAGCCGTTCAAAATTGCATCAAGGAGACACGCTATTAAAAAGCTTTTTGTCTTGCTCTCATCACAGCACAACACATAAATGAACAGAAAACCAAAACAGCTCAATACGTATTTTAATTGAACAGCTAGCAAAATTGTCAGATGATCCAAAATATTGTATAATGACAGAAATAATAAGGAAAGAAAAGATAACTTACTTGAAGCGGGTGGACGAGAGCTTTTCCTTCTGTAAATGGAATGAACAAAATAAAAACAATTAAAAAACATGTTAAATCTGTTAAAAGCTGACTACACATATTTTCTTCTTGTCCATATCAAGTTTTGAACACATACATGGAGGTGAATGTAAATGACAAAGAAAAATAAGCTTCCTCAGGAATAAAAACAGAGACCTCTGACTTGCTAGATCAGTGCTAAGACAATGCAGCACATGACGTAATTTTATCGCTTGCTGAAAACCGCTTCTGAGGGCCTGACAAGCGGTGCAAGTTTTCTGCTCTCAAGCCTGCATCCAGGAGATTTTTATTAGTGTTGACACTTTCTTATCACTTGCCCCTCTCTCTGTGATAGCACTGGGCTTCGGGGACAGTAAACACAGCTGGGATTGTTGACAGTAGTGACAAAAAGAATGTGACCGAGTTGATTACCACGATGGTGGAAATCAAACTAACGACAGAATCACCTAATGAAGAAGCCCTTCTGATGGCGATCATACCACAAACACCTTTACAATGCTCATGCTAGTAAGAAGCTATATAAACCTGACACAAACCCCAAGGGTTAGTGATAAGTGTGAGAGATCAACAAAATTAATGCAGCTTTTTGTATGTATAATAGATTCAAACTATTGAAACAATCCCATGGTATACTTTTAGCAATTTAGCTACAGTATTAGCTTAACCCCTTGACCACGGGAACCGAGTGAGTTGTGTACAAAGTCTATGGGGAATTCATAAACACGTAGGGAACGGGTTAAAAGACAGCAATTTTCACCTCCAGTATCGGGATCCTGCACCAGTATGTCAATGTTGAGCAACCTCCAAGGTATGGTTCTATTGTCCTCCATCAACGTCAAGGTCACCTACGAATCAAGAGCGGACAAGTTTAAATAAATCAGAGATCAAGTTATCAATCAATGGATAATAATTTAAATATCAATCAATTATTCAAACCATTTAACACACTCACTCCTGCAATCCTTCCTTAGATTCATCCAAAAATCTATTATTGATCAATCAATCATTGATCAATCAATCAATCTTGCATTCACTACACTCAATAATTACTCAATTACTTAATCAAATTATCATATTATCAACCAGCCAGCTAGACCGCCAGACCAACCGACCGACCGATCGATCAATCAATCAATCCATCTGATAAAATCGTCACTAGAAAAGAAAGAATAAAGTGACTCACCTCAAATTCTTGGGGCACTCTGAATTTCACTCTGCCATCCTCTGCAGTAGGAGAAACAAGAGAAGAGGTTTTGCAAATCATAGAAACAGAAATGAGACGTAAGAACTGAAAAAAAGTAACAATATACATGTGACAATTGCATAAAACAGAACATTTCTACAGAAATGCCATGATCAGTTCACTTTGAAAATGTTTACACATCTCCATTTCTACAATTTTGATAAATATTTAGATGCCACAGTAAAAAACAAACAAAACAACAACAACAGCATGAATCAACTATAACTGGGGACCACCTAAAAACATAAGATAGAGTATTTAAATTGGTTTTTATCATTATGCAACATGCCAATAAAGCACTATAATTAGAAATATTTGTTCAGCATGCTCGAAGCCCCACAACCTCCCTCCTGCCCCACCAGTTGTGACGGAAGCTTGTGTACTGTATTCTTAAATCTAGATCCGACTATACAACATAAAACAACACTCCCAAACAACTGCTTGTACGTGTACATACCGATGGTGAGGTTGGCCAGTTGAGGGGGCAGTTGATCACTGGTCACCAGTCGGTGCTGAATGATCTGGTCAAGCCGGTGAAGAACGGTCTCCTTCTCCGACGTCGTGATCGGATCCGGCGGAACGATCCGCTCCTTGATGCACGCCGGCATGCGCTTGTACTGACGCATCGTCAGCACGTCTACGGCGTGGGGGAGGCAGAAATTTGGCAGCCTGAAGAGACGAGATTGAGTTTTAAGAACAAATCCTCAGAAGCATATATACGTGCATAGAGCAGAGTGCAAGAGACAGACACTCACATGTCCATATAAATGAAATGACAGTTAAAACAGACAAGCAATGAATTACAAAATAGGTCTTTCAGTAAAATTAAGTTATAGTATTAAGTATTAAGTTATAATATAAGTTATGGCACCCCTGTTGGTGAAGAAAAAAAAAGGTCTTCCAACTGGAATAAAGCGTGGTTAATACACCAGCAAATATGGTACCATATATAGATATTATTATCATTATTACCTTGCATGAACCAGGTTTTCCCTCGCCATCCTGGACAGCATATCTGCAGTGTCCACAAACAGAAGGGATTGCTGGTCCAAGAACGATGAAATGGCCTGCAAATAAATAGAAAAGGGAACAGTAGCATCATTAATTTCTTTTAAAAAAAACAAAGAATTGGGATGGAGTGGAACCCAAGAGAATTGGATTGCTAGACCAGCCCTCTGACAAACTAGGCAACTCTTTTATTTTCTTTAGCTCATATAGTCAGTTTTCACTGTTCATCATCCATCCATCCAGAAGAGTTACAGCTATTAGCTAATCATGAATTTCTTTTCTTGTGTGTCTGTTATCTTTGTTTGGGGTATGAATAACCATACATTAAAAAAAAAAATTCTTTGGACAGTCTTATAAGTTACCAAGCTGGAATTTATTCCTTGAAATGCTTGATGCACCTGCAAGGCAGCCCGGCTGCAGCCAGGGTAATAATAATGTATATGCGCTTTGGAATCAAATTTCTAGATTAATGGTGCAATATAAATGCTAGTCTATTATTATAAGGTATCAATTTCACTAGGTATAAAACTTTTCTATGAAAGTGCTAATCATCATTCAGATGGCTTATGATGATATTGGTCTAAAAAATAACTTTTTTTTAAATTTTATAAATATCATGAAGTTAATGGATCTCTTTAATTAAGATTTAATACAGTAAATATTTAACAGGCTTTGTGTAAGGGGTTTCCCAAAGCTGTTGCTTAGTTTGAATACAGAGGCAAGTACGATACTTACAGCACATTTGTCCACCTTGGCTGCACTGCCCGCCCACTTGACCAGGGCCAGAAGCCGGATGAAGGACTGCCGAGTGCTCCTCGCAAACTTCACGATCTCAATTTTCCTGTGGAGCGAAGGATATACAATTTTCAGTGCTTGCATATTCAGCAATACCTTCCTATACCTAATCTCAATCACAACAAATTTCAAAAGAAATATATTTTTTTATAATTTCTGTCATACTGGTTGGTTCAGTTCATTGTGTGCAATAATGGACATGTTTATTCAAAATTGATATTTTTAGTGTAATCATGTAAAAGACAGGGAAAATTTTATTTTTTGAGAACTATTATTCAACCTAGTACCTGTAGACATTGAAATAGCACACTAAAAACTGTTTTACATTCCTAACTATGACAAATTATGAGGAGTCTGTAATAATTTTAGCGGGTGTTTTTGCCATTTTACAGGCTAAATTGCCCTGAGCCCCTGTGTTTTGTGTAGACTAGAATAAAAACTTACCTTTCCATGTCCATCTTGCGCGGTAACCTAAAAGAGAAAAGAGGGAAAAGGAATAATAAACCAAATAATATGCCAGATGAATGAGTTGTGATCTTTACTTTTATGAGTATAACTAAGCAGATATTTCTAAATGCTATGGTTTATAAATCTTATCACTTTTTAAAATAAAATACCAAGTTTGTTACACACGTAGTGAACAAAAAATGTCTTTACTCAATATGTAAATCAAAGTACATGCTACAGGATTTCATTGGCTTTCCTAGGCCTTCACATATTAAACATTACTAATATAAAGACAAACCACAGTGGATCCCCACTATGAAGAGCTCTGAAATTCACAAAGCCTACATGTACTTTAATATAACAGGGTAAATTTGCAGATCCCAGCTCTCAAGATTATTGTATTTTTTTCACTAATAAAGATGATAACTTATATTATGATATTATATACATTAACATTAACAAGGTCATTTTCATGGTCCTACTTCCAAGTGCTATATAAATTTTTAAACACTCTTGTAACACTGAATATATGTATTGTTTGAGCTCTTGGAAATCACCCACTAAATTTCAATGAAAATTGAATTGAATTGAATTGAATTTCGGTTCATTGGCAAATTAAAAATCATACCAAAAATCCATAGATTCAAATTGTTATGTTATATAAGAATTAAAAAAAAAAGAATTACATGATCATTGCGGGAATTATACAATAATAAACAAGTTTACCTAACATACAATACAATTACAATACAATAAAACAAAACTTAATTTATAAATTATACATACTGTACAAGTTTTGTATTTATAATGATATGACACACTTACAACTCCGAGAGGATCATAAGCTCGTGGTAGGTCTTCTGCACCAGGTGCTCCAGGAGCAGTCCCAGGGAGATGCTCGCACCGCCTCCCGGGGGTTGCATGGCAACCATCTGCATCCCCACCCCTCCTGGGGTTCCTCCTCCCACTGCCCCTCCAGGCATCCCAGCCCCTGGGGTGGGGGTCTGTACACCAGGCATCTGCTGCTGCTGCTGTAGCCCTGGGGGAAACGGTCCCTGCGGGGTGGGAATTGAATGAACTTGAACACCTCCGCCCGACGCCAATGACATCCTCAGCTCAAATACCAGACGAGACTTCTAGTAGTATATATTCTGTGGGTGGGTTAAAGGGAAGAAAGCAGGATTTACAATACTGTAGGCTTTTGAAAAAGTAGCCCCTAAGAAAAACAAATTAATTCCTACCTTGTACTGTATGGTAGGTGTACTACACATCGGCACTGCTTTTTTAAACCAGCACCCCGCATAACATTTGTTTTTGCGCGTATTGTGAAAAATCGCGCTTGTGATAATCATAATGCATGCTACCCTTAGAAACTGCACTAGTCAAAATTTTGAGGAGAAATAATTTGTAGATCGTCCGCTAGTACACAAGTAAATTTGTGAAATGATGCCAACATCGCACAAGAAATTTAGAGTTGCGTGCACTGTCAAGGAGAGTTGAGGGGTGCCGGTTTAAAAAAACACCGCAATCTTGTGAGGTCAAAAAATAGGCGCGCGTTCGAAGTAAGGACGATATCTTGAAATATAACATATAAATCGCAAATGAAATCTGATCATCGCTTCGGTGTGAGTAAAGTTTGTAAAAACTTGTATGATTTTGAAATATCTTGGGGTGCCGATGTGTAGGGTCTCTCAACCATACTGTGCAGTCTGCATTGCATTGATAATAATGCATGAGTCCTAATGCTGTAACCGATCATCGGATCGGCATGCCGATCCCGATCCGATCATGGTTGATCGGATAATTTTTGCCGATTTCCGATCATGCAGAAAAAATCGGAAAAAAAATCGGATCGGAAAAAAAAAAAAATAAAAAAAATTTTGCCGATCCGATCAAACGATCCAATCATCAAGGTCAGTTACAGCACCAATGAGTCCCGAGTAGAAGAACGCACGTCATCCAAGTCAAGACCAGGACCATATAATGGTCATACCATCGTATGACCATTTACTAAGTAGACATGGTAGATGTGTTCTGAACTAATCATACTGATAGTCATTGTCTCTTTGTTGATTATTATACAATTAAAATCTAAATACTAAACTCTAAAAGTCAAGTCTCAAGATCAAGATTGATTAGTCTAGTCTAGTCTCTAGAGACCATACCTGTACTGTCATGTGTAAAATACTTTGTATGTTACACATGACCAACCAAAAAAATACTTTTTTTTCCACGAGGGCGATTTTGAAAATTTTGAGGGAAAAAAACGCCCTCGTGAAATTATTCACGAGGGCTATTTTGGGGCTCACGGCACACAACACTACATTGTAATGCTGCGCTATACGGGAACAATGTGGGACAGTACAAAAAAAGTTTGTCAAAATTTCACACAAAATTCTTATCTTAAATTCAACAAAATCAATCATGACTGGCCCTAAAAATGATACAAGTATTATATGAACTTACCAAAATGGTCCAAATTATTCTTCAAATGTCGAAAAAAATGGAAAATCTGCAGTTTTGGAAATTAAAAAGACTGAGAAAATCCCAGTCGTGATCCCTCTCGAAAGTGTTGCTGCTATCTGGATGACTGTCATGTATTTCCCGCAAGCTTCCCACACCACACGTGTTACCGTATCCGAATTCTGACACGGGGTATCCGAATTCTGATACGGCGTATCCGAAATCGGATACGGCGGGCATGCTTGCAGATCGCGAGTTGGCTTGTTTTGGACAATAATAAGCGGCCTCCGCATGTTGCGGGCGGGCTTTCTTTGTTTACGATGGGACATCGAGCAGGAAGAGAAAGAAATGGAACTTATATGACGATTTTTGTAAGTATGACTTATCATTTTGAAAATGAAATTTTGTACAATAAATCATAAAATCAGCTTCAATCTAGGTATGCAATTTTTTACTTTAGATATGCTGTTCTTTTCTCTCTGTTTGTAGTTCAAATTGTGTCCCGTAGATTTTTACCACTGTGAGCAGTAAATGGTCCTATCAGGACCATTTACAATACATTGTAGATGTGGCTCACGGGGGCTCTTTTTTTTTTTACATCGTTTTCACTGCTCAAGGGTCTAATAAATAATTATCATGATGTGATCTATCTGATTATGCCATGTTTGGTACGTTTCTGGCGTTTTCCGATCATGCAAAAAGATGTAAAAAAAAAAAAAAAAAAAAAAAAAAAAAAAGATTTTTTTTTTTTTTTTTTTTTTTTTTTTTTTTCCGCCCCCGTGCCGTGGCTCACGGGGGCGATTTTAAAGGTATCGGGGGCGAATCGCCCTTTGCCCCCACCCCTACAAGACAAGGGGTTAACAGCATGCTGCATTAACCCCTTACTCCATTGCCTTGAAAAAAGCCTGATAGTCAGCTGCCTTCATTGTCCAAGTAAACACTGGGGAAATCCCCTGTCTACCTAGCCTTAAAACTAGATGTTTTTCACACTATTGATCAATTTGATGCTGTGTATGTCTGTATAAATTGCATAATAGCTTTGGCCTTTGTTCAACAAACAATTATAGCATGCCTTCATTGAATCATTGTGTTAATCTGTTCAAAGCTGGTTGTAAAGAATTCCTTAGAGTCACAAATTGACCTATATTCATTGTTATATATACTTTGGAATGCGATACAAAAGCCACATGTATTGACTATTGTCTTGTCCAGACACCTATTGAAATGCTGCACCCCTGCAAATAGTACAAGTCAGAGTACTTTGCAGAACCCATTGTCAGTTAGGTCATTCAGACACTAATCTCTGAAATAATCCCTTCAGCCTTTTGATAATACTGGCTGGCAGACAAGCCTAAACATGTAAACAACTGTTCTAAAACCTGTGATTGAGGGCTGCACAGTCAGAAAGCTCAAGCTCAGATTGGAGCTTCAAGTCATAGATCAAATAATTTAAAAACTGGAATTTAAAGTGCTTCTGACATTGGAAAGCTCATGTAAGTTTTAAATTATATTCAATTCTAACCCCCTGTTATGTTAAGTTTGATTAATTGGTGAGATTTTAGCTAGAAATGATTTTATGATTTTTGCCAGTCTCACAAATTTGTTTACTGCAGCCTGCCTATGAGAGTGACCCTAGGGTGCTTTGCCCCCGTGTATTTTTTTGGTTGCACATGACCCCACACACTTCGTGGTGCCTTTGACTTTGCACATAGCCAGCGAGCGGTACCTTTCGCGAACGATAATGTATGCATGACATCATTGATCGCGTGCGCACGCATCTCATTACGAGACTTGGCTGGCTTCTGGGTCGATTATGCATGCCATGAAAATGTGGTATCGAAGCGGTATCGGTCTGGACATAGCACAGGGTTTACCCTTTTCGCTGCATTCTCTTCCCACAATTCATTTCGATGCTTACGTCATTGGCTTTCTGAACGCCCATTCTACACGTTGATACCAAATTCGATACGCGACTCTTTGGACAAAATCTTGTGAAAGAAGGTCTTTTTCACCTGCTGTTTTTCGCCAAAATGGATTTTTAGCTATTCGGGATGCCGTTTATAAGGTCAGTTTTCGATATTTCGAAAATTTTGTATGTGAATGATGATAATTTATCTGAATTCTACATACTTTTATCGATCGTTTCATACCTTTTTTCTTGTGTGCGAGTGTTGATAAAGTTGTTGACATGGACATTATGCATGGTTTTGCAGTCCCGATATACAGTAGCTATCGTGGTACTTTTTTGTGCATGTACAGTAGAGCGCTCTGGCACGTGTGCGTGGGGCTGGCCTCATAAATATTCATATGATTTTCATGCGCAAGCGCACTTCGGCTGTACTGGCGCTCGGTCGAAGTCATATAATGGGAATACACGATGAATCACGCCTGCGTCGCGATGTACACTAGCGAATGGGAAACTGTATGGCCAAGTATGCCCAAGTATGCCCAAAAGTCACACTGCCGTATAGCAGTAGTGACTTCACTAACCCCCGTTTTTTTTTGTAGGACTGTATATGACGTTAAATTAATCACTGTGTGTTTTTTTATTTTCTCACCAAACTTTGCAGATCGTGCTAGATGACAGGTTTAAAATCCTCCATTTGGAGGCGTCACGTTGCCCCTAGCTAAATTGAAATGGGCTACAATTTTATTCGTTGGTCCTGAACTGCACGTCAATCCAGCATCACCGCACACGTAATAATGGCGTTCACCGTGTAGCTAGCGCAAATTGTATTACGTCATCAATCATACGAACTTGTTTTGGTCGGAAGCAAGGCTCATCATCAACTGTTAAAACTGCAAAGTAAAAATGTATAATTTAATTTAATGTGTGTACGTTTTTTTCATAAAAAATAAATATATTCCATCGTATTTTATTTAATTCTATTAAAAAATCAGTCGTTACAATTTTTAAATCCATATTCTTTAAAAGTTTGAAAAACAACAATTCGCAAGCAAAATACGGTAGTTTCATCTCAAGCGCACTCAGTGGCACACACTTTATTTCCGATTTGACAGGCATACAATAATGTGCGTAAGTAATTTACAACGTATCAATTCATGGCTGGACGAAGACTACCTAACGAAAGGTCATTTCAGCAACACACTTTTCACGGTACTTCCGTCGCAAGCGTGTGCGATGATCAGCGCTCGACGCGACTGCATGGCAAATGAACGTGAAATATTGGCTGATTCATAGCAAGAAAAGTGGGTAAGTATCAAAAACACATCTTTCAATGATTTAATTTCACCTTATAGATTACAAATGTCATGTCATAAGTGGAATGAATGAACGGGGAGAAACCCTACCTTACGTTTTGATGTAGGTGGGGATGTGGGTACCTGTATAGGTACCCACATGTAATGGGGATGCGATGAATGGGACAGCGGGCTATGTGCTTTGTTCTATACCGCTAGCGTCCGGTCGTAACCATTAACAACTCATTCAAGTCATTGTCAACTGGGTCAAAGTGAATTCGCTCACACCCCTCGAACAATCAATTGCCCCCCCCCCCGATCGAAAACATAATGCACTACGTCAATGTGATTCTGTATGCTAAGCACAAACGGTATAAGTGGTGGTGCTGGTGCTAGAGACTAGACATTTACATTTACAATAATTATAACAATTTTAATTTTTACAAAAAAAGCTTGAAAGACCATCGGCATCGTGCCTCCAGCCGAGCATTAGCACCGAACTTGTTTTCAGAAATGATACATGCCTTAAGTTAACATTCCTCTCATGACTTATTGAAGAGTGCCGTTAATCGTTATTTCCTTCATCATTTTATTAACTTTGAGTTTGAAGTTAAATCATTCCCAACGCGGATACAGTCATGTGGGACCGAGATGGGCAAATAATTACACAAATTCAAGCGACAGATCGATTTTGTTGCCGCGAGTTAAAATCTATTTTCTTCATTTCGTAAAAAAAAAGACTACACAAATCTCACCCGCCTTAATACAACGTCTTTGCACAAAAAAGAAAATAAAGCAAGATATTTACCTCTAAACTGTTAAAAAATACAGCATAGTATCGCAGATTTCCGCAGTGAACGGGCGATCAGTCGCCATCTTTTTCACTCAACTATTAGTCTCATTTCAGTCGCTACATATGATCATGCATTATCAATATGCGCTCCGTTCCTCTGAGCTGATCTAAAAATAACTAACCGCGACTCGGAGTCGACAGTCGGAGCTGAGAAGTTTGATTGGTATTGTAGGATAGTTATTTTGATATCTTTAGTAATTTGTTTTTGTTTGCTATTTGTTTTGTTCCTCCTTGGTATCCGAGTTCATTCTCATTCTCATTCCTTACCATTCATCGATCATCTCATCCCCCACGGGCTCATCACCTTCCAATCCATAACATAACATGAACATGTTCATCTAGTACAGTACCCACTACATCTGTTTACACATTTATATTCAGTTGCGTTTGATTTTTATCACTACACTATTTAGTTATTCCTGTCATTCCATTCAGGTCCACTGTAACTTACTTTTATTCTATTTATTATATTGTTTCCTCCTCTGGCATCTTGCCTTTCAGCGACTATGCCTCTCTTTTCTAATTCTAGGCCACAGAATGGGCATGGTCATGACATGGGGCCGGGGGGGGGGGGGGGGGGATAATATATTCCCCCATTTCCCCCCTCCCCCCCCCCCCAATATTTGACTGGAGTAGGGTATGGCATGTATTATTAAAGGGGACCACTGGCACCAGGCAAAGAACGGCAAATAACCACTGGCGTACCCAGGATTTTTTCAAGGGGGGGGGGGGGGGTTATTTCATCGACCAACATTTTTGAGGAGGGGTGTCCGTCAAGTATTTTCGAGGGGGGGGAGGTGGGGGGGGTGTCGGTGAAGATTTTTCAGGGGGGGTGTAGGTGAAGATTTTTCTAGGGGGGGGGGGTGCACGATTTTTCCGAGTCCCCGATAATATATTCCCATATTCCCCCATTTCCCCCCTCCCCCCAATATTTGACCGGAGTCGGGGGTGGCCTGTAGGCTGTATTATTAAAGGGGACAGGCAAATAACCACTGGCGTACCCAGGATTTTTTCAAGGGGGGGGGGGGGTTATTTCGTCGACCAACATTTTCGAGGGGGGGGTGTCCGTCAAGTATTTTCGATGGGGGGGGGGGTGTCGGTGAAGATTTTTCGAGGGGGGTGTCGGTGACGATTTTTCAAGGGGGGTGTAGGTGAAGATTTTTCGAGGGGGGGGGGGGAAGTGTTGGTGAAGATTTTTCGAGGTGGGGGGGGGGGGGTGTCGGTGAAGATTCTTTGAGTGGGCCGAGTATGAGATCCTTCCAAAAATGTCGAAACCGAGACCACTTGGTTTTTGGTTGCTGAGGCCATTGGTTATGATGGCCTTGAGACCACTTAAATTTTTGTAATGGGGGGGGGGGGGGGGTTGAACCCCTCAAAACAGCCCCTTTTTCATCAAAGGAGGGGGGGACCCCCCCCCCTTCCCTGGGTACACCTATATGCAAATAACTATATGTTTTAGTACTGTTGTGTGATATCAAATAGATGCAAAGGGTTGTGTAATTCATAAACAATACAATTAATTACCCTCACTTACGGAACCATCATTCCATATGCGCCCAACGTCTGAGAGTGCGCCAATTCTATTCATGCGTACGTTAGAAGGCAATAGAATCCCGGACGATTTGTTTGCCCTAGACAAAGGTAGTCTTTGTATATGCAGACCCATGAACGCAGAATGGTAACGCGTTTTCCAATTATATTTTTTTTCTTTCTGGAAACATATTTTTCTGAACGTGTTGGTGGAATGGACTACTTAAGATGTTAGTTGTTACCTTTCATTTATAAGAACATTATTTTGGGGTTGTGGAACCCTTTGATATTATCCACCCCAATATTTGGGCTTCAGAAATCTAAAATAACATTAAAATTAAGGGACATTGTCATTGCCCCCTTCTATTAATTATGTAAAAGTTGATACCACATCTTGAGAGTGCTAAAGTAAACTGCACAAATCCAAAATCTTCCAGGGGCTTGCGCCCCTGCACCCCCATTTAGGTCATCTGACCCGATCCCCTGTACACACTTATTCAGGGTTTCTCGTAATGCCCACTAAAATAGAGCTAACTTTAAAATACTAATTACTATTTAATAGCTAATTATGGGAATTACAACATTTTCACTTCGGGATATCGAAAATCCAAAAGCTTCAGGGTTCCATCAGGGTGCTCGCAACGTGCATTTAATGATCATAACATTTCTAAATCGGAAAAGCTGACGGGTGTCCTGCCCCCTAGCAGGGGTTAAACCTTAAAGGTGAATGACAGTAGTGGGAAACGCCCCACCCCCTAAAAATGAAATGTACGCTCTTATTACCAACCATGTGAAAGAATATAATTTTACTAATATGGGATTATACAAATTTGGCCAAGAAATTGATATATTTTCAAAATTATAAATTGATCACTACGATTGATACCGCCAACGCGGAATCGCGCATACGCTACATGCAAATGACCGTGTGCGTTACACGAGGTGTTCGCTATACTGGCTTGTCCCCAGCTTGTCGATATCTCCAGCCCAGCGCTAGCGGCGCGCACGGGCGTAGCGAGTTACGTAATACCTATTCAACTGGGGGGGATGTAATCCGATGAATGAATAGCTCATCCCCCCCACTTGAATGGGTATCAATGTCATGTCTACGCCCGTGGCGGCGCGGACAGGTGCGAACGGGCGGTGGATTTATAAATTTCACGGGGAGGTATTGAATTTCTTCCGATATTTCTGTATTTAACGATGCTTAGGTTCGGATTTTACCACACAAGCCCTATTTAAATACTTATTCAACAATATTGATCAATATAGATGTTTTCGGCTACTTTCCCAAAACTGGTATTGGGCTTTAAACTGGGGTTAAATAGGTAGCGCTCTATCCCCACCCTTCTCAGGTGTTTTGCCAAAGTGCTCACCCAAGTGCGCGACGTGCACATAATGTCCATTTACTAGGTGCCATTCGGTTGAAAACTATTTTGTATCCCCTACCCTCCCCCCCCCCCCCCCCCACCATCATAAAATCCTGGACATGCATGCTGCTGCATGAGTTGATCCCCCCAATAATGCGGGCGAGAAGAAAACAATGCCTTTGCCACATAACTTTTCTATTGTATTCAAATGACATTGAAACCAAGTAAACTGTTGCTTTCATACTAGACTTGAAGAGATTAGGAGGAATACTCTCTGAAAGTTAGAGCATAATAGTGCAAAAAAACAAAAAACTATTGCTCTTTGAAAATTTCAATTTTTTTTCCTTTGGGACTAAATTGGGGGGGGGGGGGGGGCGTCACCAAAAATGTTTGAGGTCGAGGCCAAGACCACTGGTTGTAAGCGGGCTCTCAGGGCAGTGACACATTTTGCCCGAAAATGGCTGTTTTTAAAACTCCAGGGGGCCTGCAGCCCCCCAGCCCCCCCTTCTCCCCCTCCCCCCTCCTACGCCTATGTCCCTGAGAGGTTTATTTGTAGAATTAGGTTATTCCATTTCAGTTATGTCTATTTTTAATTGGTTGTAGTAGCTTCTCCCTTTGTTTCATTTGCATAATATTATATGTTAATTATTATCTTAGTCTCGGCACACATCTACACTTGTAGGTGTACTTTTACAGTGGATAACCTTTTACAGTATTACAGTATGATCCACCCCTGCAAGTCAAGGATCCTGAACCCGATTCTGAATCAATATTTCTGGGCTTTTGTCTGATATTTGTGCCTAACAAGGTGGTGATAGATACTGTTTTCCACATCTGACATCCGTGTTATTATCTGAACTGACATATTTCTGGCCAGATGGTTTTAAGATGGATTTTCCAGTATTTGTGGATTTTCCTGCTTATGATCTCTCCATTCCAACACCAAAGGGTGACAGTAGCTGCTGATCAAAGTAAGTCCGTTCAATATGAACGATTTTTATACACAAAACTGAAAAACAAGATCCATGAGATTTAACATACTGGTAATTATAAGTTTTCTACTTCTAGTATGATGAAATTTCACAATTAAAGGAAGTGTCCGCCTTTTGCAAGCCAAATTTCAAAAGGTTGCGAGGTTATTGTCTTATAATAGGAAAGAAAATGTCATTTAACAGCTTGCCTGAAAAAATGAGGGCTTGAAATCTCTTTTTCGTGGAGTTACAGACGGCTCAAAATAATAACGCGACGTAACATCCATAATTGTGCATTAAACGAGTATTCACGCATGCAAAATTTCGCACACGATAGCTGCCGGCGCATTCCAGGGAGCTCACCCCCTTGCTGTGATGGCCTATTATTAATTTCAGAAAAGGTGCGATACGCCATTTAGGGTCTCATTTCAGAAGTCCAATATATAGGGTCCATTCAAAAAAAAGGTATGATACGCCCGGTCCATACAGAAAAAGTGCGATACGCCATTAGGTCAATTTAGAATATGTTGGCATTAGGGTCCTTTTCGGAAATAGTGCGATACGCCATTTTTTTTGGTGGGTAGCACTTGTGTATGCAAGTGACTACCCCCCCCCCCCCCCCGGGCTTCCTGTCCTATTTCCGCTTTACTAATAGCGAAATAATCCATTTTTTTGAAACCGCTATCAACGTACATGTATGTTTTGACTGACCAATGGAGGCTGCCATGTCATCGCATGAAACGTCATCTGAGCGTGCACTAACAAAGTGGGTTATGTAACCGCTGTTGTTGAATCCGCTACTCTGTCTGTTGCTACATATCCCGCTATTGTTAGTGCAAGGTCAGATGACGTTTCATATGGTACAGTTGGAAAACATGTCGGCCTCCAGTGTTCACTCAAAACAGGTAATAGTGGATTAAAAAACAATGATTATTTCCATTATTGGTGAAGAAGAATATTACGACAAGAAGTGACGGGAATTATGCACTTAACAATATCAGTGAGAGATAATGCCAGCGTTATCGTTCCCCTGTAAAGGGAGTGTCCCCGCCTTTTACAAATCGTCTGAACAGTTTTCAGTAGACTGATGAGGATGAATGTAAAACACACAAACACAAAATTTCAGATCGAACAACCCTGTAATTTAGATTCTAAGAATGAAAAACGAATATGCAGAAATCATCCCTTCATCAAACTGTATATCGACCAATAAATGTGTTTAACTGATTTAGCATGATATTACAACAATATTGTATTTCTGTAAAGGTATTGTGAAGCCAACATTTTTAAAGGTATACCACGAAAAAGGTCTCGAAAATGAAGAATAAACAATTACATGTAGTCAGTTTTAGCAAGTCTTAGTTATATTGTTTAGTACTCACTTAAGCCGTCGTTCGATTCACAATCTGTGCGTGGGTCACGCAGGGATCGCACTATTCTGAATGGACCTAATGGCGTATCGCACTCTTTCTGTATGGACCCTAATGGCGTATCACACCTTTTTTTTAATGGACCCTAATGGCGTATTGCAATTCTGAAATGGACCCTAAATGGGCGTATCGCACCTTTTCTGAATAATAGGCCATCTTTGGCAGCGTAGCGCGGTGCACGGCTGCCTGGGGTGGCTGTTCAAAATGGACGGTTAATTTTGAAATATTGTTACTATAACTTATCATTAACCAAATGTATGAAACTTACATGTAAAATCGAACATCCACATCATTTTATTTTCCTTCCAGTGCAATATCAGCTCATGGTTTATGTTTTGTTGAAATATTATGCAGATTTGGAGATAATTCAGTGTTCATATTCATAACAAACATCTTGCGACAAAATTACTAGCCTCCATTCAAGGCTGCATGACTGAGAATTCTACCCGAACTAGCTTAGCTATCTCTGATAAAAAGAAGATATATAGTCCAATTCTGACTGCGATACGATATTTTGTATTCAATGGCGTTGACTGACAATCATCGCGCTTTGTGCTTGGGCTAATCGCTTCACTAACCATGTTCACTGCACTAATGTAATTGTCCTACATATAGTGTGAATAGTGAATACCTTGATAAAGACTGTATAACTCACGGGCGCGCTCGGGACTTTCTAACATGGCGGCGGACGTGCGCGCACTCTAGTATCTGCACAATGCATCGATGTTGCACGTACGCACACACGCGGTCGTGACCGGTCGGGTTCGATCTCTAATTTTGGTGTTTCCATCATACAAAAGATCCCACAAAAGATGCGCGAATTGAGGGATCGAATCAGCCTTGGCAATTCACACCCTTTTTAAAGAAAAACGTTGAAAACTTGTGCACCTAAAAAGGTACCCTTTTTGAAGAAAACGCCGAAACCTGTGAACCTGAAAAGGTACCCTTTTTTTGGTTTTTGTGCGATCAGTGCATGAAAATCACCCCCACTGCTTTCATTTTGACATGTTGACTAAACGTGTCGAGATGATGTAATTTTCATGCACTGCGCATGCGTCAATATCGGCCACTCGCTCACCGTCCAATTTGAGCACGCGTTCACTCCTGTTTTAATTCACCGCCGACTCAAAAGACGGTCACTATGTCTTGTTTATGACGTCATACTCTTCTTGAGATACATGATATCGCGTAAATATCATACTAAAAGCGAGTCTCGTGTTAGTTTATGATTTTTTGTACTAATAATTCAAACATGTTACTGCTGCATTGCGATTGCGTACGATGCCAAGCCAATGGCACAAAAACGTGTTTGGCCCGTTTGTATGCTATGAAATGAATGAAATTAATGCAAACATGTACATATATTGTACGGCTTCGTTTTGCACTGTTTATGCGTGTCTGTGTTCGCGCGAGCGCAATACGGTGCTTTCGTTTTCGGTTAACGTGCCCTCGCCTCGCCTCGCCGAGATGACGTCATTTTCATGCACTGCGCATGCGTCAATATTGGCCACACGCTCACCGTCAGATTTGAGCACGCGTTCACCCCCGTTTTCACCGGCGACCCAAACGACGGTCACCGTGTCTTGTTTATGACGTCATACTCTTCTCGAGATGTATGATAACGCGAAAATATCATACTAAAAGCGAGTCTCATGAATAGTTTATCAATTTGGTTCTAATAATTATTGCATTGCGATTGCGTACGATGCCAAGCCAATTGCACAAACACGTGTTTGGCCTGTTTGTATGCTATTGTAGAAGGCAAAATAAGTACTCGGAGAGACGAGAGTAAGTATATGACAACTGCTTGGTTTAATCGTCGTAAGCTCAACTGAACCACCCAGCATGATGCAACATGCAAGGTACATGACCAAAACCCATAACCAAATTAACTGCATTAAATAACCAATCAGAAACAACTTAAAGGGGTAGTTTAGTTTTGGTACGGCTGAACTTTAGTAACCAAACCTGGACAGTAACCTTATAAACTAATAGTAATAACTCCACCATGCTCGAAAGGTATACAAAATTACAAACGACTAAGTAAAAAGCACGTTATCATTCAAAAAGAGCCATTTAAACACAAGAGGGCGCTTCTAAAAAGGCATCGGTTTCAACAATTTTCCATACAAAACTATGCATGTGATGTTAAATTGAAATAATCATTAAATAGAGAGATCATCAACAAATGATAAAAAACGATTTTGAAAATTTTTGAAAAAGTGCAAGCATTTTTTTAATTTTTTGAAAAAACCATTTAAGTATTTGGGCCCCAAATAATTATAAGATCAGATATATTTTTGATATTTCAGCCGTTTCTGGATCGATTTTGACCAAATAAAGTTTATTCTGCCATTAAAATTGCATGTTCTCTCAAATTCGACACTCCGTTTTTCATTACCTCACAAAAAAATTGTGATGTGCAGCGCCCTCTCTACCAAAACTAAACTACCCCTTTAAGTAACACATGCCTAAGGATGAAAGAACCAATTAGAACCAAGGATGAGAAGAGCATGAGGTGCAAACAATAGAGCATGAAGAAGGATGATGAACAAGACCTGGCTGGCAACATATGATTGGGTGAGGAATGAATATTGCAGATGAGGTGACTACTGGTGAAGAACTGATTATTCGGACTACGAATAATCAGTCAAGAATGTACATGTATGGAATCACAAGAAGAAGAGTGAAAGAAACCAGTGAATAGAGAATGGCATACAGAATAGAGGCATACTGAATAGAGGCAAACTGAATAGAGGCAAATGGGAGAAAGGCATGAAAAAGGGTGTACCATGGGTGAAACATGAAAAGGGGTGGGGATGGATGAAGAGACAAATAATATGAGGCAAAGTACATATATGTGTCTTACACTATGAAATAAATTTAATGAATGCAAACGTCTATATTTTATTGTACGGCATCGTCTATCACTATGGCATGCCGTGGCGATGTCCATGGGCCAGGGTCGGGCAAGAAATGGTTAGGCTTAGCCGACTGCATTTGCTTCCTATGCGTGCCTGTGTTCGCGCAAGCGCGGCATGACTGAACGAGCGTCAACGTGTGAAAACGAAAAGGTAACGAATGACAGTCAACGTGCCTAGTCAACCCAGTGCAGTAGGGCTCACTCTCGACGTGTTCAGTAGTGGACGTGAACAAAACGAAAGCTCAATGAGTGTCAACATGTGAAATCAAAAAGGTAAAGAATGACAGTCAACGTGCCTATAGTCAACCCAGTACAGTAGGGCTCACTCTCGACGCGTTCAATAGTGAACGTGACAGAAATGAAAGTAGCCTATTGCTATTGATAGTACACTTACCACGATCACGCAGCTCTCCCCCTACAACCTGACCAGATTGAAAGCGTGGGGCAATGCGAGAACAAGTTGGCAACGCAGTGGAAGCTTTCAAGAACGGGAGGGGATTCCGATGAGCTACCATGATCGCAAAACCCCTGCACTTGTTTTAGGCACACGCAATGCAAGGGTTTATTGCCACTCTGAACTTTTGTTCAGGGTGGTATATATCTATTCATGCATGGGATGTTATCTATTCACGCTATTCTCATTCATTCCCCCTTGAACAGAAGATATTTTGCAGATCCATTCCAGTTTATTTATTTATTTATTTATTCTCCACCCATGAGATGGATTGTCCTTGTCAGCTACAAGCTGTTTTCAAAGGGGTCCAGATCCATGTCAGTGCTTGAGATCAGCTAGTGGACGCTATACCTATATACATATTGCAAAGTTCTGCATATATCAACCGTGGGTATTGCTACCTTCTGTACATTAGAGTTTGTAAAGATTATATCCGGGTAAAATCGTGTCACAATTATGTTATATTCGGGCAAATTCATATTCTTGGAAACTCATATTTGGGGAGAACTCAATCCCATGTAATTGCTGGCTAAATCAAAGACAGTGTATATCATAGTGGCGTAGCATTATCAGACTGATTGGAAGCTGTAATGATTGGGGACACACACACAACCAGATATATGTTATTGTTTTAACTTATTTTGGCCGGGGGCATATGTGCCCCCAGGATGAAATTCCCACTGCTTTCCAAATTGACCATTACCATTTGAAATCAATTGGTAATCCAAGAATTACAATTGGTAATCAAAGAAATACCAATTGGCTTCAATTTGTAATTAAAGAGCCCCTGTAATCCTGCTAGGCCTATTTTTTATTTTTTTATTTTTTTGGGGAGGGGGAGGGGGTGAGGGTACTTGCACGATGTCTAGAAAACCTCTCTTTTTTGCGATTCGGATTGGCTTCTGTTTATTTCACATATTATAAAACCACTTTTTTTCTCTTAAATTGTTAAAAAGTCTTTTTGATTTTATTTTGACTGTAGGTCTCCTTTTCCCATTCGGGGTGAGTGAGGGAGATCAGTTATCAACTGTAACGCTGGACGGATCGACGTCGGAGCTCCTGATCTCCACGGTCTTCCCGTTCTTCGATCACGACCACAACAGCCTCTTCGTGAGTCAGATTTATCTTACCAAGTTGTATGATCAGCAATAACCTTTAATCCGAATTGGGTCTGCAGTTCATTTCCTATAATTCCTTTCTATTTTTGTGAAAACAAGCAAAATAGAAAACAGAAAATAATTTCGAAAGAAATTGGATTATAAGCTTGTGCGTAAAATTTGCGGTTCATTGAGTCTTAAATTGTGATATTTTAACCTGAATTTGGCAGCCTGAGTTCAACCATTTCATCATGCAATCAATCAATATATCAATTATACATCGGGTACATCACACTCAATACGTATCGAGACTTTGCACAGAGATGAATGGAAATTCATGTATAACATTATGCAAGACTTTGCACATGGATGAATGGAGATTCAAGTATCATATTATGCGAGACCTCGCGCAAAGATGAATGCAGACTCATGTGTTTATATATATATGCAAGACTTTGTACAGAGATGAATGAAGACTCAAGTATGATATTATGCCATACTTTGTACAGAGATGAATGCAGATTTCGTAGTGAAATTGTATGTACAAATACGGCGAGTTGCATTGTAGATGTTGTTCCAATTTGCGACAATTTTGAAGCAATCGCTCAATTTTGTCACGATGTTCAAATACGCATAACTCTCCTTTTCTTGTCCGATTCTGATACAGTTTCAACGATTACTCTTCTCATTTGTCACATAATGTTACACAAAAGCAGTTATGGCTCGGAATTCCCCTTTAAAGGGCAATGAAACTATGGCTTTCGGCTATTATTATCATTTAGAGGGTGAACAGACATTTAATTGGATACATAACTTGGCAATTTTGGCCTACTGGATCCCATGAAATCCTTATGTGAACATACCCAAATTTTACTAATTCTTACGGCAGCAAAAGATGATGGGAGCGGCCATGTTTTTGTAATTATCCGGCATGCTTTGCACACTCTGACGTTTGTGCGGATGGCCGAACAAAAAGCCTTTCACTGATTTGCAGACTCATCAAAGCGTCTACAAGTAGTCAGACAATGGTTTGAATTGGTGTTATTGAAATGCACTAATGCATATCATTGACCGTTGTCCGCACACACCTAATAATGGCGGCATCCAGTGCAGGGGCCGCAGAACCGAGGGGGGGGGGGGGGGCTGCAGCCCCCCCCCCCCCCCCCCCCACTTTTTTTTGGCTTAAAACAAAGAAATACATAAGCACAAAATAATAATTATAATAACAACCTAAATGTGGTCAGCCCCCCCCCCCCCCCCACTTTCAAAACCTTTCCGCGGCCCCTGCAGTGTTCGCGTAAATAGTTGTGTAACCGATAGTGTTTTCACATATTTCTTCCAAAGCAGAAATCTAAGTCTGAGTAATAAACAAGCATATTACAATGTATAAAGTAGGATAAACTCTATTCTTGAGTTGCATTGCCCTTTAAAGGGAAATGATAGCAGTGGAAAAAAAAAATGTACGCTCTTATTAATGTACGCTCTTATTAATGTACGCTCTTATTAATTACCAACCATGTGACAGAATATAATTTTACTATAGGTTTTCCCGCTCAATTTTGCACTTTTCTCAATCAAATTCATTTAGGGGCATTCGAATTCGCGCGTTGCCGCAGTATCGTTGGTATCGGTTTTTCTAATTCCGAATAAGTGCAAGCGAATTCATGCATACGCATACGATTTCGCGAATAGACACAGAAGTTCATTTATGGGCAATCGATTTCGCGAATGTGCAGCCAAATGTAAACTTGGTTCATACAATTTAACGCGGCATGGCCGGTCATGCCTGATGAGCACGTTTGGAGCATTCAATTTCATTTCGGGGCAAACAATTGTAACATTTCGTCATTCGTTTTAGATAACGCGGATGCTATGTACATGTATGTACATTTGCGTATATGTAGGGGAGGGGGGGGGGGGTACTTTCGGGGCCTTGGACTTTCATGGGGGACATATGTATGCATTTCTCAGTCGTCCGTAAATATACATACAAGTCTTCGTCCTGTTTTAATTGTCTGAATATATATATAATTATGATATGACACACGAAACTGGGAACAATAATGTTTTACTTTTGCCCTGGAAAGGACATTGTGCGGTTTGTTACGTTTGAACATTTTTACAAAATGATGTATTTACATGTATTTTGTTATCATCAAGATTTTCCAATTGTAATGTCATCTACATCCCCATTTAGCTTTAATGAACATTGATATATACGCTTTAGCACAGAGCTATAGGAGGCACAATCACCCCTCCCCACCCCTAATAAGTTGACAAACAATTCATCATAAGCCAAAGGGGAATCTTTATAGAAAACAAAGACATACATGAAGCTTATAAGCATTTTATTTTATATATTTCCAGATGGCCAGGGTCCTTTTCCCCGAATTCCATTTTCTCATTCTCACCTTACAAGCAAAATTTACCTTTATCAAAATTATATTCCTTTTATAAATTTCACGAATAATTTATGACTTGATTTTTCCCAAATATAACATGCTTTGTCTGAATATGAATTAAGTTTACCTGAATACAAACGCCACTGCTTTTAGCCAATTTATTGCTGATCTATCTTTACATTTCTTAAATCGAAAGCAGTAATTTGAAAATTGGCTGCCCTTTCACGAATTTGATTGACCGAAGAGACGTCTACGTATACTACATGTCAATTTGAACGACCATTGACGAAATGGTATGCGCTTTGTGCGAATTCGTTTGCTCCGGGCGTGATTTTGAATGCCTATTAACAAATTCGAATAATGCTTTGGTACGGCGATCGCAAATTGCGCGAATTCGTTTGCTCCTATTATCAATTCAATTGACACAATCGCGAAATTGAGCGGGAAAACCTATATTATGGGATTATAAACATTTGGCCAGGAAACCGGCTACTAATGGATATATTTGCAAAATTGTAAAACTGATTTATAGTATAAAATTGATCGCCAAAACAGAATCGAGCATACGCTACGTGCAAAAAAACATTGATCAATCATAAATGTTTTCTGTGACTTTACCAATACTGTTTTTCATCTTTAAAGCCTGTTCGTTATTCCACTTGTTCCATGTATCAGGTGAACAACAATGGCTTGATATCGTTCCTGGCCCCGGTGTCGCAGTTCACTCCCGTCCCATTCCCTCTGGGAGATGGACGCCGCCTGATCGCGCCCTTCTGGAGTGATGTCGACACCCGTAACAGTGGGAATGTCTTCTACAGAGAGGTTCTACGATTTACTAGCGACGATGAGATATTTCTTTTGGCAGACCAGATCATCCAGGATAACTTCATTGAGATGATGCGTTTCCAATCTTCATGGATGTTCGTTGCCACCTGGGACAGTGTACCCTTCTACGGGACAACTAATTCCTATATCGTGAGTAAATATAGCTGTTTGCTGTTTACTATTTTGACCATTACCACCCCCCCCCCCCCCCCCGATGTAGTTATTCCCATATACTATCCATATAATTTCGGGTGCGGTTCGTTATTCCGAAGGTTCGTTATTCCGAACACGCAAATTTCCTATACCTGAGTGTTCGTTAATCCGAAAATGAAATAGGGTTCGTTAATCCGAACATTTGTTGCATTATTCCGAAGGTTCGTTATTCCGAAGGTTCGCTATTCCTAAAATGAAATCGGGTTCGTTATTCCGAAATTTCGTTATTCCGAAGGTCCGTTATTCCGAGGGTTCGTTATTCCGAAGGTTCGCTATTTCTAAAATGAAATCGGGTTCGTTAATCCGAAAATGAATTTGGGTTTGTTATAATGCTATAATTTCATATACTGTAAAGAGATAAAAGTAACTTAAATGTTTGATTGGTCTGGCCAAGGGAGGGAAAGGGGGAGGGGGAGGGGTATGCTTAATGCAGGCTGTAAATTAAATAAACAAAACACAAACTATAGTATTATAACAAGCCCGATTTAATTTTCGGAATAACAAACCCGATTTTATTTTCGGATCAACGAACCTTCGGAATAACGAACCTTCGGAATAACGAACCCGATTTTATTTTCGGATCAACGAACCGTCGGAATAACGAACCTTCGGAATAACGAACCTTCGGAATAACGAACCTTCGGAATAGCTGAACCTTCGGAATAACGAACCTTCGGAATAACAGACTGTAACCATAATTTCAGGCTCGTATAATTATCTTTGATAAATGACAACGGGTGAATTATCATTGTTGGATGAGAAGTTGCAAAGTGTTCAATTAGAAGGCGAAGTGTCAGTTGACATTTTATCGTGAGTATATTTATTAGCCGTTTACTGTTCACTATTTTGACCATTACCTGCCCGATGTATAGTTCTCATCTACTTTCCATATAATTTTAGGCATGTATAATTATCTTACAGGGAATGTCCGCCTATTTCAAATCATCTGAAAGTTTCCAGTACCTAGATGGGGATAAATATGACCCCCATGTGAAATTTTAAATTGAACAATGCTGTAATTCAGATTCTATGAAGGAAATCTACCAAGAAAAAATAGCAATGATCGCGTCTCTTCGATGTACTACATTTCAGCCACTTGATATGTTTAGCTAATTAATTGTCAGAATACAGCTGTCATGAACTTATTCACGAGAAACCTGTGTATAGATACAATTTCTTATATGCATGCTACAAAATAACAATTTCAAATGAAAGAAAGAAGGAATAGATCTTAAGTTTGAAGAATATTTCAATACTTGATTGATTCTTCGGTCATTAAGTTGCACACAGCAAACGCAGGCAGTTTGGCGTGCACTCAAAGTCTGGGGTTTACAAGACGGGGTTTAAAAACTTTTTTATTTATAGGTAGAAGTCGTTTTATAGAATGGAATCTTCACAGATAGTCTGGAATATTTTTATTCTGATTTATGCCTGCTAAGCCTCGAAACAATTAACCAGTTGATAAAAAAAGTAACGGAGAGCTTAGCGTAAAGTCCCTGCCGTGACCCCATGGCAAACCAGACCATTCGACATGCATAACTAGTACAGCATATGTACCTGACTTTCAGCTGCGTAATTATTGTAATGTAAAATGATAATCCACCAACCGGGCCAGGCCACATCTACTTTGTAAATGGTATGACCATTTACAAGTCCGACACGCAATATCAGCTCGGCAACCAGTTTTTATGCCTCCGCCAACGAAGTGGCCGGAGGCATTATGTTTTCGGGTTGTCCGTCCGTCCGTCCCGTTTTCGTTCTCGCGATATCTCAAGAACCAGTTGACGGATCAATTTCAAACTTGGTATGAGTGTACATATTGGGGTGACAATGATCTGATTAGATTTTAGGGGTCATGAGGACAAAGGTCAAGGTCACAGGACTCAATATATATATGCAAATGCCTCGTTCTCGCGATATCTCAAGAACTGGTTGACAGATCAAATTCAAACTTGGTATTAGTGTAGATATTGGGGTGTCAATGATCTGATTAGATTTTGAGGTTCATGAGGTCAAAGGTCAAGGTCACAGGACTCCATGTATGCGCAAAAATGCCTGGTTCTTGCGATATCTCAAGCACCGGTTGATGGATCAATTTCAAACTTGGTATTAGTGTAGATATTGGGGTGTCAATGATCTGATTAGATTTTGGGGTTCATGAGGTCAAAGGTCAAGGTCACAGGACTCCATGTATGCGCAAAAATGCCTGGTTCTTGCGATATCTCAAGAACCGGTTGACGGATCAATTTCAAACTTGGTATGAGTGTACATATCAGGGTGCCACTGATCTGATCAGATTTGGGGGGTCATGATGTCAAAGGTCAAGGTCACAGGACTCTGTATGCGAAAATGGCTTGTAATGTCAGATTTCAATCAAACTCGGTACCTGAATGTATCATAAAGAGTCAACGTAGCCATAAAATGTTGGGGTCATGAGGTTGAGGTCAAGGTCACGGGACTCATTATACATGCAAAAAAGCTTGTAATGCCAAAATCTCAAGAACTAAATGTCAGATTTCAATCAAACTTCGTACCTGAATGTTTTTTAGGGAGCCATCACAGATTGGGGTCATATGGTCAAGGTCACATGACTCAAAATATATGAAAAATATTTTTAAAAATTAAATCAGTGCATGTTAATTTGGGCTTGATATTAAAATCGCGTGATAGCGGATGCATAATTTTCGATTGCGCGCAATTGAAGATCCATCTAGTTACTTAATGCATGTGTGCCAAGCGTTTTTGACATGGGCCTTACACATTATTAGTGCAATGCAGGCTGAACAGTACAGTATTGTAATGTGTGTATGTGTGGGCCTGTCTGCCCGGCCACAGACCCCCCGAGTATGGGCGGTACAGAGAGATCGATTAGCACCGGGATACGGTAGCTTACATGAACGAATTTACAGACGGGCGAAGGATAATGAATGGGACAATAAAAGACGTTTTGCGTTTTATTATTTGGAGGGTTTTAACCATTTATAACTCCACAAAAAGGAGGTTTCAATTAAGCTTCTTTCTTTTTCAGGCAAGCTAGCTGGTAAATTACATTTTCTTTCATGTAAGACAATAACCTCGCAACTTTTAAAATTTGGCTTACAAAAGGCGGACTGTACCATAAACATGTTGACACTCGCTCACTTCTTTGATTGAATGACAACACAGCCAAAAGTTGACATTTTCATGGACTGATTTATGCAATAATCGAACGCTCCAATACTTGTTTACATAATATTTGTATGACACTGGTCATTTGGATGAAATTGTATGGTTTTAAGCGCCACGAAAATTGGCTTTTTCTATGCCTGTGTCCGCTCAGTTAGGCTCGCCATTGACTTTGTACATGTGTGACGTCACTAGCGTTTTCTGTCGATTACATGCAAAGTCAATTACTGAGCGGTATCCAGGATACATATAGCAACCACGCAAGCCTCCCTTCAGTTCATTCGTTATCCCGTTTCCGTCATTATTTGTTATATACGATACTTACTATTGTCATGCTAAGATCCTGTACTACCACACCGTGATTCTATTCCGCCTCTAAAATCAATAGGTGATATTTCCGACACAAATCAGAAGATGGTCTAAAAAAGTGACGCAAATTTCTAAAAACAAGATATCCGCGAGCTTCATTCATCTTGGTGCAAAGAACTGTATTTTTTCCCCTTTAAATTTCCCGTAATGACTTGAATTTTGGGGGTTGCATTCCGAAAATAGAAAACATCGCGCATACGCTAGCACCGCGCGCGTACTGCGCGCAGTAAGGAAGTAGGTCACTTTTCAGGGGTGAATGTTGTGCATAATCTGCCTCGGGATGGGAGAAAAGGGCGCGCGGATGCCAAAACTTGTATGGTACCTTTAATGACAACAGGTTAATTATCATTGTAGGAGGACAAGCTGGAAACTGTTCAATTTGAAGGCGAACTTTATGTACCTACGTATATCTAATTACTAATGCGACTGTTTTGAGGGATATTTAGATATTATCTGTATGTTTTTTGTCTTCTTCTTCTTCTTCTTCTTCTTCTTCTTCTTCTTCTTCTTCTTGCAAATTTTAAAGAAGCTCCAACACTATTTAATTTTCGACCATTTTTTTAGACAAACTCATTCCAAGCCGTGTTGGTGACCGACGGCCGGTATTCGTTTGTTATCTTCAATTATGGCGACATAAACTGGACGACGGGCACAGACAACAGAGGGGATTCAAGTACAGGATTAGGTGGTATTCCAGCCCAGGTATGTTTAGCTATAAAAAGTGGTACGAAGCGTCATTTAGACCCTGGCCATTAACCGAGAGTAATAATCAAAATAATAGACAATGGGCCCCATCTTTGTGCCACTCAAGTCCAATCAATGCAACATTCCATATCGAGTGCTCTCCAAATGAAATTGATGCTCATACCGTTCAACAACACAGACTCAGTTGATAAGATTATCTTTTGAGTTTTAATGTTTTTTTTTCTTTCGATTCCCAAACAAATTTGATTTTGTTACAATCTTCGTTATTATTAAATAAATAATTACATATTTGTTCCTTTATTTGTCATATATGGTCTATAAGTTATTGTATCCGAAAAACAAAAAACATAATATTCTGTCACACTCGACAAGCAATATTTTGTTAATAACGCAAACAGAGCTTAAAATATGTAATGATCTTTCCTTTATTATGTATTTAAACAGGTTGGCTTTAATGCCGGAGATGGAGTGACGTACTTTAGTGTACCCGGATCTCAGACCGCTGCTGTAGTTGACATCGACGAGACGACGAATATTGGGGAGCCAGGAAGATGGGTCTTCAGAACTGATAAAACGGATATTCAGGGACTACAGTGCACTTCAACAGGTGAAAAGCAAATTTAACAATATCAACAATTTTGGGATCTTGTTGATCATTAAAAACCGTGCATTTAAAGCTCTCATCAAATGAAAGCAGATGATGAATGAAAAATCGCCCCAATCTAGTTCCCATATATAACTGCTATTATTGCTTGTAAAAATGCAATTAAAAATTCCAAACTTTATGTCAGCTATAACAGTATAATTAATGTGGATCGCTCGCTGTTCATGAGGGTTGCTATTCATAAGTTTAGAAAAGGGTACACTATTCATTGTTCATAGAGTTTGCTATTCATAATCTAAGAAAAGAGTCGCTTTTTATAATCACATGAACGGGTCGCTATTCATAATTCACATTGTGGGTCACTACTGATAAGGGCTGCTATTCATAATGCGGATCTCTATTCATATAACGTAAGAAAAAGGGTCGCTAGCCATCTTGTTATTGTTTTATGAAGAGCAAACCTTATGAGAAGTGACCCCTAATATGAATTATGAAAAGCGCCCCTTTTTCATGTTTATGAATAGCGACCCCATCGTAGGCAAGCTTCTCGGCTGGTAGTCCGTGGTGGATGCCGGTTTGACAGGTGAAATCGTCCCCTGACGGAGGGAGTCCAGCCGGACGACCTTCAAGGGCGATGTGTGTCCCACTTGGTAGGTGCCGTCCTATGGGGACGTGCTTGGCCGTAACAGTCATGGCCTAAACCTGCTGCAAACGTCCTCTTTCTGAAAGTTTGCGCTGGCAAAGACTCTGCAATGCCGGAACTACGGGAGGTTAACCGTTACACCCAAATTGTCTGCGTAAAACTAAAGATATCTTTCATGTGTCATATTTACACATTTGTAACGTATTTTAATAATGTCAAATCGTTCTAACTGGAAATCTAATATAAATGATAATGAGCAAATATAATCATTGCGAGCATGGGGGGGGGGGGGGGGGGGGAGAAAGCCAGCTACATAGGCACCCAAAACAAAACACACTTTATCGTCTCAATTTTAAAAATGTGACTGATTTGTCTTTCCTTCAGGTGACCTCTCGCTTTTCCCCTTGGTGGGGACAATGTTGGGCGGCACTCAGGTGTTCATCAGTGGCCCTTGTTTCAACGATACCAGCTTCCTTGTCTGCGATTTTGACGGCGAATTTGTATCTGGAGAGTTGCAGTCGGATACGAGCGCACTCTGCGTGACGCCAAAATTCTACAAGGTCGGGCGAGTGTCCCTCCGAGTGTCCATTTACGGCGGAGAAACCTTTGCCTTCCAGGGTGTCTTCACGATCTGTAAGTTATTAATGATACATTTAATAAGACTCTATTGATTCGTGATTAATTCTCTTTATAATTGACACCAGCGCCCTTTCCATCACGCCAAAGTTCTACGCTATACAAGGTCTGGTGCATGCGTTTACGACTGTCACTCAACAGGTAAACACAGATTCACGTACTGGGCGAAGCAATTTTTGTGCCATTCGATTGTTTGTGCAGAGAAACATATGCCTAATAAACCAATGGTCACATGAATTAACAAACACAACAAATAACTGATTATTTTTCATAATAAAAATAATAAAGCTTAGGTAATATAAATGATACTAATTGATCTAACTTTTTGTCATAAAAGGCCTGCTTTTCATTGGATCATACAGTGAATGTTGAAGAGGTTCCAGTCAGGGTCACGTCTCCAGCCACGGCAAGCAACCAACGCATTACCGAACTTGAGGTTACATGGGACAAAGAGGCTCTAGACTTCGTGGACGTTGTCGACATCGTCGTCCATGGATACAGAGAGACGGAGAGCCAGGTTGAGTTTATAGGGCCCATGTTGTACCTAGCGACTGAGATCGATTACCATCTTGGTTTCTACCGCGTCGTTGCGATTCCAGGATCCTTCACCGAGCTCACAGAAGTCGGTGTGATAGCTGTAGTCGAATCAAACACATCTTTGGAAGGGTAAGATTGAGAAAGGATTTTTGTTTGTAGTTTAATATAAGTTGAATAATGACATTTGAATAGGCTAAATCTGTTTTTGTATTAATATCACAAGTCATTTCTTTGATTTTAAACTTCTCAACAAAAAGGATGTAATAGTAAATATATTACTCATTGCGGATATAGTATCGAAAATAATATCGCTAGTGATATTCGTTTGTCTCGCAATGTAAGGTCAACAAACAAGGAATCTAAAAGATCGCCACGTTTCGTGTTCCGCTGCAACACTTTGTCAAGTGATATAATGTAATGTAAGCAATCATGTTTTATACTCTTCGGTCGGCTCCAAACGCACTATCTCGCATGAGCGAGTACGTTCCTAAAAAGGATGTATGTTCATAAACAGTTTATGCCATTCATTGCTTTCGCAAATATCATTTTCTCTGAGACGTGACTGAAAACGGACTACGTGCAGAGGCAAAATGCAGGCAAGTTTCACACTGGTGTTGTGTAGCTGTTGGCACTACTTGGGATTATGTTTGCATAGTTGGAGGATCATATAAGTAAAGCTGTACAAATTTATAAAGTCAGGCAGTGAGGCAAAGTATTGAAGTAATATTCATTTATTGAACATCCAATTGATGAATACAAAATTCACAAGTAAAAATATCAAAGAGAGCTAGCTAGAAAGAAGGATTTGATCTGATGGTGGCCAAAACTCAACTCTTCCTCTGAAAGCCAAAACATAATACTATTTATACAGAATGCTACTTGTAATATGAGTGTAGGTTACATTGTTTTAAAGGGACAAATTAATAAGGGCTGCCAAAACAAAGACATAAATCGGCTTGCCAGAACAATGGATTTCTTGGTCAAGGCCCTAGTTTTATGATAAGGCTTAATACATAATAGGTATAAAGCCTTTCCTGGGAATGGGATTAGAATGAATGCCCTTGGTCTTGATATTTAGGAGGATTACAAAGATATAAACTTGGTGTTAACCTGTTGCCGTCAAGATTCTGAAATCCCTCTAGACTTTGTACATTGCCCACTTGGTTCCCGTAGGCAAGGGGTTAAGTGCATCTCAAATTGGGTACATACAAATGAGGGTACTTTAACTGGGTTTTGGGACTACCACTAAACAATGTCACTGCCTATTAATTTTTTCTTTTGACTCCTGCAGTGCAGCCAAAGCGACCCTATGGAGTGAGGTAATGTACATGTTCTGCAGTGGTTGCAGGGGTACGACACTCTCGAGTGGTGTGATGTATGGATCAGCAAAGAGAGTCGAGCGGACAGTAGCTTCCTGGAGGTTACGCCTGCATGCCCCTGCACATTCGCGCAGGCGCAGCTCGACTTTGGGAGGTTCACTGCGCAACCTCAGTGTGACGCAGACACGACTTCACCCAATAACTGCCTGCACAAACCTGGCGCAATACATTGTGTCCGTGCAAATACTCTGAGGTACATTTATGGTTCTGGACTATACAGCGTATTTAATGATTCATTCATAAATAATGAACTTTTCAACTTTACTATACACACAATGCACAAAATTTGAACAAATAAACAAACAAACAAACACCAGTGCTTTTTTTCCAAATTATTTGTTTAAAGTTTCAGCCAAGCTTCACCGACCACTTTCTTTACTGTGCCAAATATGCGTACACATTTAAAGGACAATGAAACTGGCTTTTGGCTATTATAAAGATTTAGAGGGTGAACAGACATTTAATTTGATACATGACTTGGCATTTTTGGCCTACTGGATCCAATGAAATTCTTCTGTGAACATACCCAAATTTTACGAATTGTTATGGCGCCAAAAGATGATGGAAGTGGCCATGTTCGTGTAACTACCCGACATGCTTCGCAAATTCTGAGGACTGTGAGGATGGCCAAACAAAAAATCTTTTCACTGATTTGGACACAGCAAAGCATCTACAAGTATAATTCAAACAATGATTTGGTCCGGTGAATGCAGGAATGCATCATAGATCGATTTCAGTTGTCCGCACAAACCTAACAATGGCGGCCTCCAGCGTTCGCGCGAAAAGTGGTCTACCCGATAGTGTTTGCACATATTTCTTCCAAAGCAGAAATCTGAATCGGTGTAATGTGATGCAAAAAAAACAAGCATATTATGATGTATAAAGTAGGATAAACTCTATTCAGGAGTTGCATTGGCCTTTAAGTAGTAAACATTCAAGAAGGGACCCAAAATATTTGCTCGATTATAGCCAGTTCTAATTGAAAACAATCGCATATATTCCATATTTGATTTGATATCATTTTGGTTAAGGTTGGTTTATATAATTTCTTAGATAAAAAATAACACTTGAATTGCCAAGTTAATTCCTATCTCATGAATTGTCTTCCCATCTCTCTGTCCCCAAGCACACTTGGAGGAGGACAAGAATGTTGCTATGACAGCGACGGCTTCATCATTAATGTGCTCCTGTCCCCTGGAGGAGGGATCGCCCATCGCTACCATCATGCAGGAGTGGCACCATATGGAGAACCTACAAAGGTAGTTCAGTTTGGTTATACGATGATGCCGATGGTGGTTGTGTTGTGATAGTTGTGGTGGTAGTGGTGGTGGTTGCTGGTGGTGGTGGTGGTGATGATGATGATGATGGCGATGATGATGTTGATGATGATGATGGTGATGATGATGATGATGATGTTGATGATGAAAAGAAGATGTTGGTGATAATATAATAGTTGTTGGTGAAAGTGATGATGGGTATGACGAGGTGTATATTTATACTCCCCCTTCTTTCTATCTTTATCCAAAAATCTCAAAAATTGTAGTAGTGGTGGTGGTTGGTGGCAAGATGATGATGATCTCCTTTGGTATGATGCAGCACAGCTTCTACACAACATTGCGCAAGTTTTGTAGCCATGTGTATTGTATCGGGGTCCAAAGAGTTAAAAAAGTTGGTCTGCGTCGATGTGGTGAATAGTCAGACAAAACATTAATAACAAACACCGTAAGAAAACATAGTTTCGGGGTCCAAGTTGTTTAAGTTTGGGTTTCGTTGGCCGCATGGGTAAAGGATGGCTAACTAGTGGGTGATGTGAGTGGCAGTTAGCTCAGGTGAGCCACACCAGCATGCCAGTCAAGAGCCCCCAGCAGTGCATGTTGGCATTAAATCTGCCAACTCCTGTGTGGAGCCCATTGAAGGTGACGTAATCTGTTTGGGGTAAGTCTGCGCCTGGTGACAGCTTTGCGTGTGGGGGTCACTGTGAATTGGGTGTTTGAGTGGTCTGCTGCCAGCTGTCTTTCCATGCGCTGAGGATGTTGAAGGCCCAGTCCCACAGAGTTGCAGCATTGCGGCTGAAGGGTTGGGGAGAACACAGGCATTGGAGGCCTAGTTGTGCGTTATGGGCGATGTGATGTAGGGGGTTTGTGGGGTCGTGGAGAGGCTTGTTGTCCAGTTTCTGTGTGTAGTGCTCCCTTCGGAGGGTCGGAGATGCAGTGCCAGCAAGCACTGGCAGAAGTTATGTTGGTGTTGGTCCTAGGTATCCTTTGATAATCTTCATTGTTTTATTGAATGTGATGTCGATTTTGGGTGAGTGAGTGCTCCGATACCAAGCTAGGGCAGCATACTCGGCAGTGCTGTACACTATACTAGTGTACCCAGGTAGCAAACAAACGTTGGTCCATCGTTGGACCAACGTTGTCCAATTTTTTTGGCAACGTTGGTCCAACGTTGTCCGGCAACGTTGGACCAACGTTGCTTGCGTACGCCCAACCAACGCTGCTCCAAGGTTGGCGAACACAAAATACCAACCTTGGATCAACGTTGGTCCAATAAGTCTGTCCAACGTCCAACGAGTTGGCAAATTTCCAACGTTGGACCAACGTTGGTATCCAACCTGATTCTAACAATTAGATTGTGATATTTGTATGCGGATGTCCAACATTGATCCAACGTTGATCCAACGTTGGACCAACGTTGGTATCCAACCTGATTCTAACAATTAGATTGTGATATTTGTATGCGGATGTCCAACATTGATCCAACGTTGATCCAACGTTGGACCAACGTTGGTATCCAACCAGATTTCAACTTCCAAGGAGTTGCGAGAATCCAACGTTAATCCTACGTTGGACCAACGTTGGTATCCAACCAGATTTCAACTTCCAAGGAGTTGCGAGAATCCAACGTTAATCCTATGTTGGACCAACGTTGGTATCCAACCAGATTTCAACTTCCAAGGAGTTGCGAGAATCCAACGTTAATCCTACGTTGGACCAACGTTGGTATCCAACCAGATTTCAACTTCCAAGGAGTTGCGAGAATCCAACGTTAATCCAACGTTGGACCAACGTTGGTTTCCAACTTCCAACGAGTTTCGAGATTCCAACGTAGGTCCAACGTTGGCTTGCTACCTGGGTAGTGGCAACGTTACAAAGTGTGGGTGTTTTAGCGCCCCAAGTGGAGCCTGTAAGGCAACGGAGAAGGTTTTTCCTTAATGAGACTTTGACACAGAGCAAGTCAAGATGTGATTTGTAGGTCAGCTGGCTGTCTAGCTTTACCCCAAGGTATGTTGGAGAGGGGTTTTAGGGTAGAGGAGTCCAGTTGACATTGACTGTAAGTGGGCGCTTTGCTTCTTAGGTGTTCAGATGGAAGGCGGTTGCAGTTTTTCAGCTTTAGCCTCCAGGTCTTAAGGTACTTTGTGATCAGGGCCATGTCCGTTGTCAGGGCATGTTCTACTTTAGACCAGCTTCTATCTGAGTAGAGAAGAGTAAGGTTATCTGCACAGCCAAACTGTTGTGAGGCAGTCAATGGCATGTCACTGATATGAGGTAAATGTTGAAGAGCATTGGTGCCATGTCTGAGCCTCGGTGATGGCCATTTCTGAGATGTGGCTAGACTGCCCATCGCTGGTCTTCAGAACAAAGCTGCGTTAGATAGGATGTTGGAGATAAAGCCCACTAGGTGGTGGTCTGGGACCATCTGAAGTTTCAGAGTTTCAGAGTGAGCCCCTGGTGCCACATGGTTTTGTAGGCTGCAGTTAGGTCGATCAAGATGGCACCAGCTTTGTGGCCTCTCTCAAAACTGCTCTTGATGTTGTTGGAGAGCATGACTATCATTTTGTTCGACGGTCCGCCACCGAGGCGGTACCGTGCTTGCTTGTCAGCTAGTTGTGGGTCGACGATTGGTTCAAACCGGGCTAAGAGAGCTAAGAGAAGGCATTCATTAAGGAGCTTGAGGGGAATACAGAGGAGGGAGATGGGTCTGTAGTTCTTGGGGTTGTCTAGGGGCTTGGTTTGCTTGATGATGATGATGATGATGATGATGATGATAATGATGATGATGATGACGACAATGATGATGATGATGATGATTATGTTGACAATGAAAAGAAAAAGATGTTGGTGATAATATAATACATTTAGTTGAAAATTAATCACTTGTGTGGGTGGAACTTCTTCCATGTTATCGCACTTTGCAAGACAACTGATTAATCTTCAACCCTTCATCTTCTTCGTGGTGGACAATATCTTCCGATTAATATGATAGTTGTTGGTGAAAGTGATGATGATGTGTATAATTAAGTCTCCCTCTCTTCCTGTCTTACTCCATAATCTTCAATGCCATACAACCAGGTCCCATACATGTCACACTTTCTGGCTGATATCTTACCGTGGACCTACTGCTGTCGTTACCGTTTGGTGGACAATGAGCTTGATGAGTTCTGCCATTTATTCAGCAATGAACGACCATCTCAGGTGTGCGATGGATATGTGCCACCTCAACCAGGTGAAGGAAATATCAGAAATTATTTTAAAAAAATATTATGTACATGTTTTTATATAACAATAAATCATTATTATAATACCTGACCATTACACTGTACCATATCAAATAGACAAATGTGGTGAGAGAGGACCTGCTTGGTTGTTTGGTGTACCAGAGGAGCATACTCTGGAAATGGGAAAAGGAGAAGTTTGGTCTGCTTTGGTGAGTGGTGACCCTTATATACTGGAATAAGAAGAAGGTAAAAGAGGAAGGAGAGGAAATTCATGATTATTGTGAATGTCATTTCAATTGGTCGAAGAAATTATCATAAACTGGGTTCCAAAAGAAACTTATCACTTCTTCAGAGCGACACACATTAAAATCCAAAACATAAAAATGAATCATAATTGTGCATAGATTAGCTATAATATTTCTCAGCAAGCACATCTAAATAAACAAAGAATAAAATAAGGTGACATCGCAAGAGGTAATTTTTCAAAAATCACAGAAACTGCTCGCCTTCCGGGCACGGAGCTCGGTACGGACAATAGCCAGTCTGGTGGGTACATAACCCGCCTTTGATGATGAATGAATAGCTATTGAAAGTTCTGAATAGACCGCCTTTCGTGGAGGTTCGCAGCGAGCAGTTTCTGTGATTTTTGTAAAGTGACCTGTAGCGATTCCATCGCATTTTTCTCTTTTTTGGCAAAAGCAACCTTTCAATTTTTCAGATATTCTTCATAAGGAGAATGATAGCTTATATGTGTCTAAATATGATTCAATTTGATGCTATGGAGTTTAGTCAGCGTCGCTCTGAAGAAGTGATAAGTTTCTTTTGGAGCCCAGTTTAGTAATAATCTATCGTATCAATATACTATTGGACATCGATAATAAGATTGTTTGATATGGTTTTTTTTTAAGCGCTTGGGACTGGTGACCCTCACATCGCCACTCTTGATTCAACGATGTACACGTTCAACGGCTACGGTGAATTCACTGTGTTGAGTACACTCGATGGCAATTTTACCCTACAAGCGAGGACAGCTCCTTTCCCAGGCAGTAAGTATCATGTGCGCAGCTACATTGGGGCACAGGAGCAACTGCCCCCATCCCAATAATTTCACCAAACAAATATTTTATGAAAATAAAGGAATTATCCTTTACAAATAAAGACAGATGTAAAGTGTGCACCAATATATTGTTAAAGGGATAGTTGAGTTTTGGTATAGAGGGCGCTACACAAAATAATGAAAGACTGAGGTACTAGTGTCAAATTTGAAAGAGCATGCAATTTTAATGACAGAATAAACTTTATTTGATCAAAATCGGTTCAGAAATGGCTGAAATATCCATAAACATAACCATTTGTAATAGGTAAAAGAAAAAAAAATAACCATTTGTAATAATTGTGGGGCCCCACAATTATTTGATAATTTTGAACCAGCCGTTAATTTTTATGCCTCCGCCGCAACGAAGTAGCCGGAGGCATTATGTTTTCGGGTTGTCCGTCCGTCCGTCCGTCCGTACGTCCGTACGTCCCGTTCTCGTGATCGCGTGATCTCGTCAAAGGTCACAGAGCTCATTATATATGTAAAAATAGCTCGTGATCGCGTTATCTCAAGAACCGATTGATGGATTTTCACCAAACTTGGGTCATGTATGTATCTTGGGGTGCCAATGATCTGATTAGATTTTGGGGGTTATGAGGTCAAAGGTCACAGGGCTACCGTTAATACCGGCTTAATCGCCGCATACTTTTTCCTCGAAAAAACCCTGCGAAGTCGGGGTGCGGCGTGTACGCGGAGATAGTCAAAATGTCACTCTTGACTGGCCTCAAAACAACACATTTTAGCAGTTGCGTGATAAAACATTATATAGCCAAATTGTCTACGTTTACCCTGGCCTAGAATGGTTTCTCACCTTTTTTTGCTGATATTTGCGAAATCTGATACGTTTTTAACTTCAAAGTTACGAAACAAATGCACACTGCCAGCGCCGCGCTCGCCTAGCTCCCGCCTAGCTAGCTGTCATTGATCTAGCTACGTGCGTTATGAATGCATTGCATTTGCACGTACGTACATCACAGTACCTGGTTCTCTGTAGTACAGTGCAGTACAGTAGGGTTAGGTTTGGACATTTTGATCGAGATGGTAAGCTACGGTAGCATACAGTGCTACCATAGTATAGTGGCAGTTTTGTCAAGATTATTTGGGCGGATATTTGGCGGGGCGCGGCATGGGGGCATGGCACGTTTTTGATGTTACGTTCATTCTACCGCCGCGGCACTGCATGCATTTGGCACATTTTCCCAGCCGATTTTCTGGTTTCCCGCCGTTATTCCCGCTTTTTTTGTCGCCAGTTTTCCTAGCGCACTTTTCTCCCACATTTTTTTTTTTTAAATTTCAATGCCCAAAGTCGGCATGCGGCGTTTACGCGGATGCGGCGATTGCGCCGGTATTTACGGTAATTATATATGCAAAAATAGCTCGTGATCGCGTTATCTCAAGAACGGATTGACGGATTCTGACCAAACTTGGTACATGTATGTATCTTTGGGAGCCAATGAACTGATTATATTTTGGGGTCATGAGGTCAAAGGTCAAAGGTCACAGAGCTCATTATATATGCAAAAATAGCTCGTGATCGCGTTATCTCAAGAACGGATTGACGGATTCTGACCAAACTTGGTACATGTATGTATCTTGGGGAGCCAATGAACTGATTAGATTTTGGGGTCATGAGGTCAAAGGTCAAAGGTCACAGACCTCATTATATATGCAAACTAGATGGATCTTCGACTGCGCGCAGTCGAAAATGATGCCTCCGCCATTACGCAATTTATTTATATCAAGCCCAAATCAACATGTACACTGAATTAATTGTGTCAACTCAATTTTGATCGTACTCTGTCTTTTAGATCTTGACGTATCACAATTATGAGCTATAAGTGACCTTGACCTTTGCCCTCATGACCCAAAATCTAATAAGATCATCGGCCCCCCAAGATACATACATGTACCAAGTTTGGTCAGAATCTGTCAATCCCTTCTTGAGATAACGCGATCACGAGCTATTTTGGCATATATAATGAGCTCTGTGACCTTTGACCTTTGACCTCATGACCCCAAAATCTAATCAGATCATTGGCCCCCCAAAATACATACATGTACCAAATTTGGTCAGAATCCGTCAATCCGTTTTTGAGATAACATGATCACTAGCTATTTTTGCATATATAATGAGCTCTGTGACCTTTGACCTTTGACCTCATGACCCCAAAATACATACATGTACCAAATTTGGTCAGAATCCGTCAATCCGTTTTTGAGATAACATGATCACTAGCTATTTTTGCATATATAATGAGCTCTGTGACCTTTGACCTCATGACCCTAAAATCTAATAAGATCATCGGCCCCCCAAGATACATACATGTACCAAGTTTGGTCAGAATCTGTCAATCCGTTCTTGAGATAACGCGATCATGAGCTATTTTTGCATATATAATGAGCTGTGACCTTTGACCTTTGACCTCATGACCCCAAAATCTAATCAGATCATTGGCCCCCCAAGATACATACATGTACCAAGTTTGGTCAGAATCTGTCAATCCGTTCTTGAGATAACGCGATCACGAGCTATTTTTGCATATATAATGAGGTCTGTGACCTTTGACCTTTGACCTCATGACCCCAAAATCTAATCAGATCATTAGCCCCCCAAGATACATACATGACCCAAGTTTGGTGAAAATCCGTCAATTGGTTCTTGAGATAACGCGATCACGAGAACGGGACGTACGTACGTACGGACGTACGTACGGACGGACGTACGGACGTACGTACGGACGGACGTACGGACGGACGGACAACCCGAAAACATAATGCCTCCGGCTACTTCGTTGCGGAGGCATAAAAATAGCTTGTGATAGTGTTATCTCAAGAACCGATTGACGGATTCTGCCCAAACTTGGTACATGTATGTATCTTGGAGAGCCAATGAACTGATTAGTTTTTGGGGTCATGAGGTCAAAGGTCACAGGGCTCATTATATATGCAAAAATACCTTGTGATCACGTTATCTCAAGCACCGCTTGACAGATTCTGCCCAAACTTGGTACATGTATGTATCTTGGGGAGCCGATGAACTGATTACATTTTGGGGTCATGAGGTCAAAGGTCACACGGCTCATTATACATGCAAAAATAGCTTGTAATTGTAAATCTCAAGAACTGAATGTCAGATTTCAATCCAACTTGGTACCTGAATGTATCTAATAGAGCATTTGTAGTATTTATTATATTTTGGGGGTCATGAGGTCAAAGGTCAAGGTCATAGGAATCATTTTGTAAAATTATCTCAAGAATCAGTTGACAAATAAGCGTCAAACTTGGTACCTATAATTTGAATTTTGGAGAGCTAATAAACTAATAAAATGTTGGGTCATGAGGGCAAAGGTCAAGGTCACTTATATATATAGCTCATAATTGTGATATGTCACGATCTGATAGACAGATTACCATCAAAATTGAGTTGACAGAATTAATTCTGTGTATGTTAATTTGGGCTTGATAAATATAAATCGCGCAATGACGGAGGCATAATTTTCGACTGCGCGCAGTCGAAGATCCATCTAGTTTTTGTTATGCTTCCTCTTTTCAAAAATTTACAAAAGAGGTTTTCAAATAGTTTTTTTTATTATCTCTCTATCTAATCACTATTTCAGCAAAATGCACACATGCACAATAGTTTATTTAAAATGGTTAAAACCAATGAGTTTTTAGAAAGCGCCCTCTTTAGTTTTAACCCTAACCAGGCCGGGGGGGTGGAATCCACCCCCCTCGACTTTTCGCGCGATAATTCTGCAACGCGCGCAGGTATTGTCGCGCGACTTCGTGAGTTTTTTCATTGAAGTCTTGCGCAACTTTTGAGACCAAATTTGCGACGACTGGGTATACCGTTCTAAAGTCACGTGACCTTTTGTAAGTGAGCGTCGGCCCGAAAACCGCTACATTTTGTGATTTGTGTACAAATCCTATGGAAATTGATTTTTTCTTAGAATAAACAAAACCTTCATTATTTTTCATTCTAATCACTGCAATCATTTGATTTTGGGCTAAAAATTGTTGGATAATGGTCAATAATTTATTCCATTGAAAAAAACAATAAAAAACAAAAGTCGAAAAAACAAAGAAATACATAAGAAATTCCAAAAACAAAGAAATACAATTTTTAATGTTCAAAACCTGTTAATTAAGTCATAAAGAATATTCATGCACACAATTAGCATATTTTGAGCAATATTTAGTGATTTACAGACAAATAGGGGATTTCTGCATAAATTTGCATAATTAATTAAAAATTGATTATTTCCAAAAAAATAATGCAATCTTGTAGATTATGTTGCAAGCTATCTGCGTGCCAAATTTTGCGGCGGCCGCGCGTTCGACGGCCGATATCTCAGGGGCGGGGGGGTGGAATCCAACCCAACCCCCCCCCCCCCCCCCACCCCAGCCAGAGCATAGCCAAAATAACCCGGCCTGGTTAGGGTTAACAGCTCTTTTTTAATGATAACAGGCTTTTTACTTTGTCATTTGTAATTTTGTATTCCTTTCGAGCATGGTGGAGATATAACTGTTAGTTTGTAATGTAATGGTGCAGGTTTTGGTTACTAAAATTTAGTTTGACTAAAACTGTACTCTCTTTACCAAAACTCAACTATCCCTTTAAACCCCCCTCCCAATCCGTCCGATCATGCTACGTCACTAGTTTGATATTTTGTATGCATGTTTGTATGTTTTTTTAACAAGAACATGGGCGTGTGCGTTTGATGTTTTATTTTATTATTGTAGCACATATATCTTCATATTGAGTGGTTATATGTATATATATATACATTATATGTACAACAATATTTAGTATAACTTCATTGCTTCTATTTATTAGTCGAGCACTTTAACCATGGTGATTTGCACTATTTAAACTATTACTATATATATATATATATATATATATATATATATATTAAAGTGTAATCGTCATGATCAAATACATATCAGAATCATGTGGTTTACCGATATTGGTCCAAAAATTGGTCTCATCGAAGTAAAAACTAAACGGTACCTAATTCTGCACCGAACTAGAATTCGAAGTGCAAGTGCAAGCCTCCTGGATTATATAAGGTTATACTTCCGTTTGTCAGAAAGAATAAACTTTGGTGTCATCCTCAGTCCATGTTATGTTGCCATGATTGTGTGTGTGTGTTTATTTGTGTGTGTGTGTGTCTGTGTGTGTATGTGTGTGTGTGGAATGAGTATGTGTTTTTTTGTTGATGCATACATTTGATAATTTATTGACATTTAAAGATTGTAACATATTTTTCCTTTTATCCTTTTCAATCTTTATCACACTCAATACAAGGCAATGCCACTGTGTTTGTTGCCATAGCAGCATCGTTCGGGGACAGTGACATAATTCATGTTCAGATCAGTGAGCGTCGGGTGATAGAGGCGTACATGAGACTCTGTGGAGAGGCGGAGTTCAGCCTCTTGGATTTCGACCAGGCCGCAAAGTGGTCATTTTCAGGTCTTTGATGGATTTTTGATTCTTTGAAATGTTGTATGTCATTTATTAATGCTATGTGAAAAGTATTGCTTTAATTGCAAGATTAACTTGATAATTGTACCTTATCACTCATTTAAATACATTTTAAACTATTGTTTACAATGGGGGTGATTGAAGAACGTAATAAAATGGTGGGCTTTGTTTCATACATCACGTTATTTGCACATTAGCATACAGCTGACAGCATCTGATTACCCCCTCGAGTCAAGTCATCTTTACACTTAAATCAATGCCATTCTCCTTTAATAGGTTTGTCCGTAACGGGTCGCAACATTTCCGGGAACGGCTTGCTCGTTGCGTTCGAAATAGGCGTTGGCCTTCAGCTAAAAGCTGCCGAAGGTGCACTCAGCATCTTACTCACTGCGCCTGAATTCTTCCGGGGTCAAACGCAAGGCCTGATGGGAACGTGGAATGGGAATGCTAGTGACGATTTCTTGACACCGCAGGGTGTGACACTATCCCCCAATATGATGACGGAAGAGCTTCACTATAACTTTGGTTTACAATGTAAGGACAACCGAATTCAAAAAGAAAAAATACACCAACTATCTTATTAATCACATTTAGATTTGTTTATGGGTGTATCTAATATTATTTTAAAAGGAATGTATGAAATAAATAAAAAATATAATTATGTCGAATTTAACTTCAAGCTCGTCTGATCCCAATTATCCCACCACTTTGGTGTTGAAAAACATTTGTTTTCTCTTGTATATAAACAGGGGAAATCCAAGCACAAAACTCACTTTTCTTCTACGAAATTGAAACCGACCACGATACCAACATGGACTGGTCCTATACACCGATCTTCGAGCCCGTCCAGAACCCTACCCTGGACCAGGCCGTGGTTTTGGAGGTATGCGGGACCAACCTATTCTGCGTGTTTGACTTCCAGACGACGGGGTCCCAAAGGTTTGCGCAGGCCTCTATGGAGTCATTCAAACAGTATAAGATTGCTCTGCTGAACACTGAAATCGGTACGTAACCGGCGCAATAAATGTAGGCGTACTCTCTAACAAATCACATTTATCAGTTTTCTCTAAGGATGACAACATAAGTCAACATTTCTATGCTAACTGCATCCCCCAGGCATGTCCGTACTGTGTATGTGCAGACACAAACTATTCCAATTTATGTTACATTCATGATGCACAGAAATATTTTCCTGGATCAGATCGAGGGCAGACTCATAACTCCAGAATCACAGTTAAACCATGATTGTGTAGTGGCTAGTGCTACAATACACGTTTATTCATGACCAACAAAAACAAAAACAAGCCCCGAGGTCATCAACGAGAGAAAAGCAATTAAAGAAAATGCAAAGGAAATACATTTTAGTGTAATCCATTAACAACATGAGGTTTTTCCAAAACTGATCTTGAGACTTTAATCATATACCAATATCATAGAACAGTTCTTCAGATTGCATGTGATATTTTCATAGAAAAATGACAGACTGTTTACCTAGTAAAATATGAAAATTGATGTCAGATTATATCACCTACTGCCCATTTATTTTAACTACAATCGGAAAATAAATTAATTAAATATCATTGTTGCAGTCACCTGCCCACCACCTTCAAATGGGAGTGTGGTCGTGTCTCGGTACAGCGTAGGTGGCGTGGCAAACATCACTTATAACGAAGGCACCGACTTGAGTTACAAGAGCACGCTAATCTGCCAATCAGACGGCAAGTGGTGGTGCGATGTGGAAATATCTGATTGTTCGCCAACCTCAGCGACCTCGGAATTAGGTACGACTCCAAATTAAAACATACTCGTTAACCATGCTCACCTTATTTGCTCATAAAACACGCCGGCACGACACCTAATGCCTGGCGCAGACAGAGCCGACTCGACCCGATCCGACTGGTTTTCAGCCTGATTAACTCAGTATGCTCTGCCTCAGGAATCCAGTCAAGTGCTAGATGGAGGTCATTCGAGGCCGATTCAACATGTTGGATCGGTCCGACTGAGCAAAACTGACTCTAGCCTGACTGAAAACCAGTTGGATTGGGTTGAGTCGGCTCTGTCTGCGCCGGGCTTAACACCTCCCATAGAGATTGCCCAGGATCGTTAACATTGTGTCAATTAGGGTCACGTGTGTCATGGGGTAGTTGGTTTGATGTGTTTGATGTTGACTGTTATTTTTTATTTTTATTTTTTTATTATTTTTGTTGTTGTTTTTGTTTGTTTGTTTGATTTTTAATGTTTTTAATTGATGTTATTGTTTTCTTTGTAATTGATTAATTTTGCAAAGTTGTATTTTATTGTATGAGTTGCTTTTTATACATGCTTGTAGCTTTCTAAAGTGATCCCCAGTACACATTTTACACTGTATTATATCTTGTATTTTATATTGTGAATAAACTGAATTGAATTGACCGTCGAGTTGGATTGTTGGATCTGGCTTTATGAGACTTTATGACTGCCCACTACTCCTGCCCGAGTATTTTCGGGACTAGTCCTGAACGGGTTAATACTTCAATGCATAAGAATTGTCTCTTTTCTTTTTACACGACCCCCCATTATAATGTGATGTACCCTTTGGGGGAGGGGGGGGGGCACTCAAATTATTTTTTGACGGGGGTGTGCCGCACGGAACTCTGAAATGGGGGTCTTAAGAGCTGACTACAAGCACAAAATATAGGGTCTTTGGAGCTACAAAAACCCTGAAACGGGAGTTAAGGGGTCTAAGGAGCGGACTAGAACTACAAAATGAATAGACTTGGAGCTACCAAAGACCTACGGAAACCCTCAAAAAGGCTCAAATGGTGGTCCAAGGAGCTGACTAGAAGAAGAATAATGGACTTGGCGCTACTCAACTACCTAGCCAAGTCATTCTGGGGGTCTATGGAGCGGCAATTTTTTAAAATCGGGTATGAAAACGGGGTTCTTTTAACCCTAACCAGGCCGGGGGGGGGGGGGGTGGAATCCACCCCCCCTCGACTTTTTGCGCGATAATTCCGCAACGCGCGCAGATTTTGCCGCGCGACTTCATGAGTTTTTTCGTTGAAGTCTTGCGCAACTTTTGAGACCAAATTTGCGATGACCGGGTATACCGTTCTAAAGTCACGTGACCTTTTGTAAGTGAGCGTCGGCCCGAAAATCGCAAAATTTTGTGATTTGTGTACAAATCCTATGGAAATTGAGTATTTCCTAGAATAGACAAAACCTTCATTATTTTTCAATCTAATCACTGCAATCATTTAATTTTGGGCAAAAAATTGTTGAATAATGGTTAATAATTTATTCCATCGAAAAAAACAATAAAAAACAAAAGTAAAAAAACAAAGAAATACATAAGAAATTCCAAAAACAAAGAAATACATAAGGAATTTTTTGGCTGTCGCAATTTTTAATGTTGAAAACCTTTTAATTAGGTAATAAAGAATATTCATGCACAAAATTAGCATATTCTGAGCCATATTTAGTGATTTGTAGACAAAAAGAGGATTTTTGCATAAATTTGCATAATTAAGTAGAAATTTATTTTATTTTTTAAAATAACAATGCTGTCTTGTAGATTATGTCGCAAACTATCTGTGTGCCAAATTTTGCGGCGGCCGCGCGTTCGGCGGCCGAGATCTCAGGGGGGGGTGGAATCCACCCCCCCCCCCCCCCCCGGCTATAGCATAGCCAAAATAACCCGGCCTGGTTAGGGTTAAGGGGCACATACCCGTCTTACATTATACATGAGTGCCCCCCCCTCCCCTGGGATGTACCTTAGGCAATCACTAGTCATCACAGTCCCAATGCATGAAGTAGACAAAATCAAAGAAGTTACAAATCTGAGCAAAAGAATAATCTAATTTTCAATATTTCCCTGAAACAAAAAGAAGGCAATTGATTTCTCGAAGAAAAGGCTAATGTATTAATTTTAATAGCCCTAATATGATGACAGTCCAGACCCAAATTTAATTTATAAGTTATTCTCGTTGCTAATCATTTTTTATTGGTTCCAGCCCTACTCTACTATGTTATGATGAATGTTTGATTTTGTTGATTCGTATTTATCTCTGTTTTAAACCTTTGCTTCATTCTAGCTCTACCGATTTACTTGATCTGTCTGATTTCAATTTGGGGAATTGCTGCGGCCATCGTTGGTTAGTATACAAATGATGCACAGGTTTGAGTGGGTCGGTAGGAATTGTGTGCACAAGGTACCTTTGAATGGATCGAACCCACGAGGCGCAGCCGAGTTGGATACATTACTCAGACATGTATTTATTTATTCATTAATTAATTTATCTATTTATTTATTTATTTATAACACGCATGGCAGCAAACAAGCTGAATTGCATGTGGTTAACATTAAATTAAAACAGTGTAATTCGATCATATGAACACGAACCATAATTGTGCAATTTTAAGTACATGTATATATACATTATTGTGAATACAACATAATGACATTCATACACTTGTCTAAGTAATCATGAATTCATTTTCACTAATAGTACAAAGAATGTAATTTCTAATGCTGAATTATAGAAAACTTCATTATGTTAATCAATGTACTGCAATGAAATTTCTTTCAATATGTGTAGATATCTAAAATGACAACTATTGGTATTGAGTATATCATTAACAATTGCGATTATAAGATTTTTGTGCAAAATATATGACATTTTAATAATTTCATTATCTAATCAATCAATATAATGAAGTATAAATACAAATATATATAAATAATATTAATTTAAATTTATTATCAATACATTTTAAGCACTTACAGCCCGTCATATTCAAATGTAAAAACTATACTAACTATTATTTGAACGTTTTCAAGTAATCACAAAATAATTGTGCAAGTACATGTATATTGGCAATTAAAATAGAAGGATGTACAATTCTACATTGTACAATCCAACAGTGATCTGAACAATAATTTTGAGAATTCAATTTAATTCAATTCAATTTTTGTTTATTAAAAACAATCACTGAGTAAAAAGTCTGAAGACTAAACAAGTCAGTTGACAGCATTTTAAAATATAATACAGTAAACACATATAATGAAGTAGAATATAATGTTGTGAATACAACATAATGTTTATGATAATAATGCTGTAATGTTATTAATGTTTTGTCTGACTAACACATATAATATATACTGTACAAAATAAATAGTTTTAAAATAATTAAAAAAAAGAATAATCAATGTACTGCAATTAAATTTCTTTATGTAAACATATAAAATGACAGTTATTCGTATTGGTTATATAATTGATAATTGCAATTATATTATAAAGCATTTTCTGTATCTAATCAATCATAATAATGCTGTATAAATACAGATATATATGTAAACAATATTAATGTTGGATTATTATCAATACATATTAAACACGTTTAGCCTGTGATATTCAAATATGTAAATATTATACTCACTACTATACATCTATATATCTATCTATATATCTATTCAAATATGTAAATATTATACTAACTATATCTTGTATTATTTGCATCAATACATATTAAACACGTTTAGCCTGTGATATTCAAATATATAAATATTATACTAACTACATCTTACAATACAAACATAAAAGTGTATTGGCAATTAAACATTATCTAACAGAAGGATGTACAATTCTACATTATACAATCCAACAGTAACCAGGGGGTGTATTCTGAAAACGATTTAAAGCTAAAATTTATTGTATCTACGTCATATCTATGTCACTAAAATATTACACTGTACTTGAATAGCGATTTGCTAAAATATATTTTAGTGACGTAGATATGACGTAGATAAAATAAATAATACACCCCCAGAGGAACAGAGAACAAGATAATGGCTTTGCGGTTATTGGGTGTAAACTTATCAGGGAGTGTATTTTGAAGTTAACATTTATTTTATCTACGTCACTAAAATATATTTTAGCAAATCGCTAGTACAGTGTAATATTTTAGTGACGGAGATACAATAAAATTTAACTTTAAAATCGTTTTTTAGAATACACCCCCTGACCTTATAAATAATCAATACATTCACACTTCTAGCCCATAATATTCATATTACTATTATTAATTACATACTGAATATCATCTGTTTATATTAGAGCACTCGCAATCCAGTCCTATAAATATATTGGTAATTAAAACTGCATATGTTGCAGTAACGTCTTCGCCTATATACTGTTCGTGCATATCATATCTACATACAGAATCGCATGCGCAAGTGCATATTTGTTTCGCTTGGTGTGGCATGCAGTGTACATTAATTGCAAGGGGTGTTTGCGCATTCACTTTGACGGCACTTTGACCTGGTTATTAATGGTTACGACCGACGCTACCGATATTAAATAGAACAATAGTACCATGTAGTTTGTCATGTGTAACATGCAGAGTATTTTACACATGACAGAAGAACAGGTATGGCGTTATGTGATGGCATAATCAATGTACATTGCATAAGTGTAGTAGCCGCGCCAAAAAAAGGCACTGACGCAATGCGATTCTGTACGTAGATATAATATGAACAAGTGCCCCCCCCCCCCCAGGATATTGCCGCCTAATCTTTTAAATAGCCCCCAAAATTTAGTAGGTAGCCCCTAAAATTACCATGGTGTTATATTAAATATCTTGTGATAAGATATCAGATTGAAAAAGTAACCCCGTAAAAAAAAAATAATAATAATTCCTGCATTGGACCCCACCTCAACCTCTTTTCAAAATTGATTGGTTTGTATGGCCAAGGTTGAGGTTTGTCATCCTCAATAAACGTTTTTCCATGATAATCTATTGTACTATCTTATAATTTGTAATCCAATAGAGCTCAATCTGGACTGAAACAGAAATCTATTTATTTCTTTTTGCAGATATGCCCATCCCATCGTGTAACACAATAGTTGTACAGGCTAACACCGCTGGGCGCTGCAATTCCATACTTCTCCACAGGCTTGGTGGAATATGGAATTTGACACGACATTGCAGTCTGTTGATGACGGAACCAGCGAGCAACTTTACATCGCAACATTTCTTCAGATATGCAAATCTGTTTACACCAGTTGAGCAAAGAAAGGAATTTCCAGACAGGGCGTGAAGAAATTACAGTTACATGGGACATGTAACATGTTACATGTTCATCCATACCTGCACGGAAGGTTCTTCAGCATAGTACTGATCGAGAAGTGAAGCACATTATGTGAGTTCTTAATGAAAAGACCATTCAAATACATTTTGGGAGACAAAACCTCTGCTCTGCATCATACTACACTACAGGCTATAACCTGGATGATCATCTTCAATTATCCTCTTTGCACACGATTTCGACAGATGATCATGATTTCTGGGAGAACGTCGCAAATGCGAAAAGGACATTTAAAATTCCAGTTTGCAATTCAATTTCTGAGTATCTTTCTTGGGAAGCGTGACGGCAAGAATACTACACCATTAGATCCGGTTCTTTGATCATTGCCAAGTGTGCAAAGAATTCTTCTCATTTCAAGATATTCAAAGGGATACATATTTTTAGCGATGATGATAAAAATAATAACCTTGAACCTTGTCAGAAAAATGCACCTCATTTGAATTATCTATTTTCACGACTTCATTATCTGCACCCCCATACCAAGTTGGAACTTTAAGGTGTTCTTACTGTGTTGGAGCAAGCCGGCTAGAAGCCAGTCGCACAATATACATGGGCCACTCGGTAGCACAGGTCGGTAATTTTTTACTTTGAACTTCTCATTTTGGGATCGATGATTCTCATTGAGCATTTATAATGCACTATTGTGGGACTATACACTTATATCCTAGATAGGACTTCCTCAAACTATGCTCTCCCACAATATATGAGAGACAGAGTAGACGAAAATCAAACTTTGCATTGATATAAACTCTTTAAAAGGAAATTGATCTTCATTTTGTCAGCTTCCTTGAAGTCAAAATTTAAAAAAAGAAGTTGTAGTTATTTCTTGAATTCCAAAAAAACAGGTGGAATAATTCCATATAGGTGTTTTCATTAAGACTAACTTTTAAAAATGCTAAATTATGGACTTAATTCTAAGAAGCCTAGAGGCCTTTGCCCATTATGCCCCCCCCCCCCCTCCCCCTGTGATTCTGTTGAATACTTCTAAATGCACCTTACTTGACATCTGTGCTACATATTAATTCATGAACGAATTATAACAAATATTATAGTTGCATTACATTTTTAAAAATCTCATATGTAAGAAATATGCATAGCAAAGCAAATGTCAGTGATTTTATTTATGAATAATAGTGTCGCTCACAGAAAAATGCAAAGTGATATAAAAGTGCTTTTGATTTTTCTTTTGGTAATGCAAATTTTAAAAAGCAGGTCAGTTTGAAAACATGGTTTTTAGGGAAAATTTATATCAATTGTATTTATGAATTAGTTGTTTTGTATTCAAAGTTGAAATGGCTGTAGATTCATCATTGATCATTTGATAAGCTACCAATACCATACATACTTGCCCGCTAACCACAGGCATCACTGCTTCACAGTTGTCTTTATTTCAAACCACAAAATGGAAACAGTACAGAAACCTCCCGCTAAAAATACTGCCTTTTCTGTCTTTTTTGGTAATGCAAATTTTAAAAAGCAAGTCAGTTTGAAAACATGGTTTTTAGGGAAAATTAATATCAATTGTATTTATGAATTAGTTGTTTTGTATTCAAAGTTGAAATGGCTGTAGATTCATCATTGATCATTTAATAAGCTACCAATACCATACATACTTGCCCGCTAACCACAGGCATCACTGCTTCACAGTTGTCTTTATTTCAAACCACAAAATGGAAACAGTACAGAAACCTCCCGCTAAAAATACTGCCTTTTCTGTCTACATAATTATTATGGTGGTCTTTATGTGCTGGTTTGGCTGCAGTCACTTTACTTTAATTGATCATATTCCACTCTAGTAAATCATTTGTACATGTACATGTAAATATATTAAATGTAATATATTATTAGTTGTATTATTATGTAGACATTCTGGTCTAGATTTTATACACAAAACAAGTGCATATTTATATTGCAAAACCAGATTTTCATGTAGCATTGAATTATAGTCTTCTTCCAAGTACATTATGTAAAATTCCATTCTTGCTAATAGATCAAAAGTGTGTTATTCAAAGCTCCACGCTAACTTGTTTCTCTTCTGGCCCGTTCGGGCAAGTGAAATCATGGATTTAAAAATTGTTCTTGCCCAAAACAGAAAACTGACTCGCCCGCTTATTTCTAGATGAGATTTAGAGTGTTTTCTTATAGTCATAGTTCATCAATTATTTAGTTGCCCGATCAAGCAACCAAACTAAACCATTTACCAAATTTGACTTGGCCGACATCAATTTTGACTTGCCCGGGCAACAAGGCAAGTGCTAATGTCGAGCCCTGTACACACATTTGTTTTATGTGTGATATGTTGTTCTGATGTCAATGATTTGTAGATTCAGTTGTAATTCAACACTGTGGATTCTTTGTGCATTATGCAGTATGTTGTAATTCTAAATTTCTAATGATACAAATTAGTTTTGTTTATTTAACCCTAATAAGGCCAAGGGGGGGGGGGGGGGGGGCATAATGGCCCCCCCCCCCCCCCTCCGCGATTTTTTTTATTGCTCATAAACACGGTAAGATGACGCGCCGCTGCTTGGTGACTTTTTTCTTTTGGGTCTTGTGCATATTTTAAAACAAAAATTTTGAAAATTGGACCGACCGTTACGAAGTCACGTGGCCTTTTGTCTATGCATGTCAGCCCGAAAATCGCTCAATTTCGTGATTTGTGTACAAAACATATGGAAATATCAGTTTTCGTAAAAAGAGGTATATCATTGGTTATTTGGTCTTGTTTACATTTCATATGTTTGTTTTGGGGTTCAAAATAGTTGAATTATAGGTAGAAATAAAATAAACAACAAAAACAATACAATACATAAGTTTAAAAAAACAAAAAAAATACATAAGAAATTATAAAAACAATAGAAAACACAAAGGAAGAACCTGGCTCTTCCTAATTATTTTGTCGCATTAATATTTCAAATGCTCTAAAGAATATATGTAGTGAAGCCAATGTTTAATTATGAATAATATATGATTTATGGATAAAAATATGAATTTTATGACCTTATTTGCATAAATGACCATAAATATGCAAATTAATGAATTTTTCAAAAAATTTAAATTACCATTGTATTCTATTAACTTCACTCAACATGCGTGCAAATTTTCACGGCGATCCGAGATCTTGGAAGGGGGGGGGGGCATAATGGCCAATGCCCCCCCCCCCCCCCCCCGGCCTGCTGAAGACCTCAAATAGCCCGGCCTTTTTAGGGTTAAGGTAGTCCAACTCCCCTGAGATTTGAGATGGTGCGCAAGTAATTGTGCAGGTTTTAAGTTTTAACTGTACCTGATGAAGTAAAGTAATCATGTGCCTATAAATAGAGCACCTAGATACAGTATATAGCGCTCTATAAATGGTATATATTATTATTATTATTATTATTCCTATCTCATTAAGGACAAGAGCTATTTTAAGGCCAAATTTATCATTATTTTCCTCTACAAATTGGCAACTCCTAATATAAAAGTAAGTGGAAAATATTTAGTGATAACAATTTAAGACAAATATGAAATGACTTTGCTGCAAAGTTACCAATTTGAATGCCGAAATCTGTTTTTAGCTCATCCGGCCCGAAGGGCCCGATGAGCTTATGCCATGGCGTGGCGTCCGTCGTCCTTCCGTCCGTCCGTCCGTCCACAGTTTTCAAAATGCTTCTTCTTCGTTATTTTTCAACCGATTTTGATTCTGATTATTTCATAAGATAGGGCTAGGAGGGGGATTTAAAACTTCTACACAGAATCGTGAAATTCATTATATATGCTAATTTATGCAAATTTATTCGAAATCACAAAAAATGCTTCTTCATTTCTTGACCGATTTTGATTTGGTTTGCTTTATCTGGAAGAGCTAACTTTGGTACACTAAACTTGTACACAGAATTTTGAAATTTTTCTCCATTAATTAATTATGGTAATTTATGCAAATTTATTCTAAAAATCACAAAAAATGCTTCTTCTCGACCGATTTTGATTTGGTTTGCTTTATCTGGTAGAGCTAACTTTGGTACACTAAACTTCTTCACAGAATTTTGAAATTTTTCCCCATTAATTAATTATGGTAATTTTTTATTTATTTATTTATTTATTTATTTAGTTATTTATTTATTTATTTATTTTTATTATTTATTTATTTTTTTTTTATTTTTTTATTTATTTTTTTTTTTTTTATTATTTATTATTATTTTTTTAATTTATTTTTTTAAATTTATTTATTTATTTATATATTTTTTTTCCCCATGTCCCTTCTTGGGCGTCAAATTTATATTTTTTTCACTCTAATTTTTTTTAAATTAATTTTTATGTCCCTTCCAGGGCATCACATTTTTTATTTTTGGACCAGTTGAAAAGTGTACCACATGAAATTTGCGATATTTGATGTTGCGAGATGCCGGATGAGCGCTACGTCATTGACGTTCTGGTTAAAATATCACAATGTGTTGCCAATTTAAGGATTTTCCTAAATTATAGCGATCTACGCAATAATACAAATCATTAACAAATTACTAAAGCAGGTAGAGTAACAACATAGGTCTAAAAAAGTGCAATGTATGCTCTTTATCCTTGTATACTGATCTCTGTATCTTCTTACTGAAGTGTAGGTCTACCAACCCACAAATAATGTTTTCATCCATTATTACTTTGACAATGAATACAAATATGCTTTACCTACAGTCACACTTTCATTTTGATTGGGGAAGCTTTCCTTAGGTTTATATTAATTGATTTTTACTCACATTTTGTTTACCCCTTATAACCACGCCGGGTTATTTTGGCTATATAGCCAGGTGGGAGATCAGGAGGTGAGATCTCAGCCGCCGTTAGATTTTTGTTATTTTTTGAAAAAAAAAAAAAAATACAAAATTTGATTATGCAAATTTATGCAAAAATCCCCTTTTTGTCTTTAAATCACTAAATATTGCTCAATATACGCTAATTTTGTGCATGAATATTCTTTATGACTTAATTAACAGGTTTTCAAAATTTAGAATTGTGACAGCAAAATTTTCCTAATGTATTTCCTTGTTTTTGAAATTAATTTGTTTTTGAAATTTCTTATGTATTTTTTTGTTATTTTTTTTTAACTCATGTTATCTAATGTTTTTTTTTCAATGGAATAAATTATTGACCATTTTCCAACCATTTTTAGCCCAAAATTAAATTAATGCAGTGATTAGAATGAAAAATAATGAAGGTTTTGTGTATTTCAGCAAAAATTAATTCCATAGGATTTGTACACAAATCACGAAAATAGCGATTTATGGGTCTAAATTCACCACAAAATTGTATGTGCCTTCGGAACAGTATACCCAGATGTCACAAATTTGGTCTCAAAAGTTGCGCAAGACTTCAATAAAAAAAATCATGCGGCAATACCTGCGCGTGTTGCGGAATTATCACGCTAAACGTCAAGGGAGGGGGGGGGGTGCATTCCACCCCCCGGCCTGGTATGGGTTAAAGGGATCTAGTAACTTTGTTCATATAATATAAAAATCTATCAAAGGGTTGATAAAATGTGAATTCCTAATAAGTCCACTGAATGATTTATGAAAATTGAATTCCATGGTAAATGAAAGTCATATGGCTGAAAAATGAGCATAAAATAAAATGATAAATCATTACATTACACTTGCTTTGTACATGTTTTCATAATGCGTTTATAGGTATGCGTAAGTGTTGTATGCGTGTATCGATCTGTATGCAAATGTGGGTACATGTATGTGTGCGTTTATGTCATGTGTAATGTGTATGCGTATGTGCATTTAATTAAATATGTGTACAATTATTATTATATATGTGTGTGCAAGTATGTATACATTTGCGCATGTTTGTATGTGATACTTAATGTATGAAAGTCTGCGTATGTGAAAGTATGTATTGATCAGTTTACGTTTGCATGTGTATGCATTTATACATTTGTGTATGTTTGTGTGTGCGTATATTTGTGCGTGTTTGTATGCATGCATTTAAGCATGTCTGTGTATGTTGTGGCTGTGTGAGTGTTTTGCATATAAATACAATATATCTGATTTAACAAGGTAAAATCATTGGACACGAGGTGTCCATTATAATGAAGTTTCACTGTAATAATATCTGTAATATTATCCTTTCTCAAAACGAATAATAGGCGCATAACGTGTGATTCTTGTATGAATACATGTCTATGCATATGTGATTGTGTGTAGGCATACATGTATGTATGCATATGTGCAGGTATGTAGGCCTACTGTATGTGTGTACATGCATATGTGTGTGTAATGTGTATGGAAATGTATATTTATGTAGGTGTGTATTTGTGTCGCTTTATGGGTATGTGCATGCATATGTATGTGTGTGAGTCAGGCGCGCCGGAAGCAGTTTTGGATTGGGGGGGCAAAATCCTAAGGGGGCTCACGATTTATGTGTTTAGGGGCTCATGCCCAACCACACTCACAGAGTTGCCAACTTTGAGCCAGAGGTGAGAGTGAGACATTGCGAGGATAAAGCGACTGAGCGGAGTCCCCCCTCCCACGGTAGGGAGCTTTTGCATTTTTTGACTTGAAATTGTGCAATCTGGTGCATAAAAACATGATCCAACAACATAGCTTACAACCAAAAATGAGTCCCGAGGGAGCGAAGCGACCGAAGGCTGGGGCAGAGCCAGAGGGGGAGGGTTTGGGAGGGGGTATCCCCCTCCCACGGGGAAGATTTTGCATTTATATACTTGAAATGGTGCATTCTGGTGCATAAAAACATAAACCATATGCCACATTCGTATGATCCAACAACATAGCTTACGAACTCTACCTATATGCAGATGACTCAACGCTGTTTGCTCCCATCCACTCACCTAAGGACATCAACGCTGTTGCTGCCAGTCTAAACAAGGATCTTGCCAAGATGAAAGCATGGGCTGACAAATGGAAGGTCACCTTTGAGCCAGCAAAGTGCAAGACAATGATGATATCAAAAAAACGAACTCCATCAAAACCGAACATCTATCTCGGGGACTGTCAGCTAGACTCAAATGACCAACTTGATATTCTAGGAGTCACGTTTGACTGCAAGCTCTCATGGACCAAACACATCTCAGCTATCGCCACCAGAGCTGGACAGAAACTAGGAGCTCTGAGGAGAGTTGCCGGCAAGCTCGACACTACAGGCAGATCTACTGTCTACAAGTCACAAGTCAGGAGCATTATGGAGTATGCCTGCCTATGCTGGACTAACGCCCCACCAACCACTCTCACCCAACTTGACAACATCCAGAAGAAAGCTCTCAAAATAATAGGAATTGATGAGACCACTGCACGCAACCTATTCTCCATCCCTAGCCTGTCCCACCGACGACAGATTGCTGCAGTGTCAACACTCTACAAAATGCATACTAGCAACTGCCCACAAGACCTGGCTGATATGCTTCCTCCTCCTCTGGATAGACGGCGTGTGACTAGGTACAGCACATCACTGCCAGACCACGCACTCACCATTCCTGAAGCTCGAACATACACTCTGGATAGAAGTTTTATTCACTCGGCTGTTCGAACATGGAACTCTCTTCCAGATCATATTGTTGGCAACATAACAACCACTGGTCTTCAATCCTTTAAAGGCCGTGCGCATGTTCACCTCTTGTTAAAGTAGTTTTTTAGTATTAATATATATTTTGTTTGCTTAATTTTATTTTTTGAGTTTGATGCAGTGGACCATTTGATTGGCCCTCTAGAGTCACAATAACACTCTGGTGGGCTATTGTTCACATTTGCACCTTATATAAAAAAAAAAAAAAAAAAAAAGCCAAAAATGAGTCCCGAGGGAGCGAAGCGACCAAGGGCTGGGTGAGAGCCAGAGGGGGAGGGTTTGGGAGGGGGTATCCCCCTCCCACGGGGAAAATTTTGCATTAATATACTTGAAATTGTGCAATTTGGTGCATAAAAACATAAACCATATGCCACATTATGTATGATCCAACAACATAGCTTACAGTCAAAAATGAGTCCCGAGGGAGCGAAGCGACCGAGGGCTGGAGCAGAGCCAGAGGGGGATGGTTTGGGAGGTGGTATCCCTCTCACACGGGGAAAATTTTGCATTTATATACTTGAAATTGTGCAATTTGGTGCATAAAAACATAAACCATATGCCACATTATGTATGATCCAACAGCATAGCTTACAGTCAAAAATGAGTCCCGAGGAAAAATGACGCTGACGACATGGACGATTAAATTATAATCGATTAAATTATAATCGGTGCTTGACCCTATTTTCAGACAATCAGCTTTGTATTTTCTGACCAAATACCCTTAGTCCCACGGGCAACACTTGAGGTTGGTAAACTGAAAACGTGTGACCGTAAACGGTGATTGGACATTTTTGCGCCGTCTGAATTGTGTTATCATTCTTTCATTTCTTTTTTTTCCTTTTTTTTGAGGGGGGGGGGGGGGGCTTTTTGGGGGGGCAAAAACGCGTTTTGCCCCCCCACTTTTTGGATTGGGGGGGCGGCCGCCCCCCCTGCCCCCCCACTTCCGGCGCCTATGGTGTGAGTGCATGCATCTGTGTATGTATGTGTATGTTTGCATGTGTATTTATGTATGGGCATGTGCATATATGTATACGCTAAAAATCTGCACGTTAAAGGGGTAGTTTAGTTTTGGTATGGCTAAACTTAGTAACCAAACCTGGACAGTAACCTTATAGCCTAAACTAATAGTAAACTCCACCATGCTAAAAAAATATACAAAATTGCAAAATGACTAAGTAAAAAGCATGTTATCATTCAAAAAGGGCCATTTTGAACACAAGAGGGCACTTCTGAAATGTCATCAGTTTTAACCATTTCAATTCAAAATTATGCATGACATGTTTGATTGAAATAATATTTAATTGGAAAAATCATCAACAAATAATTAAAAAACGATTTCGAAGATTTTTGAAAAAGTGCAAGCATTATGTTTTAATTTTTTTTAAAACATCTAATTATTTGGGCCCCAAATAATTATAAGATCAAATGCATTTGTTGATATTTCAGCCATATTGATGATAATGATAATGATACAGGTGGTAGAGGTGGTAGAGGTGATAATGATGATGATGTTGAAGGTATAGTGATAAAAATACCAATAAATAAGATGGTGCTAAAAATGATGATGGTTGTAATAATGATGGTGTGTTGATAATAGTGGTAAGAATGATGTGGTGGTGGTGGCAATGATGATACAATATTTAATGACAAAAATGATGATGCAGACATAGTGTTGGTAGTGATGATCATAATGATGATAATGTTAATGGTGGGATATAGCAATTATCAATAATGATGAAGATGAAAATTGATGCAACAACAATAATGATGATGGTGGTGGTAAGATTAAACATGATGAATGATAAATACATTATTGATATGAATAAAAATGAAAATAAAAACAACGATGTGATTGTGCTGGTGATGAGATAATAGTTATTATGTTAATAATGGTAAAAATGATGGTGTAGTGTTAATGATGGTGGTAACAATGATGTTGGTGGTAGTAGTGATGAATGCAATGACCGATCAGAATAAACTGAATTTGAACAAAAAGCTGATGATGGCGATAGTGGTAATGATCTATAAAAAAAGAAGGTGATGATGATGGCAATGATCAATGATAATGAACATAATGGTTTTGACGACACAGTCAAATGGTGGTTGTGGTGAAGGTGTACATGATATTATGATTATGGTGATCAAAATACATTAATGGTGATAAGAAAAAGTTATTTCAACAAAAAAGCAGGTGCTAATTCAGAAGAAAATAAAGTAAAAGTAATAAATATGGTAAAATGATAACACGATAGTGGTGTAGTAATGATGGGATGATGGATATAATTAATCAATAGTGGTGGTGGTATTGAAGAAGGCAATAATCAATACTGCTGAGGATGAAGGTGATGATAACAATGATGATGATGATGAAGATGGTAGTAATGGTAGTGGTGGAATTGGTGATGATGATGGCAACCATTACTATCATTTTAAAAATAATTGTTTTTAAATTATTATTGTTTTTTTATTTATTTATTTTTTTTTACATTTTTTTTTTAAATTTCATTTTTCAATAATGAGGCGCGTAGCGCCGATTCTAGCTGCCGAGGCGCGAAGCGCCGAGGCAGCTAGTATTATATACTAGGCTTCTACTTTGATTGAACGTATTATTTGACAAGCAGCAGTAATGTGCTGTAAACTCTTCACAAATAATCCGGCATGATTATATATAAAATTAGCTTTACTTTTAATCAAAACAAAGCAATTTGATTAAAATGCCTTGCAGATTTTTCATGATATACGACACATATTTAGTGATAATTGTGTGTGTGTGTGTGTGTTTGTTTGTGTATGTATGTGTGTGTATGCAGATGTGCGTGTATGTATATGGGTGTATGTTTGTGACCGTGTTTATATAGGCTTGTATGTGTATGTCGTGTACTGTATGTGTGTGTGTGTGTGTCCATGTATGTAAATCTGTGTATGCATATGTGCGATATGTATGTGTGTATTTAATCATGCGCGTGTATGTGTGTGTTTGTGCGTGTATGTATGCATTTGTACGTGTGCATGTGTGTATTCGATCGTATATATATATGTATGTGTGTGTGTATGTTTATGTGCGTGCGTGCATGCATGTTTCTGTGTGTGCATGCATGCTGTGCGCATATATATTTATGTGAGTGTGTGTGTGTGTGTGTGTGTGTGTGTGTGTATTTAGCATATATACATACAGTGGAACCTCTTAATAACGAGGTAGGTAGCTGATATACAGTTAAGTTTATATACAATTAATTAACAAACCAATCACTCGTTTTTACTCAGGTGATAGATGAACAATTAAGTGCCGAGGGGACCCGCGAGTATCTTATCCTCGCAGATCATCACGGCAAGGTTTGTTTGTAACATCAGTACATCACCACCTTCGTGTTCGATGATTATTTTGCTAAAAATGATTATCACACTTGACGGCTGCCTGAAGCAGCGTTGCGCACAAAGTTTAAGTGGATGTGCTTCACTTCACATTAGATGCAATCAAAGATGACAGATCTATGGCGCGCTTTCATTGACTCCTCATTTGCAATAATTAAAATACACCAATTAGTACCCTTGGTATACGGACGCATTACCACCTCTGATAACCTCCTATACAGTGCGAGTACAAAAAAAACGAAACCGGAATTCGATAGCTGATAAGTCCACAAATCTAAATGTATATATGATGATATTGGTATCATGTTAAAGCTTGGGAAATTGCCTTTAAAGGGACAGGTCCACTTTTACAAAACGTCTGAACAGCTTTCAGTTGACGGATGGGGATCAATGTAAACACGCCAAAAAAAAATCAGAGCGAACAGCCCTCTAATTTGGATTCTTCGAATGAAAAACGATATATCGGTCAATAAAGGAGTTCAACTGATTTAGCATAATATTACAACAATATAGTACTAATTCTCGTAAAGGTATTGTGAAGCCGACATTTATTAACGTATGTCACGGAAAAAGATCTCAAAAAGAAAGAATATATAATTACATGTAGTTAGTTTAAGCGATGTTTGGGTATTTTGCTTGGTAAACGCTCACACATTAGTACTTATGCGCGGGTCACGTAGCTAGCGCGGGTCACGTAGGGGTCATGCATACCGATCTGGCACTCCGTGAAATCTATGTACGAACTTACTCACCGGCCGAAAATACGTATGTACCTAATTAAACGACGTCCCTCAGTTTATTCAGTTTTAGGTCTATAACTCCACAAAAAAGAGATTTCAAGCCCTAATTTTTTCAGGCATGCTATTAAATGACATTTCCTTTCATATAAGACAATAACCTTGCAACTTTTGAATTTTGGCTTGCAAAAGTGGATCTCTCTATCATACACTCTGATCACTTCACGCTTCACCGAACGCGACCTAATTATATCCAAAGGCATGCGAATACTACCCGTGTCCAAGTTTGCAGTGTTCTTGTTTTGTGAATGGTTGCATCTGTTGTTTGATTTTCAAAAATGACTTCATCCTACATGTCCTATTCAGGGGCCTCTGCCTCCAAACAGTGCGGTTGCTGATGAGAGGACAGTGGGGGATCCCCTTCCACCACGATAAACATGAAAAACACTGGAAACCAGCTGGTATTTTGTTTTGATTCACCAAAGGATATTCTTGAAATGTTCTTTTGAAAAAACGGTAAACAGACGCATTCATTCATGATGGAACAAGACAAGGGCAAATTTGGACACGGGTAGTTTTTGCATGACATTGGATAATAAGGTCGCGTCCGATGAAACGTAAAGTGATCAACATGTATGATGTATCATTTTTGAAAAAATTCCCAAGCTTTAACATGATACCAATATCAACATAATTTAGAATTGTAGATTTATAAGCTATCAAAGTCCGGTTTCGTTTTTTTTTACTCGCACTGTATAGTGCACATTGAGTAGCTAAGTGTTTGTTCATTACAAAACAATGGTTACATTGTACTTTGAATTGATATCATAATGACATTGATTGCTTGTAAAGTTTAGAATTGGGTAATTTAGAGAATTAATGAGGTGCAGTCGGCAAACGGCCATTTATGCCCCAGTAACACCTACTCAGAAAGCCTTCCCGTAAACAGAGCCACGAAAATCCGATTACAATCGAGAAGGTTACTTTTCGGAGCCGTAAACACAGTAAACACCATCTAAAAAGTGGGTCTCGTATTGAAGTCACGTAATAACCACGCATATAGTCACACTATAGAGTATAGACCACTTAACTTGGACCGTAACAAAAGCAATGTCGTGGCATAATTGTTATAATTTTGAAATGTCAATTCTATCTTCCCGTAAAGGGTCCCCAAAATCGATTACTGCCACGTATTTTCACGTATCGCCACGTACTGTCACGGAATAGCCACGAAATTGCCACCGAATAGCCCCGTTTCATTGCATTCTACAAAGATGCCAATACAAGAGCTGTTATCGCAATTCGCAAGGCTATTCGGGAATATGTGCATGACATGAGTCAAAGTAGACTTAGGACGTCACATAACTTCGTCAATCTAGATTCAAAGTATATATATACGAAGAGTAGACTGTAATTTAATTGTCTTAACTTATTGCGAAGTCAATAAAGAAATGCAGGTAATGAAAAACTGAGTGTCAAATTTGAATGAGCATAGACTTTTAATGACATAATAAACTTCTTTTGATCGAAATCGGTTCAGAGACGGATGAAATATCCATTAATTACAATAATTACAAATGGTTATATTTAATATAACCATTTGTTATTATTGTGGGACTCCACAATAATTCAATAATTTTGAACTAGCCGTTGGAAAAGAAAAACAAATATGCTTGAGTTTTTCAAAAATGTACAAAAGATGTTTTTAAATAGTTGTTGATGCTCTCTCTATTTAATCTTTATTTTAACAAAACGTAACATTCACAATTTTTTGTATTAACAATGGTTGAAACCAATGAGTTTTTAGAGAGCGCCCTCTTGAGTTTTAACGGCTCTTTTTGAATGATGACAGGCTTTTTAGTTAGCCTAGTCGTTTGTAATTTGTTATACCTTTCAAACATGGTGGAGTTATAACTATTAATTTGTAATGTAATGGTGCAGGTTTTGGTTACTAAAATTCAGTGTGACGAAAACTGTACTCTCTATACCAAAACTCAACTATATCTGTAATGTCATAGAACATTAATAAACAAACCAAACAAACACTCGTTTTTAATCAGGTGATATATGAACAAGATTAGTGTCGAGGTGATCCGCGAGTATATCTTATCCTCACAGATCATCTCAGCAAGGTTAGTTTGTAACATCAGTACATCACTGATGATTATTTGCTAAACATGATTATCACACTTGACGGCTGCCTAATAAAGTAGGCGTTGTGCACAAAGTTTAAGTGGATGTGCTTCACATAGCGTCGTGCATTTCACGAAGTGACACATACCCCGAAAATCGAGTAAAAATCCGAATTTAAGTTTTAGTCACATTTAGCATCTATGGACTACGGACTACCATTTAGCAAATTTTAGATTTGAATTCTGCTTAATTATTGAAATAATTAAATTTACCGAGCGGCACGAGCTTAAAAAAGTCGAACCGTGAATTTCACGAACCGGCCGCGCACACGCCTTAGCGCGCATGCGCGAACATCGCGCGGTACGGTTCGTGAAATTTCGACTCGAGCGTCGCTGAGTTTAACGAAGTGACATACCGCCAAAATCGTATCTAATGTCATATATATATAATATTGAGGTTTGTTTAAGTTTGATTCAATCTTAGCATCTGTAAATTTAGGCTTAGTCAAACATTCAGCCAATTTGAAGAATTTACTGAAAATCAATTACTGAAAAAATTAAGTTTATAAATACTGATTATCCAACGGCACGAACCAAAAAAGTCCAACTGGGAATTTCACGAAGTGACACATCGCGTGCCAGATCGCGCGTTCGATGTTTTCACGAAGTGACACATATTTGTGTAGCCTCTCTTGTGTTTTCATCTCTTATCTGTCAAATTATTATTAGACACGACATGAACAGGTAGATTCTCTTCTTTCTTTTCATGTATATACAATAAGTTATTAATCCCGAGTTCGCTGTTTGAAAATTCCGAAATCTTTAATTGCGTTTTATTCAAAATATGGTTTCGTGCTTACGCGGAGTCATGTGTCACTTCGTGAACTCTATTAGATGCAATCAAAGATGCAGCTCTATATATGGCACGCTTTCATTGGCTCCTCATTTGGAATTATATGACTGTAAACAAATAAACCCTGCCTTGGTACATTGAGTAGCTAAGTGTTTGTTCATTACAAAACAATGGTTACATTGTACTTTGAATTGATATCATAATGACATTGATTGCTTGTAAAGTTTAGAATTGGGTAATTTAGAGAATTAATGAGGTGCAGTCGGCAAACGGCCATTTATGCCCCAGTAACACCTACTCAGAAAGCCTTCCCGTAAACAGAGCCACGAAAATCCGATTACAATCAAGAAGGTTACTTTTCGGTGCCGTAAACAAAGTTAACACCACCTAAAAAGCGGGCCTCGTACTGAAGCCACGTAATAACCACGCATATAGTCACACTATAGACCACTTAACTTGGACCCTTACAAAAGTTATATGTCGTGGCATAATTGTTATAATTTTAAAATGTCAATTCTATCTTCCCGTAAAGGGTCCCCAAAATCGATTACTGCCACGTATTGGTCACGTATCGCCACGTACTGTCACGGAATAGCCACGAAATTGCCACCGAATAATCCCGTTTCATTGCATTCTACAAAGATGCCAATACAAGAGCTGTTTTCGCAATTCGCAAGGCTATTCGGGGATATGTGACTGAGACAAAGTAGACTTAGGACGTCACGTAACTTTGTCAATCTAGATTCAAAGTATATATACGATTACGAAGAGGTGATTGTAATTTAATTTTGTTAAACGTATTGCGAAGTCAATAGGGAAATGCAGTAAACAGTCTTATCGTGGGTACCGTTTATTCAAAATCTTATGTTTTGTGCTATCATTCTTGCAGCCAGACAGATAATTATAATCTCGATTAGTTTAGTACGAATGTCGGTCTGAATAGCAACTCTACCGTAATCACACTCTTGTATAGGGTATTTTGTAGTCTGATACTTGTGCCTAGTATACCAAGGTGGTGACAAAGACTGTTTTTCCATTCTATAGACCGTCCGTGTTACTACCTGAACTGACCATTTTTCTGGCCAGATGGTTTTATGATGGATTTTCTGAATTTTTGTGGGATTTTCCTGCTTATTATCTCACCATTCGAGGACCCAAGGGTTACAGTTGCTGCTGATCAAAGTAAGTTCGTTCGATATTATACAAATGATGCACAGGCATGAGTGGATCGGTACGAATTGGATGCACGAGTTTAACTTTGGTATGGTTTTAGACCATTTCCAAAGTTAAAAGAGTGCATACAATTCTTACCGATCCACGAAATATGCCTGTGCAGCATTTGTTTTATAAAATGGGCGCGAAAAAATGTGAAAATCAGACTTTTTACCAGTAATGGCTAAATTGGCTTAATTTACCGACCCATGGCTTCAAAAGTACCGACCCATGGCTTCAAAAGTACCGACCCATGGCTGCAAAAGTACCGACCTATGGTTGGGGGGGGGGAAAAAATGGATTTTCACATACATTTTTTTTTTTAAACGATACTAATTATTGTAAAACAATTTTAAAATTCAATTTTTTTAAATTTTTTAAATGATATAATTTTTTTTTTTTTTTGATATAACATTTTTTCTATCAAATATAAAAATGTAATATTTTTTTTTTCAAAATGAAACATTTTATTTTGTATGATTTTATTTTTTTTCGATCCATGAAATATGCCTGTGCAGCATTTGTTTTTATAAAATGAGCGCAAAAAACTGTGAAAATCAAACTAAAGTGAGCCATGCATCAGTAAAAAACTCTTACACGCTAATTGACCAATCAGAATGCAGGGATTCTTCTACCCATTTTATAATAAATATTTGTACACAAAAGTGATAAACGAGACCCATGACATTTCAACAAAAATTAATTTTACAATCTGATTAAAAAAAAGTTAAAAACAATACAAAAACTGAAGTAATACACATTTCGAGCAATTAAAAACAAAGATAATCCCACGAATATAATGTCAAGGAAAAGGCAAACAAAAACAACAAAAGATAAAGCAAAGGGGGGGGGGGGGGGGCAAGGCAAGTATACATACTTATGATGTTTTACTTCTTTAAAATATGACACTTCTATTTCTTTTGAAAGCAGAACGATTTTAAGAATATTTTGATATTTCAAGTGGGTACTTTGTATTTTACAGTTAATATAGGTACATAAAAACACACGTTATATATATTTATTAATATCACTTATTATTCTAAAAATTATATTGCTTAAACAAAGGATCCGTATGAGCTAGGGGCTGTGAGTTTGTGATTATTCTTATCGGTCGACTTTGAAGGATATTTTACAAAGAAAAATGATACCCATGGAAGGACAGTAATTTTGGTCGAGTAGTTTTGTTTTAGCACCTCCTAAGTTCCCATTTTTGTCAATTTGTTACCAAGTCAGTGCATGCTAAATCGCACCTACTGCCCGTCATAGCATCGAGTAACAATCAATGCGTGTGCACTTGTTAGTGCGCATTCAGCTGTGTAGAGAGTCTTATAGCAAGTACCCCGTTCCGTTGTTTGGGGGCCACCCTGTATATATGATTTACCTATATGGGACCACCCTGTATATATGATTTACCTATATGGGACCACCCTGTATGATTTACCTATATGGGACCACCCTGTATATATGATTTACCTATATGGGACCACCCTGTATATATGATTTACCTATATGGGACCACCCTGTATATATGATTTACCTATATGGGACCACCCTGTATATATGATTTACCTATATGGGACCACCCTGTATATATGATTTACCTATATGGGACCACCCTGTATATATGATTTACCTATATGGGACCACCCTGTATATATGATTTACCTATATGGGACCACCCTGTATATATGATTTACCTATATGGGACCACCCTGTATATATGATTTACCTATATGGGACCACCCTGTATATATGATTTACCTATATGGGACCACCCTTTATATATGATTTACCTATATGGGACCACCCTGTATATATGATTTACCTATATGGGACCACCCTGTATATATGATTTACCTATATGGGACCACCCTGTATATATGATTTACCTATATGGGACCACCCTGTATATATGATTTACCTATATGGGACCACCCTGTATATATGATTTACCTATATGGGACCACCCTGTATATATGATTTACCTATATGGGACCACCCTTTATATATGATTGACCTAATAGGTAAATCAAATCGGGTATCTTTAGAGCGGCAATCGGGTGTGAAAACGGGGTTCTTTTAAGCGGCACATACCCGCCTTACATTATACATGAGTGCCCCCCCCCCCCCCCCCCCGGGCTCCGCCTGCGGTACTGGTATTGTTCAAGATGCGTTTGCGGGCACATTTTCTCAGGGGGCTGATGTATTTTGCCCGAATAATTATCCTTCCCGCTTTTTTACCAACAGCCACGCGGATTTGTGAAAACGGCCATAATCGAGCAAAAGCATGCCACATTCGGGCAAAATCATGTCATATTCGAGCAAAACCATTTTATATAAACATGGTGGCCCATAAAAAAAGGAACGGGATACTTGCCATGATACAGAATCATAACGACAAGGAACCCTGGATAGCTAATCTTTTAAAAGGAAATTTGATACCAAGAACTGTAATTTTGGTTAGAGTGGTCACATTGGACACGACTCCCCACGACTAGACCCACGAATGCAGTACGCATTGGTACAAATCTATTCCTATTTCTTGATATCAATAATTGAATTATTGATATCAGTTTATTTCTTGATATCAAGTATTACCAATACAGAAATATCAAGAATGCATTTCTTGATATCAAGAATTCGATTTCGTAATATCAAGAATTGAATTCTTGATATCAAGAAATAGGAATAAATGTTAAAAACGGCTTGCCATTGATTTGTACCAATGCGTACTGCATTCGTGGGTCTAGTCGTGGGGAGTCGTGTCCAATGTGACCACTCCTTTAGGGCGTCTGTTGTGCATGAAACCATGTCGGTGCCTGATACATAGCCATTCCTGCCCGTCATAGCACCATGCAGCGATCAATGCGAATATTTTTGTCCAAGTGCATTCAGCTGTAAAACCAAGGTCGACCGGGCAAAGGGCCATATAGTAGTGAGTGAGTTAGAAGAGGCAACATTGCCGGGGATATGAGGGGATCCCCAATATGTGTCCCCCTCTGTCACTTCGGGTAATTCATCGGCAATATCAAAATTGAGATTTTTAGTGTTTTGAATTCTCTCGGATTTCAGCTTTAAAATGATATATAACTTGCTACATATAATTGTCATGAAGGAAAGAAAAACGCAATTTAATAACGCGGACCAGAGCTCAGCTATTTGTCAAACAACAGAGAAAATCGCTTCTAAAGTTTCGCATCCATTCAGAAAAGCATCCTCACAGAGCGAGCGAACGGTTGAACAAATTCTCGGTTTGACCGTTCGTTTTCACAATCGATCGTGAAAATAGCGTTATCAACAAACAATTATGTGCTGTATTGAACCGTAAACGTGCGTGTGTTATTATACAAATGATGCACAGGCATGAGTGGATCGGTACGAATTGGATGCACGAGTTTAACTTTGGTATGGTTTAAACCCACGAACGCAGCGAGTGGGTTTTAGACCATTTCCAAAGTTAAAAGAGTGCATACAATTCTTACCGATCCACGAAATATGCCTGTGCAGCATTTGTTTTATAAAATGGGCACGAAAAAATGTGAAAATCAGACTTTTTCCCAGTAATGGCTAAATTGGCTAAATTTACCGACCCATGGCTTCAAAAGTACCGACCCATGGCTGCAAAAGTACCGACCCATGGCTGGGAAAAAATTTGATTTCACTTTTTAATATATATATTTTTTTTAATTATAAAATTTTGTTTATATTAATTTAAAAATGAAAAATGAAGAAAAAAAAAAATCAGATTTTTTTTTTTTTTTTTTTTTTTAGATGAAATAAAAAAAATTATATAAATTTTAACAGAAATATTTTTTTAAATGATAATTTTTTTTTTTTTTTTTTTTTTTTTAAATCCACAAAATACCCCTGTGCAGCATTATTTTTTATAAAATAAGCGGGAAAAAAAATGAAAATCAAACTAAAGTGAGCCATGTATCAGTAAAAAACTTTTACATGCTAATTGACCAATCAGAATGCAGGGATTCTTCTACCCATTTTATAATCTGAATTAACCTTGAAACGGGCGGGGAAAGAGAGAGAGAGGTTGAGATGCTGGAATGGGGACAATTTCCTGGGGTCTCTCCCTCTAGTTTCTTTTTATCCGCTATTTTGTACTTCGCCATTGTAAGGGGAGGGCCAACATCGAAAAAGTGGCTTCCTTAGGGACTTAGGTTGCCAGATCTCCACAACAAGTTTTAAAGGGAAAGTTGAGTTTTGGTAGAGAGGGCGCTAGACTACTTAATTGGTTTGTGAGGTAATGAAAAACTGAGTGTAAAATTTGAAAGAGCATAATATTTAAACAATAAAATCATCTTTGTTTGATCAAAATCGGTTCAGAAACGGCTGAAATATCCATAAATATAACAATTTGTAATAAACCCGGGGCCCCGGGTTTATTAGAGAATTTTGAACCAGCCGTTAAAAATTCAAAAAAATGCTTCCTCTTTTCAAAAAAGTTACAAAATAGGTATTTAAATAACTATTTAATCACTATTCAACAAAGCATCACATGCACAATATTTTATTCAAAATGGTTGAAACCGATGAGGGTTTAGAGAGCGCCCTCTTACGTTGTAACGGCTCTTTTTGAATGATAACATGATCTTTACTACGTCATTTGTAATTTTGTGTTCCTTTCTAGTTATAACTATTAGTTTGTAATGTAATGATGCAGGTTTTGGTTACTAAAATTCAGTTTCACTAAAACTGTACTCTCCTTACCAGAACTCAACTATCCCTTTAACCAATTTTATTTGCAAGTATTTTTAGTGAGACAAATTAATTCGGAGGTCTACCTCAACAATTTTGTTGCGAACACCTTCAAATCCAAGATGGCGTCCAAAAAAGTAGTCGTTTTGACTTGCTATAGATTATTGGCAATATTTCACAAACAACACCTGGAATAGGCATGATTTTGCAGTCATATTAAAGACAATCAAATTTCCTATAATCTGATACCAAACACAATGGGTTTCAGAATATGTAACACGGTCATTTTTAGCCCCAAACTCAAATTATAGGCATTTTCCCCCAAAAATATGAAATTATTGATTTACATAATTCGGGATATATCAATAATTGCATTAGCAGTTGAATTAATACTTTTCGAAAAACTGTCCAATTATATTAACAATACTCTCTAAAAATGTCAAGTGTATATTGTATCTGAACAAAAAGTTATAGTTCTTGGAACTCAGCATTTGATATCGACAAAAAACAGCCAATTTGTACGATTTCGAACACTATACAGGGTGCCCCAATAAATGTAATTCTTGTTTACGGACTTTATTCAAGAATTTCTCCTAAATAATGACATATTGTTGATACCATTTTTTAGCAAAACCTTCAGTTTTCTTCTTTTATGTCATAAATATGCCGCCATCGGTTTGCAATAGTACACGAAAATAGTGTATCGGTAATTTCACTGCAATAATAAATCCATCATGCAAAGTGCATAGTGCAATATTCGAATGGGAGGCGCTCGTCATTTACAGTTGGATCGACCATATCTTGATAATTATGTTTTTAACATGATTATTATTCGGAATACCACAGTTAGCTAGACTTTTTCAGGGTTCGGAAAACACTTTGAATAGGCTATTAGGTTTATCTTTTATAGGTTAACTTTTTGTACCACCATGTACATTTGTAACCGTAGTAACAACAACAATAGAAATATAATAAATCATATATTTGGCTACTACAAGCCGCATTATGCACACTAATTTTCTCGTGAACATGGAGGAAAACAAATCACATGTAAAATAACACCCTATAGCTGCTATTTTTAAGTTTTTAAAGTAAATATTTGTTGATTTGGTATATCTTTGTCCATAATCGGCTGTTGTTACCATGGTTACACGAGTACAGTGTAGTGCAACAAAAATAAACATTCGGCTTGCTGAGGCTTTTTGGTGTTGTGCATATTAGTTTAGCAATTGAGATTGTTTTGTTTTAATACTGAGTCAGACAAATTGTATAGACCTTTATGGTCTCCAGGTACATGTAATAAGATATGAGGGGCATGAAGGGTGCGTTCCTCGCGATCAAGATGGTGTTAGAAGCTAGATACGCTCTGCACATATTACAGTATGTCCCGAATATTGTGTACTTCAGTCCTTCAGTAAGACACTTATTAAAGATAATGAGCATGATCTTGATACTGTTTTAAACACATCATGGACACCCAGTATGATTCGAATTCGCAATATGCATGGCATGCGCGTCAGTATGCAACTGGCTGGAATGCTTCATGTGGAGTGGAATTAAGTTCATTTTTAGCGTTTGATTTATGATAAATGCAGTTAAACAAATACAGGACAGACAAAACATCTACGCGGACTATACATAATGATGGTGAAATATTCATCATATTACAAGAAATTGTGTTTCTTTTTGTATTTGTTCATAACTGGAACTGAAGGTGTCCCGAAATTGACGCAATCATTTGGTATACAAATCCTCTTATTAAGATTACACATTTTTGAGACACCCTGTATAGCATGAGAAATCATGCAAAACTACCCATTTTGTGGATAGCTAATGCTGACTTCAAAGTACTATAACTTGTTGTTCAGATACGATATACATTTGAAATTGTCAGGGTGTATTGTCGATATCATTGGACAGTTTTTTGATAAGTATTAGATTGACTGCTAATACAATTATCGATTTATATGTAATTATGTAAATCAATAATTTCATATTTTGGGGGGAAAATTCATAAAATTTGAGTTTGGGGCTAAAAATGACCGTGATACATATCCTGAACCTCACGGTGTTTGGTGTCAGGTTATAGGAAATCTAATTGTCTTTAATATGATTGCAGAATAATCTTTATATAAGGTGTTGTTTGGGAAATCTCGCCAATTATCTATAGCAATACAAAACGGCTGCCTTTTTGGACGCCATCTTGGATTTGGAGGTGTTCGCAACAAAAATGTTGAGGTAGACCTCTGAATTATGTTGCCTTATTAAAAATACTTGCAATTAGAATCGGTTTAAACTTGTTGTGGAGATCTGGCAACCTAAAGTCACTTTTTTCGACATTGGCCCTCCCCTTATTGTATTGCAATATTCTCTCTCTTTCCCTACCCGGTATAAAGTTGAATCAGAATATCAAAATACCGTCACACGCAGTACAGGACATGTTTGTGAGCCCTCCAGCAATATTTATCCCGCTAACATGACACCTTACCATGTCCCTTCTCTCGCTCAACCTTGATGATACGTATTTATCATTGCTTGGTGCTATGAGGGGCAGGAAGGGTGATTTTCAGGCACCAACTTTATAGAAATTTACAAAAAATTGGAACCTGACATGGTGTCACTAATGACGCCCAATAGGATAAAAACTACTCGACCAAAATTTTTGTTCTTGGTATAATTTTTCTTTGTGAAAGAATACCTATTCTATGAAACTAGTAATTTTGTTTCTTTGTTATGGGAAGGGGGACAACTGTATAGGGCAAAATGTTATATTTGGGCAAACTCCATTGGTCGTCAATATGTGATTGACCTGAACCACACATGAATAACCTGAACCACACATGGGGACCCATCCAGAGCCCAGAATCGGAAGGAGTGGAAAACCTTTGTTGCTGCCATATGTTCCAGGAGGCATAATGGGCAGTAAAGGGGGTTTCACACCGGGCCCTGCGTAGAGTTGCGTAGTGTTGCGTACCGACTACGCCGAGTGTACGCTGCCCTACGCTGTCATACGCAACTATACGCTGAGGTACGCAGAGGGGTACCCGCGAGATGGACGCAAAAAATTAAACATGTTTAATTTTTTTCGCGTACTGTCTGCGTAGACACTGAACGCAGAAAGTACGCAAGTCTACGCAACACTACGCTACTGTACGTCATGCCAACGCAAGTCTACGCAACACTACGCTACTGTACGCCAAGCCTACGTAATAGTACGCTTCCCTCACACGCCAGTCCGACGAAACATCTACTCGCGGCTCCTACGAGCGTTAATTGCCGAAGAATGTTTTTTGTTCACGAATACGCAGCCTATTTCGGCGTACTCTGTACGCAACACTACGCAACTCTACGCAGGCCCGGTGTGAAAGGGGCTTTAGTAAGTCAGTAAGTAAGTATGTGATTGGTGATCATGGTGATGTATGGTTAAACTTCGGTTAACCGTGTATCTTAACTGTAATGCTAGAATGTCAAAATATTATTTTTTACAAAGTTAGACGGGTCAAGACATCGTAAAAAGTGACACTGTGACAAAAGCATTATCCACGGGGGAAGAGACACAACATTTCGTTATCCGAATAATTATATTACACCCAAGATTACAAGAACAAAAAGGCAAATGAAGCTTCCATCGAAATAAAAAGTGTGAATTTGTCTTGCATTTACCCAACCATGGTTTTGCCTGAATATTTATGACATGGTTTTTCCCCAACATGAGATCGTTCTGCCCTAATTTGAGGTGCCCTTTGCCCGAATGTGGCTACCAGCCCCACCGCCACCCGCCTCATACACATATTGGTGTTTATTGACACGAAAATGATTGAACTTTGTTTGGTTCACTTGAGATGATTATGCAATCTTACTTTGGGTTACATAGTAATATAGCGTAAACACTGATTACCTGGAATAAATAACACAAGAGTTGAGGAGAACAAAAAATGTATATTTCTAAAAATTAAGTGTTCTGGATAAGTGGCGAGATTACCGTCTTTTTTTGGCGGGGGGAGGGGGTACTTGCACGATTGTCTGTAAATCTCTCTTTTTTGTGAATTAACTCGATATTAGTAGAGGCAGTTTTACCTTATAAAACCACTTTTTCGTAAATTATTAAACGATCTTTTGGCTTTCATTTTGACCGCAGGTCTCCTTTTCCCATTCGGGGTGAGTGAGGGAGATGAATTTTTACCCGCAAACGATGACGGATCGACGTTGGAGCTCCCGATCTCCACGGTCTTCCCGTTCTTCGATCACGACCACGACAGCCTCTTCGTAAGTCAGAGTTTTCTTTCCAAGTTATATCAGCAATAACCTTTAATCCGAATTGGGTCTGCAGTTAATTTCCTATTATTTCTTTATATTTTTGTTTAAAACAAGCAAAAAGAGACAAACAGAAGATTACTTCAAAAGAAATCGGATTATCAGCTCGTGCGTCAATTTGCGGTTCATTTAGTCCTAAATTGTGATATTTTATGAAGAATTTGGCGCTCGGAATTTGACACTTTCATTCTACGTTTCAATTGTACATGTATAATAAACCAATTATGTTGATATTGGATATTTAATGGATCTATTCTCTATGAGCTTTTCTTACTGCCCTTATTTAATTTTATTTTAATTATCCCCTGCATATTGTATTGTATTGCCATTATTGTTATTATGTTCTTGACATAATTTGAACCAATCAATAAGATCAGGCACATCATTCAAACTCAATTGGCCCGTATTCACAAAGGAGGTTTGTACAAACCCCGGTTCAAACCGCGGTTTACATCTATGGAATGCCAATTGTAAACTGATGGAGAGAGAATGTGTACCATCAACATTGTTAACAAGTAAGGAATTTACATTCTCTCTCCATCAGTTTACAATTGGCATTCCATAGATGTAAACCGCGGTTTGAACCGGGGTTTGTACAAACCTCCTTTGTGAATACGGGCCAATACGTTTAATATTATGCGAGACTTTGCACAGAGTTGAATGAAGACTCATGCATAATATTATCCGAGACTTTGTGGGGACTTTGTACAGAGATAAATGAAGACTCGTGTATAATATCATGCGAGACTTTGTACATAAATTAATGAAGACTCATGTATATTATTATCCGGGACGTTGTACAGAGCTAGATGAATGTAGATTTCAAAGTGCCGGAAATGGTATGGACAAAAATTTTGGAGAGTTGTTCGTAAATGTTGTTCCAATCTGCGGCAATTTCGAAGCGATTGCTCATTTTTGTCATGATGTTCAAATACGCATAACTCTCTTTTTTCTTGTCCGATTCTGATCAAGTTTACAACGAGTACTCCTCACATTCGTCTCAATGGGCCGTATGCATAAAACGTAGCAATTGCTTATTCTTGTAAGCAATTGCTTCAAGCACAAGCAAGAGCTTGTCAAGCAAAAGATCAAGTTCAAGCAATTGCTTAATTTCGTATGCATAAGCTTTTGCTTGTGCTGAAACCTTTTGCTTACACTGCCTAAGCAATTGCTTACGTGTTGAACAAAGCATCGTTACGGTTGTGCGAACATCGCACTGCATGACAACAAAGGGGATTCGTAGTGTATGTAAACGTCGTGTAGTCCCTTGCATAGCAGCTTTCCCTGGTCGTGCCCGACCTGGCAAAAGTATGTTTCTTACGCAAATATTTTCAAATCATGAACAAAATTGCCTACATGGGTATAAATGTCTAAAATAACAGCAATTTGATTAAATATGTAATGACAACATAACCTCTGGAACCAGGAGTTCTAAATCATCCTGAAACGGTATGAAAACTTGATTCTAAAACGCGAATGTCCTTAGAATGCAAGAGCTCAAGCTGGTCTGGAGGTGCTTGAAAAAACGCAAGCAATTGCTTATCAAGACAAGTAAAAGGTTCGTTTTATGCATACGGTTTTAAGCAATTGCTTGTTTGGTTAGCAATTGCTTACGAGCAGTAAGCAATTGCTTGTGCTTGTAAGCAAAAGCTTTTGCTTACAAGCAATTGCTTGTTTGTGTGCATACCGATTCAAGCAAAAGGCTAGCACAAGCAATTGCTTGTTTTTATGCATACGGCCCATTATGTTGGCCAAAAACACTTATGGCTTGGAATTCCCCTTTCAAGCCTGTTCGTTATTCCACTTGTTGTTCCATATATCAGGTGAACAACAACGGCGTGATATCGTTCCTGATCCAGGTGTGGCAGTTTACCCCCGACGCTTTCCCGTTGGGAGATGGACGACGTCTCATCACACCCTTCTGGGGTGATGTCGACACCGGTAACGGTGGGAATGTCTCCTACCGAGAGGTTCTACGATTTACTAGCGACGATGAGATATTTCTCGTGGCGGACCAGATCATCCAGGATAAGTTCATCGAGATGATGCGTTTCCAATCTTCGTGGATGTACGTTGCCACGTGGGACAGTGTAGCCTTTTACGGGACAAGTAATTCCAATATCGTGAGTATAATTATTAGCCATTTGCTGTTCACTATTTTGACCATTACCTCCCCGATGTAGTTATTCCCATATACTTTCCATACAATTTCAGGCTCGTATAATTATCTTAATGGCAACGGGTGAATTATCATTGTTCGAGTAGAAGTTGCAAAGTGTTCAATTAGAAGGCAAAGTGTCAGTTGACATTTTATGTATGTATATCTAATTGCTAATTAATGCGACCGTTTTGAGGGAAAAACCTTCTAGAAAATATCATAGCTAATTATTTAGATATTAATATCTAAATATGTAGGATTTAGTCTTATTATCTGGTATATTCTTTCTCAATTCGTGCAATTGCGAATTCCAGAGAAGCTCCGACATATGATGTAATAAATTTGCATGTTTTCTTTCTCCATGCAATATTTTAGACAAACACGTTCCAAGCCGTTCTGGTGACCGACGGCCGGTATTCGTTTGTTATCTTCAACTATGGCGATATAAACTGGACGACGGGCACGGCCAGCGAAGGGAATCCCACTACGGGATTAGGTGGTACTCCAGCTCAGGTTTGTTTAGCTATACAAAGTGGTATGAAGCGTCAGCTAGACCCATACACTAAGAGTTAATAATCAAATAGATAATGGGCCCCATCTTTGTGCCACTCAAGTCCAATCAATGCAACATTTCATATCGAGCGCTCTCCGAATTAAATTTACGATCATACCGTGTCACAACACAGACTCAATTGATATGATTCTCGCTTGAGTTTCAATGTTTGTTTGTTTTCAATTCCCGAACAACATTATTTCAAAGTAAATAAATTAATATATTTGTTCTTTTATTTGTCATATGGTCTATAAGTTGTTGAATCCAATAACAAACGAAAACGATAATATTCTGTCACATTCGACAAGTAATATTTTGTTAATAATGCAAACAGAGCTTTACATCTGTCAGGATCTTTCCTTTATTATGTAACAGGTTGGTTTTAATGCCGGAGATGGAGTGACGTACTATAGCGTACCCGGATCTCGGACCGATGCCGTGGTCGACATCGACGAGATGACGAATATTGGAGAGCCAGGAAGATGGGTCTTCAGAACTGATAACACTGATATTCAAGGACTACAGTGCACTTCAACAGGTGAATAGGAAGTTTAACCAAATCGAAAATCTGCTGTTCGGTATATATACAAACTCGGGGTCTTTCCAAAAGGTGACCCCCCGATTTCTGACACCCCTGACACTCATTTTCGCTCATTACTTGGCCATGCAATGTCCATTTGACTAGAAATTTTCACACAATACCCTGTGGACATATGAAATAACAACAATATACATTACATCAACCATTCATTACTTTTTGCACATGTCAACACAGTTACTAGATCCCTTTAAAGTCATACCTGTAAAGTGTCCAAATCCACGAAAATTACTTGGAGCTTCCTCGTTTCTCTTCTACCGTGTTGTTTAGCTTATGGTAAAAGAAGAATAAAATAGGGTTTGATTTTTTCAAATGTCCCTTTAGTATGAAGATAATTATCATTTAAATCTTTTATTTCAATCACGTTGATTAACGCTTTTGATAAAAAGTACAATTGTCCTAGCTGAGAACGTCCGCATGCAGCACCGTGAGAACATTCCGGAGATTGAACTTTGAGCCGAGCGAGTACAAATTCCATGAATTCTGTAGTACGTGTGTAAACATATCACGGGTGCGAATATCTCAAACGGATCATTCATTACTGCGACAAATGTATGGCAGACCATCAGTATTCGGTGATAAAATATGAACTCAATATTCGTTTTTTCACTAGGTAAACAGTGTTCGTTTTCTTTCAAACTTTCACAAATCTTTTAATTGTATTTTACAATGATATTGATATAGGATTGAAGTCTCAAATGTCATTTTGTGCAATATCTGACACTTTACAGGTATCACTTTAACAGTAGGCCTATAGTTTAATGGGGTCCCCTCGTTATGCATAAGCTAGGGTCGCTATTCATAAGTTAATAAAAAGAGTCGATATTCATAATCCCATAAACTAGGGTCGCTATTCATAATACAAAATCAGGGTTGCTATTTTTAATGTAAGAAAAGGGTCGCTAGACACCCTGTTGTTTCATTAAAAGCGACAATTTTCTTACATTATGGTTAGCGACCCTGATACAGTATAATGAATAGCGACTCTTATGAGAAGTGAACCCCATTATGAATAATTGGTTTATGAATAGCGACCCTTATGAGAAGTGAACCCCATTACGAATAATTGGTTTATAAAAAGCGACCCTTATGAGAAGTGACGCCCAATATGAATCATTGGTTTATGAATAACGACCCTTATGCCTAAATGAATAGCGAACCCTTTTTCATGTCGTGAATAGCGGTCCTATATAGGGAACTATAACGTTATCCTTATGCATAGCGACCCTTATGCATAACCCCTAACACTTTTTTTTAAATTTTTTAAATGATTTTTTATTTCTCCAAATTATTAACATAACATTTACAATTGAATAACATTTTTGAAAATACAAGTTTACATCTCAAGTGTACAAATCAAGTGTAATTCACAAAAATTAAACACAATGGAGATTTAATAAAAAATAAAAAGAAGTAAGACACGCTACTTCTCTCATCCCCCCTTCCCCACCCCCTACACACTCACCCTCCCCCCCCCCCCCCCCAACCCTACCCCGGAAATCTGCTCACATCCTTTAATTTTTTTAAATTATAATAATGCTTACAAAATACATATTTAAATCAATACTTTTTAAATACTTTTTTTTACATTTTTTTTACAAGCTCACGGGGGAAACATCACATATGAAGAGTTCATTCTTTCAATCTTATTCTAATTTTACCGTTTCCCATTTTTGTAAATGTAGTCCTAATTTTCCCATTTTAATTGCTATTCCCTTTTCCTGGGCCTTATAATCCAATAACAGTTTCTGTATTTTATCAATATTAGGTAGAACACCCTCTTTTCTAAATACAAATAAAATATATTTTACCATAAAAATTATGGTATTGCAACATTTTATTCTATTTGAATTACCTGACAATCCAACAAATATATCCCGCCAATTTAAATCCTTTATTTCATCTAACAAAAAACGTTGTATCAAAGCTTGCCATGTCAATTTTACATGTAAACAAAATAAAAATAAATGCGAATATGTTTCCCTTTCCCGTTTACAGTACGAACACAAGTTGTCTTCAACAAATCCAAATCTAAATAAATTATCTTTAGTGTAAATTGCCCCATGGAGTAACTTAAATTGAAACTCTCTCTGTTTCCCAATTATTAATGTTATTCTTGGTCTAAAAAAACATTCATACATTTCTTTATCTATAAAATTCAAATCATTTTGTCCATCTCTTATCTGTAAATCATATATCTTTTGCAATTCTCTAATAAAATAATCATATATTTTTCTTGATGGTACATCCTTAAAACTTAATTTTTTATCCAAAAGATATAAATTAATATTATAATTTATTAAGTCTACCTCACAAAATTGTATCAAACCTAAATCAATTTTCCAATCCCTCGGAATCGCATGATATACCGTAGAACACCATCGTCAATCACCCCGAAGCACCTATACGCATCTTGCTTTTAAAGACGTTTCCATGAGATTCACCTCCATTATTATCCTCATGAATATTCCTCACCATTATTTGCATTCTTGATTAAAGTTTCCCGTTTGGACAGAGAGCGGGCGCTCTTTAAAAGCAAGATGCATATTGGTGCTTGGGGGTGCTTGACGATGGTGTTCTACGGTATATCAATTATTGTAAGTAAATTGTCACCTCTCATACCAAGGTTCAAAAAGTATGCAACGGGTTAAACATGTCCATTATCCATAACATGGTTCAACATAACAATCCCTCGTTCAAATAATTATTTATCAAATACCATCTTATTTTTTTGTATACATATATTCCTATTATTAAAAATAATTGGATTCATACAACCATTAAAATGCCTTAAATTATCAATCTCTTTCCAAGCTTTCAACATTTCCAAATAATAAGGTGGAATCTTGAACCTAAAATTCATCTTTTGCATTTCATAATCACATAAGAAAATTAGCCTTCCTCCTACTGAACTTAAGCAATAATCAAAAAATAACTTCCATCCCAAATTTCTTTCTCCATATAATAATCGTTTCACCCACATTATCCGCTGCGTTCTAACAAATATTTCAAAAATAATCATTTTTACTCCACCATAATTATAATTTTGATACATAATTTTTCTTTTTATACGATCCTTCCCTCCCCATATAAAATCAAACGATATTTTCTCCACTTCTATATAAACCCATAGGGGAACAACAAGGAGAGATGAAACATAATTCAACTTTGTTAATGCATACGTTTTCAATAAATGTATTTTACCCATAATAGTCAAATCCCGTTGTTTCCACCAACCTAGAAGCTTTTTAATTTTACTTAATATTTCTTTGTAATTTAAATCATCTTTTAATCTAAAATCGACCGAGAAATTAACACCTAAAATGTTTACTTCCTTAACAAATTGTCCAAATAAAGGCCCATCTGGTTTCCCATTTTCCTCACCCATATACATAAAATGTGTCTTTTCCTTATTAACTTTCAAACCACTTACTTTTTCAAATTCTTCAAATATATATTGCAACCTTCTTATGGAGTCTAAATCTTTCAAAAAAATCGTCATATCATCTGCATACAATACTTGTCTTATTTCATGCTCCCCAAAATGTATCCCTTTAATTATTTTGTCCCTCCTTACTTCATTTGCCAATAATTCTATTGCAACCAAAAACAAATAGGGCGACAATGGATCACCTTGTCTGACCCCCCTTTCTATATCAAAATAACCAGTGGAATAACCCCCATTCATAATACAACTACTTATATCATTATATAATATCTTCACCCAAGAACAAAACGAATCACCAAAACCAAACAATTTTAGCACTTTCAATAAATATTGATGGGATACAGAATCAAAAGTTTTTTCGAAATATACCGCAATCAGAAACCCCTGTTCTTGCTCCAATGAATGTTTAGAATAAAATAATATATCCTCTATTAATCGAACCGCTTCCCCAATATTTCTGTCTTTTATATATCCCATCTGATCATAATGAATTATTTCATTTAAAACCTTTTTAATCCTAGTTGCTAAAACCTTCGATAATATTTTATAGTCTACATTTAACAGTTAATGGGTCTATAATTTTTAATATGCTTCGCATCTTTTCCCTCTTTTTCTATCAATGTTATAGTCCCTTGTTTTTGAGATACCGTCATTTCCCCCCTTGCAAATGTTTCATTCAATACTTCTACCAACAAATCCCCTAATAAGGGCCAAAATGTATCATAAAATTCCACCGTGAACCCATCATTTCCAGGGGATTTATTCCATTTCATTTCTTTCAAAACCTTAAAACAATCATCTTTCGTCATTTTACCTTCACATAATTCTTTATTCTGTTCACTTAACTTTAAAATATCATCAAAAAATAAACCCATATTTTGACCACTATCATTCCTCAAAGAATATAATTTTTCATAAAATGTCTTTATCTCTTTTAAAATGGTATTTTTATCCCTAGTAATTTCTCCATTTTCCTTATACATTTCTCTAATGACACTTTTTCTCTTATTTACTTTCAACAATTGTTCAAAATACTGAGTATTATTCTCCCCTTCTTCAAACCAAGCTGCTCTAGAACGAACTTTAATGCCCTGTCGAGAAAAATCATACAATTTATTCAACTTATCTTTTTTTCAATTTAATACTATCAATAACAAACCTAGATGCCCCGTCGACTAACTGATTTTCTAAATCCTTAATTTCAGTCTCCAACGTCTCTATTTCAAGTTTCCTTAATTTCGCCTTTTCACGTGAATATTTCATGGCGTATTCCCTCATTTTCATTTTCACACACACACACACACACACACACACACCCACACACACACACACACACACACACACACACACACACACACGCACACGCACACGCACACACACACACACACACACACACACCCACACCCACACACACACACACACACACACACACACACACACACACACACACACACACACACACACACACACACACACACACACACACACACTCACACACTCACACACATGTACAAACAAACACACACATGTGAATATTAATAGCTTCTCTTCAGATAAACTTCTAGGTTGGTACGCCGTGGTGGGCGTCGGTGTGACGGGCAAGATCGTATCGTCCCATAACGGAGGGAGTCCGGCCAGCCGACCCCCATCGGCGATGTGCGTTCCCCTTGTACATGTTGTAAGAACCGTCCTATGGGAATGTGCTTGGTCGTAACAATCACGGCCCAAACCGCCTTCCTGCTGAAAACTTCCCCCATCTTCTCCGCACAAAACACTATTTTCCGTCTCAAAATAAAAATGTAACTGATTTGTCTTCCCTTCAGGTGATCTCTCGCTTTTCCCCTTGGTGGGCACAATGTTGGGCGGCACTCAGGTGTTCATCAGCGGCCCTTGCTTCAACGATACCAGCTTCCTTGTCTGCGATTTCGACGATGGTGACGTTGTATCCGGGGAGTTGATCTCGAATACGAGCGCCCTTTGTGTCACGCCAACGTTCTACAAGGTCGGGCGCTTCCCCCTCCGAGTGTCCATTGACGGTGGTGATACCTTTGCCTTCCAGGGTGTCTTCACGATCTGTAAGTTAATTATGATACATTTAATAAGACTCTATTGATTTATGATTAATTCTCTCTATAATTAATACCGACCTCCTTTCCATCACGCCAACGTTCTACGCTATGCAAGGTCCGGTGCGTGCGCCTACAACTGTCAATCAACAAGTAAACACAGATTCACGTACTGGGCGAAGCAATTTGTGTGCCATCTCGCTGTGAGTAATATTATGGGAAAACACGTTATACAGAGCGTAATGAGAAATCTAGGAACCTGGGGACAGGGGCTCGATCACGAACCAGCAACAATCACCATGTTAATTGTGATCATTGGCTCTTACTCATTGATATTTAATATGCTCGAATAACACGTAATAATAGTGTAAAATAGCGTAGCCGAGCACACCTTACCTTCCCTATACTCATTCAATTGTAAAGGTTTATCCAAGCATATCTAGAGATCAGTGGAACTAGGGTTGGTCCTGCGTCATGGTCAAGCCCTCGCCCCAGAACTAAACCGAGTGCCGTTGACTGCGCATGCGGAGAAACATGCCTTACAAACCAATGGTAATCACGTGTATTAACAAACACAGAAAATAACCGATTATTTTTCATAAACAATAATAACGCTTAGGTAATTTAATTGATACAAATTGATCGAACTTTTTGTCATAAAAGACCTGATTTTCATTGGATTATACAGTGAATGTTGAAGAGGTTCCAGTCAGGGTCACGTCTCCGGCCACGTCAAGCAACCAGCGCGTTACCGAACTTGAGGTTACGTGGGACACGGAGGCTCTAGACTTTGTGGACGTTGTCGACATCGTCGTCCACGGATACAGAGAGACGGAAAGCCACGGGGTTGAGGTTAAAGGGCCCATGTTTTACCTAGTGACTGAGATCAATTACCATCTTGGTTACTACCGCGTCGTCGAAATTCCAGGATCCTTGACCGAGCTCACAGAAGTCGGTGTGATAGCCGTGGTCAAATCAAACACATTTGTGGAAGGGTAAGATTGGGAAAGGATTTAGAGTAAGTTGAATAATAACATTTAAATAAGCCAAATATGTTTGTGTATCTTTATCACAAGTCCTTTTGAAAATCTCGTGATTTAAAAGGAGTGTTCACCTTTTACAAATTGTCTGAACAGTTTCCAGTAGACGGATGAGGATGAATGTAACACCCACATAACATTTAATATCGCACAAGCCTGTAATTTGGATTCTACGAATAAAAAACGAATGTGTAGAAATAATCCCTTCCCTTCATAGAACTACTTATCGGTCAGTAAATTAGAAAACTTATTTAGCATAATATTACAACAATATTGTTGTTAAATTGTTTTTAATATTGTTTTTTAAAGGTATGCAACGAAAAGGGTCTCGAAAATTGAGAATAAAAAATGACATAGTCAGGTTTACGAGTCTTAGTTATTTTGTTTAAGTATTTGCTTACGCCGTTGTTCGAACCATACGTCTATATGCTTTAACGATGTCACAACTTTCCTGCCAAAAAGGGAGTTTTTGCCATTCATTGCTTTCGCAAATATCATTTTCAGGTAGACGTGACTTGAACGGACTACGTGACACTAAATGACACGCATTGGTCCGCCATAACGCGGGGCAGTGCGGAGGCAAAATGCGGGTAAGTGTCACACTGGCTATAACTTGTTTTCTTTTTACCCCTGCAGTGCAGCCAAAGCGACGCTATGGAGCGAGGTACATGTTCTGCAGTGGTTGTGGGGGTACGACACTCTCGAGTGGTGTGATGTATGGATCAGCGAAGAGAGTCGAGCGGACAGTAGCTTCCTGGAGTTTACGCCTAAATGCCCCTGCACATTCGCGCAGGCGCAGCTCGACTTTGGGAGGTTCACTGCGCATCCGCAGTGTGACGCAGACGCGACTTCACCCAGTAACTGCGCGCACAAACCTGGCGCAATACACTGTGTCCGTGCAAATACTCCGAGGTACATTTATAGTTCTAGGTTATATAACGTATGTAATGATTCATTCATAAATAAAGAACTTTATAAAGTTATCAAACAAATAAATAAACAAACATCAAACAAACAAACAAACAAACGGCAAATTGATAATGCCAGTGCTTATTTTCCAAATGATATTTTTGAGTTTCAGCCAAGCTTCACCAGACCACTTTATTTACTGTGCCGAATATGCGTACACGTTTAAGCAGTTAAAAGTCACGAAGGGACAAACATTATTTTCTCGATTATAGCCAGTTCTAATTTAAAAATCGCATAATCACTAATATTGAATTCATATAACTTGGGTTTGCGTCTGTTTATATAGTTTCTGGGATAAAAATACAACCTGCAAAGTTTTGTTTTTATCTCATAAATTGTCTTTTCATATCCCTGTCCCTAAGCACACTTGGAGGAGGACAAGAATGTTGCTATGACAGCGACGGCTTCATCATCAATGTGCTCCTGTCCCCTGGAGGAGGGATTTCCCATCGCTACCATCATGCGGGAGTGGCACCTTATGGAGTACCTACAAAGGTAGTTCAGTTTGATTATTCGATGGTCCCGATGGTGGTTGGTTGTGATAGTGGTGGTGGTGATGATGATGATGATGATGGTGATGATGATGATGACGGTGATGATAATGATGATGATGACGATAATGATGATGATGCTGATGATGATGATGATGGTGATGATGATCAAAATAACACAAAAATGGTAATAATATAATAGTTGTTTGTGAAAGTGAAGATGATAATGATATGATGATGAGATGTATAATTAACGCCCTTCCTCTCTATATGTATCTTTCTCCATAATCTTCGATGCCATGCAACCAGGTCCCATACATGTCACACTTTCTGGCTGATATCTTACCGTGGACCTACTGCTGTCGTTACCGTTTGGTGGGCAATGAGCTTGATGAGTTCTGCCATTTATTCAGCAATGAACGACCATCTCAGGTGTGCGACGGATATGTGCCACCTCCGCCAGGTGAAGGAAAATATTAGTTATAATATAAATATTATACTATTGATATACGTTTATAAAATGTAATCTTGATTATATGACTAGTATGACTGAGTAGTAAACCATACCTATATGCGAGAGGGCCCTGTGGAGGCTGGTGTAACAGATGAGTATGCACAGGAATAGGGAAAATGAGAAGTTTGATCCGATTATTGCGAGTGTCATTTCAATTCGTCGAAGAAATAATCATATTGATAATCTATGTGTATCAATATGCAATTGGACATTGATCATAATAATGTTTGATATATGTACTTTTAAAAGCACTTGGGACCGGTGACCCTCACATCGCTACTCTTGATTCAACGATGTACACTTTCAACGGCTACGGTGAATTCACTCTGTTGAATACACTCGATGGGAATTTTACCCTACAAGCGAGGACAGCTCCTTTCCCAGGCAGTAAGTATCATGTATCATTTGATACAGTAACACAGCTACGTTGGGGGTACAGGGGGCACCTACCCCCCCCCCCCAAATAATTTTACCAAACTAAAAAAGAAAATGAGGTAGACATCCTTTTAAAATACAGCAATACATAGAGCATGTATAGAGTGTGCCCAAATTTATCGTTGCCGCCCCCTTCCCCAATCAGTCAGATCATGCTACGCCACTAGTTTGATATTTCGTATTTGTGTGTGTGTGTGTGTGTGTGTGTGTGTGTGTGTGTGTGTGGGTGTGGGTGTGTGTGTGTGTGTGTGTGTGTGTTTGAGTCAGGAGTTAGTATGTGTATACGTTTTTTTGTTGTGGATGGCTTGCATACAATAGGAGAGTAATTTATTGACATATTCAAAGATTGTAACTTATTCTTTCTTTCATCTTTTCCAACTTGTTCACACTTGTCACAAGGCAATGCAACTGTGTTTGTTGCCATAGCAGCATCGTTCGGGGACAGTGACGTAATTCATGTTCAGATCAGTGAGCGTCGGGTGATAGATGCGTACGTGAGACTCCGTGGAGAGGCGGAGTTCATCCGCTTGGATTTCGACCAGGCCGCAAAGTGGTCATTTTCAGGTCTTTGATGGATTTTTGTATTCTTCTTTCTATGGAATGTTGCTTGAATGTATTAATGCTAAGTGAAAAAAGGAGCCTTGCTTTAAAGCCAAATGACAGTAATGGGAAACGCCCCACATACACAAAATGAAATGTACGCTCTTATTACCAACCATGTGAAAGAATATACCGTATGTTTAATAATATGGGATTTTACTAATTTGGCCAAGAAACCGCCTATTAATTGATATATTTGCCATTTTAGAAAACGATATGTATACAAATCGATATCGCCGACGGTTGTAATATTTTGATATGCACCCTCGTGCGCTGCGTGCAAAACCTAAGGCAAATGCTGCCCACGTGGTTTCGCATGGGAACGAGCGTATAGATGTGGCCGACGTAGACGGGCCAAACTGGTGGTGAATTAAGGCCTAGTGTCAGCGGTATGCATACATGTTTCAACTGATATTTCTACATTTAACGATACTAAGGTTTGGATTTTTCCACACAAGCCATTTTTTATACTATTTCAACACTACTGATCAATTAGTTAGGTCAATATGGATACTTTCGGTAACTTTCCCAATACTGTTATTTGGCTTTGATTGCAAAATAAACTTCATACTTATCTTTATAATTTATCTCTCATGTTACATTTATTTTATACAATGGTCCAGAGACAAATTAAAGTATTGTTTAAAATGAGGGTTAATTAAAATCGCAATGCAAATTATTGGCTTTGTTTCATACATTACTTGATGTCACATTTGCGTACAGCTGACGGCATCAGAGTGCGCCCAATTACCCGTTAATTATCGAGTCAAGTCATCTTTACACTTAAATCAACGACCATTCTCCTTTAATAGGTTTGTCCGTAACGGGTCGCAACATTTCTGGAAACGGCTTGCTAGTTGTGTTCGACATAGGCGTTGGCCTTCAGCTAAAGGCTGCCGAAGGTGCACTCAGCATCTTACTCACTGCGCCTGAATTCTTCCGGGGTCAAACACAAGGCCTGATGGGAACGTGGAATGGGAATGCTAGTGACGATTTCTTGACACCGCAGGGCGTGACACTGTCCCCAAATCTGACGACAGAAGAGCTTCACTATAACTTTGGTCTACAATGTAAGGATAACAAAATTCAAGCAGAAAATATTAAAGTATTTAATATCATATTACATGGAATTAATCAAATAACATCGTGACACTGTCCCCAAATCTGACGACAGAAGAGCTTCACTATAACTTTGGTCTACAATGTAAGGATAACAAAATTCAAGCAGAAAATATTAAAGTATTTAATATCATATTACATGGAATTAATCAAATAAATACAAAAATTATATTTTATTTAGAATTTAACTCCATGCTCGCCTGATCCAAGTTATTCCACCACTCTGATGTTGAAAAACATTTGTTTTCTTTTATTTATAAACAGGGGAAATCCAAGCAGAAAACTCACTCTTCTTCTACGAAACTGGAACCGACCACGAGACCAACTCGGACCGGTCCTATACACCGATCTTCGAGCCTATCTTGAACCCTGCCCTGGACCAGGCCGTGGTTTTGGAGGTTTGCGGGACCAACCAATTCTGCGCGTTTGACTTCCAGACGACGGGGTCCCACATATTTGCGCAGGCCTCCAGGGACTCGATCAAACAGTATGAGATTGTTGTGCAGAACACTGAAATCGGTACGTAACCGTCGCAATAAATGTAGGCCTACTCTCTAACAAATCAAATTGATTTTACTTTACGGATTACGCAATAAGTCGACATTTCTCAGCTAAATGCATCCCAGCACGTCCGTACTGTGCATGTGCAGACACAAACTATTCCGGTTTAGTTACATTCGTTACGCACATCAGAAATATTTTCGTGGGTCAGGGAGCAGACTCGTAACTCTAGGAAACACAGTTGAAGCACGATTGTGCAGTGATAATAGTACATGTTTATTCATCATCAACTGAAAAAAAAAAACAAGCCCCAAAGTCAATAACGAGAGAAAATCATTGAACCGTTCTTCACAGCGATGTGATATTTTCATACAAAAGGAACAGACTGTTTACCTCGTAAAACATGAAACTTTATGTTTGAATGTACCACCCATTCTGTCTATTTATTTTGACTACAAACGGAAAGCGTTCCAGAATTTTAAAAAATTCAGTCAAAGATACCTAGGAATGTAGGGCGTGGTCGTGTCTTGGTGAAGCAATGTGGCGTAACCCACTTTACAGGCGTGGTCGATTATATATTGTATCATCGAAAGAAAAAAACATTGTTGAAATATTATTGTTTTTCTACTTTCAACCATTGTTGCAGTCACCTGCCCACCCTTGCAGCCGCCTTCAGGTGGGAGCGTGCTCGTGTCTCGGTACAGCGAAGGTGGCGTGGCATACTTCACCTATAACGAAGGATCCGACTCCAGTTACCAGACCACGCTGACCTGCCAATCGAACGGCACGTGGTGGTGCGATGGGGAAATCTCCGATTGTTCTCCAACCTCAGTGACCTCGGAATCAGGTACGACTCCAAATTTAGTCATACTCGTTTAACCATGATCACCATGATTTGTTCATAATCGGTCTCAAGTGATCCTTACCATATATTTGACCAGACATGTCACATGGAACAACATGACGAAACTCAAACCCGAAACGAAACCTCAAGCCGATCGACTCTACCCGATCCGACTCGTTTAGAGTCAGATCGGCTCTGTGTGCATGGCCTCACGACTCCGATTTTGCTATTTGATTTGATTTTATTTTATTCAATCATTAAACACACACAAATATATAATGATATAATTCAATTCGATAGGGCTCTTTAAAAACATATAAGCTTGGCAGTAAGGACCCTGTTAAATGATACAAAACGCAAAATATTCCATTTTTTAATGAAAAACAGTTACCGTAAACTAAATACAAAGAATTTACAATTACAAAGTGCTATTCGGAAGCACGTCTGGCCCGATCCAACATGTTGAATCGCCGCGACTGAATCGGACCGACTATGGCTTTTATTTGGGTCGGGTCGGATCGAGTCGGCTCTGTCTGCGCCGGGCTGAACACCTCCCACAGTGATGCCCAGGGTCGATAACCGATAACGTTGTGTCATGTTGCACGTTGGTTTGTCGTGTCGACTGACGAGATTGACTGTTGGAAAGGATGTCATGAGACTTCACGACTGTCCACTTTGAATTTTTCCCCTTAAAGGTAGTGTTGATTATTGGTATTTCCCGAAGTGCCCCCCGATATTTCTTTGTGAGATAATGAAAAACTGACTGTCAAATTCGAAAGAACATACAATTTTAATGACAGAATAAACTTTATTTGATCAAAATCGGTTCAGAAACGGCTGAAATATCCATAAATATATTTTTGTTCTTCTCCGGCAATCACCGGGCGATATTTAGATTTTTAGAACAATTTCAAAAAATGCTCGAAGACTACTTTGAAAAAAATTAGAATAGGTTTTTTTAAAAGTCGTTGATGATATCTCTATTGAATCATCATTTTAACAAATATTAAATGCACAATTTTGTATGAAAAAAGGCTAAAACCAATGTTTTTTTTTAAATAGCGCCCTCTTGAGTTGTAACGGCTCTTTTTAAATGATAACAGGGGTTTTACTTAGTCGTATGTAATTGTGTATACTTTTCGAGCATGGTGAAGTTATAACTATTACTTTGTACCGTAATGGGGCAGGTGTTGGTTACTAAAGTTAAGTTTGACCAATACTCAACTATCCCTTTAATATCTAGTCTGTGGAGAAAAATGAATGAACAAAGCAATACAATCATATTATTTTCATTGTATGTATTATGGTTTGAAATATTTGTCACTCCCTTTATGTTTTAGACAACCCGCCGTTTTAATATAATGTATAGACGCGATGTATACCTTATAGGCCATCACAGGTCATCACAGGCCCAGTGTATGGAGTAGACAAAATTAAAGAGATGAACATCTGAGCAACTAAGTGCAGTAATTGCTGCCATGTATGAGTTACATTTGAAATATTTCCTTGAAACAAGAAAAGTCAATTGAATTCTTGCAGAAAAAATAAGCCCTGGTCACAATGAAAACCACGATGATTCTGTCGTGGGTCTGTCGTACGAAATGTACGTTTTCTGTTGTGGTTAAACTTTGTATGACTGTCGTGGAAGCGGTCAGAATGAAATTTAGCCTTCACGACAGAAACACACGAAGAAATTAGAAAATGCTGTGGTTACATGGGTGTCGATCTGTCATTGATACCCATTCATCAGGGGGGATGATCTATTCATTCATCCCCCCTGATGAATAGGTATTACGTAAGTATCGACGCCCATGTGTGGTTATATCGCAGGTATATCGTACGACAACGAACTTTTGGCATCCACACATGTCATTTTGTGTTCGGCATAGTAAGACAATAATTTCGTGGACCTGTCGTGGCATAAAACAGGGTAGTGCTAATTTCAAGCCACGACATACTTTTCGTCGTTCGACTATCTTGCAACATCGAAAAATAAGCCATAAACTCCCCAAAATGTTTGCCGTGAACCAGTAGGGCTGAATATTTTCAATATCCCTTTAAACCCTGTTTGATGACAGTCCTGACCCGATTTTAATTCATAAGTTATTTTTGTTTGCTTGTTGCTGAACATTTCGATTGGTTCCAGCCCTACTCTATCATTGATGTTTGATTTTGTTAATTTATAGCTATCTTTTAAAAAACCTTTACTTCATTTTCAGCTCTACCGATTTACGTGATCTGTCTGATTTCAATTGGGGGAGTTGCCGTGGCCATCCTTTTCGTAGCGTTGGTTATGAGGTTTTGCTGCCACCGGGAATCTCAAAAAGTCGGGTGTGTATTATTATACAAATGATGCACAGGCATGAGTGGATCGGTAAGAATTGGATGCACGAGTTTAACGTTGGAATGGTTTTAGACTATTTCCAAAGTGCATCCAACTCTTACCGATCCACGAATATGGCTGTGCAGCATTTGTTTTATAAAATGGGCGCAAATAAATGTGAAAATCAAACTTTTTCCAGTCATGCTTCCGGAAACAAATTTACCGGACGCATGGCTGAAATTTACCGACGCATGGCTGAAAACTTACCGACGCATGGCTGAAATTTACCGATGCATGGCTGAAACTTACCGATGCATGGCTAGGCCGCCCATGCCATGCCCACACGCACGATTTTGTTTCTTCATGTTTTTAATTATAATAATATATGCCGTATAGTATAGTCGTATTTGTTTTATTTTGTATTTGTATATTTGTTCTAATGATTCTACTTCTGTAAGTGCAATGCCAAGGCAATGACAATGACAATATCATCAATCCAATGGAATGGATGTTTAGTGTAGTGCAGTGGCAGTATATTCACAATGTACGAACTTGACGAAGTATAATTTGCATTTGATTCTTTTTTTGAAAAGACCGAAGTCGAAGAGTCGCGCCGATCGCCATCTTGAGGTAAACACAATCACTGGCAAATAGCTGATGAGAACAAAAAACAGTCTACCTCGGAGAATTTTTTACGATCACCTTCAAATCCAAGATGGCGTCCAAACCCGTCTCCGTTTGGACTTACAATATATAATTGCTAAATATATTGTGACTGATTTTAATCATGCAAAGTACACATGGCGCAACAGTTTTCTCAGTGAGGGCGTGTGAAGAAAATATATATTTCACGTTAACATGGACATTGCCGACATGACCAAACATTATTATAATCACACATAATTCAGTGTAAATGTTGACTTTACTTAAACTATACAATGTTATATTATTTTCCCCTATGAAACTGTTTCATTTGACTTGTATTATACTCGCAGTGTTGAGGATGCAAAGGATACTGAGGGTGAAGCCGCCCACGTGAACCCTACATATGTGTTAGTTTGATAAATGATTAATCCACGCATGTACAATCTTTAATGTCACGTATAAAGCACTGGGTGTTCATTTTGAGACCTGCTTAACACCGCCGCCCCCTACGTTTTGAGACCAATCTTAACGCTCTAACCACTTGGCTACGAGAACCGGGTGGGTTGTGTACAAAGTCTATGGGAATTTCAGAAACTCGTATGGAACGTTTCGTATAGTAGTGCGCCCTCCCCACGTTTGCAGACGATCTAACTCAAAACTTACTTGGAACTCTAGCGGTTCTCTCATCATCCGTTGTATTCGTATTAACAAGCATATGACAGGTTTCGGTTTTTCGAATTTCCCTTTCGTTATTCCGATTTTAACTATCCACTGGATAGTCATAATTAAATTTGTACAATGAACAGTGACTTACAGTGACTTACAATACATGATTGATAAATATATTGTGACTGATTTTAATCATGCAAAGTTCACATGCATGGCACAACAGTTTTGCTCAGTGTGTGTGTGTGTGTGTGTGTGTGTGTGCGTGTGTGTGTGTGTGTGTATATGTGTGTGTGTGTTTGTGTATGTGTGTGTGTGTGTGTAAAGAAAATAGTATTTACTCCAGTATTATATTTTGCGTTTACATGGACATTGCCAACATGACCAAACATTATTATAATCACACATAAGTCAGTGTAAATGCTGACTTTACTTAAACTAAATTTATATAATTGTATTTAATTTTCATATGAAACTGTTTCATTTGACTTGTATTATTTCCGCAGTGTTGATGAGGTAGAGGATACTAAGGGTGAAGCCGCGCACCAGAACCCTACATATGTGTAAGTTTGCTGAATGATTAATCCACGCATGTACAATCTTTAATGTCACGTATAAAGCACTGGGTAGTAATTTTGAGACCCGTTTATTAAACACCGCCGCTCCCTATAGAGACCAATTATATGCAGTCATAACGCTTTAAAGGGATCTAGTAACTTTGTTGAGATGTGCAAAAACTGATGAATGGTTGATGCAATGTATACTGTTGTTATCTGATATGTCCTCAGGGTATTGTGTGAAAATTTCAGGTCAAATGGACAATGTATGGCCAAGTAATGAGCGAAAATGCAAAGTGATATTGGGTGATATTCACCAACTCACTGCATTCACTTTGTACAGGGATGAAAAATCTCGCCCGGAGATTTTCTTATCTAAATACTTCAATCATACATATCTTTGTAATGAAAGGGAAATTTGAAAAACCGAAAGCTGTCCCATGATTTTATTGTTAATACGAATACAACAAGGTATAAAGGAACCGCTAGAATTACAATTTTATTTTGAGGATTTGGACAATGTTACTAAGTCCCTTTAAGATCCGTATAGTAGTACGCCCTCCTCAAGTTTGGAGACGCTTCCCGTTTTTAAAAGGATCTAAGTAACATTATCAAAATCCTCAAAAAATACTTGAAACTATAGCGGTTCTCTCATGCCCGTTGTATTCGCATTAACAATAGACAGGACAGGGTTCGGTTTTTCGATTTTTCCTTTCGGTAAAAAGATGTTTACGATTTAAGTGTTGCAATTTAACTATCCACTGGATAATCATGACCATGTACAAAATCAGTACAATGAATGGTAAATATCACTTTGCATTTTCGTTCATTACTCGGCCCCATTTAACATGGATTTTCACATATTACTCAGTAGACATATCTGATCATAACAATACAAATTGTATCAACCATTCATCACTTTTTGCACTGTGAACTAAGTTACTAGATCCCTTTAAACGCATTAACGCAATCCCAATGTTTATATCCGTTATAATCTAATCCCTCCCACGTTTTGAAAGCACGTTTATGATACTCCTTTTTAATCAAAAGGAAGTTTGTCATCATATTATGAAATATTCCCTTTTATTTTGACGTTTAACTGTATACTAATTGATAAATAAACCAATTATAACACACATCATTATATAAATTCATTTTCGTATATAAATTCATTTTCGTTTGTTCTTCTTGTATCAACAGACACGAATAAAATGGGATGATACTGCACGTTCTACAAGATAAACCAGGGGACAACGGTTTCTCCTTAAGCAAAGAAGATATTATCCAGATACTCAAACATTAACATATTGGCCCGTATTCACAAAGGAGGTTTGTACAAACCCCGGTTCAAACCGCGGTTTACATCTATGGAATGCCAATTGTAAACTGATGGAGAGAATGTAAATTCCTTACTTGTTAACAATGTTGATGATACACATTCTCTCTCCATCAGTTTACAATTGGCATTCCATAGATGTAAACCGCGGTTTGAACCGGGGTTTGTACAAACCTCCTTTGTGAATACGGGCCATTATGTTCAACTCAATCGTTCTTATTTGAAATGCATCCAATTAGTTTTTATCATTAATATTATAATTAATTCAAACATATAGAGAAACTGACCATAAATATATTGTGATTAAAAGAAGGCAAAGAAAATGGGATTCCAACGGGATCTTTTGAATTAATTATTACAAAAAGCTGTATCGCTATTCGGTGATCCCTCGCATATATCCCCAAGTTGATTTGTATCCTTCGGGTTTATGTCAGGTTTATAATAGCTTCTGACCATTCTGGCAATGAGAATTAAGGGGTTTCAGGGACGAGCACCGTCCAGGGTTTTCTATAGCTCAGTCGGAAGAGCACCGGTCTAGCAATCCGGAGGTCTCGGGTTCGCATCCCGTTGGAATCCCATTTTCTTTTCCTTCTTTTAACCATTAATATTATAACTCATTTAAAGGGCAATGTAATACAATATTAAGCAATACCATAGCCCCCCTTTCTTTCGTTGCATTAATTTGAAATTCTCGACGCTGGCATATCTGCCTATACGATTGAATTGTTAAATTACATAATTTAATGCATATTGCTATAGTCGTAACAATTTGTGTTTTACTAGAAGGCTTTCGAACAACATTACTGTTGTATGTACATGTCGTTAACATTTGTTTTAAATATCTTATTATTCAGATACTGTATACGGATTTTTAAGGCGACATGCAGAATAACAATTTTTGTCTTAACTTAAGACTAAATTGATTTTGATATCCCTACGGCATACAGGATAATAATCAGTACTGGAATTTTGTTTTAACTTTCATTTAAAAAATTAAAATCAACGCTCAAACAAATCCATATAAAAATAATGTATGTACTACTGGAATCATTCTGAACCTAGCAGTATACTTCTAAAGGCATGCTTATTCAAACAATTACATTTGTAGATGTTTATTATTTTTCAATATTTGCGATCATTCCCTTTTTTCATTTTAAATGGATTAAAACTCACTAAAGGTACAAAAAAAAAAAAAAAAAAAAACGATGCTTATTCAAGAATTTACATTTTATATTAGTTGTTCATCAATAATTTGTTATCATGTTCATGTATTTTTGCGTACTAGTTCATTAATAAGGACTTATCATTAGTCAGTTATTTTCCATTATTGAATTAATGTTTAAAACACACTTAAGACATATTTATTCAAGAATTTACATATTTAGTTGGTTATCAATAATTCGTAATCATAATAGTTATTTGTTCTAATATGATGTTTTAATGTCATGCGTATTCAATAATTGTTCATATTTTAGATTGTTAATATCATATTATCACAACTCCATCCCATTTTCGTACAGTTTGATGTTTGAAAACATATTAAAGACAAACATATTAAAGAATTTAATTGGCGGTTTATCAATATTTCGTTATGAAAATTTCTGGATTTTCCTGTTAAATCAGTGGATCAAAACCCCATTGAAACCCATTGAAAGTCATGCTTATTTAAGAATATGCATGCAATTTTTGTAGTTGTTCATTAATAATGCGTTGTAATGTTCATGTTATTAATGTATACTTGCTCATTAATAACACATTTTATCATGTAATTTTTGTTATGGATACAAGTTTCAAAACACAATAAACTGATACATCCTTACTTATTCACGAATTTACTTTGTGCAGTTGTCTGTTAATATTTCGTAATCACTTTTTACTGTTTTGATGTTGAGCCTAACCCATTCAAGTATTGTATGTTTTGCATTTGCCATCGTCACCATTATAATTATCACCATTATCATCATCATCATTATCAATATCATCGTCACTATCATCATCATCTTCATCACCATCATCATCATCATCATCTTATTATTATCATCATTATCATCATCATAATCATCTTTCTCATCATCATCATCATCATCATCGTCATCATCGTCATCATCATCATCATCATCATCATCATCATCTTCAACACCATATCATCATTGGCATCACATCTATTCGAGCTAGCTCGGGATATATCACGGCATCGTGTGATGTTGTCAAATTATTTTGGAATTTGTATCTTTAAAAATCTACTCTAAGATTGAATTATTTCTTCTCCATGCAGTGCATTGGAAAAGCTAATTATAATATTCAGAGACCTTTTGAACAAATCATCAATATTGTTGTAAGTATGAAACGATATGTACCATGGTGTATTTACTTTACTATTTATTTTACTGAAGAATTTAATCTCACTTAATTACAAATTACAAATAATTATCACTGTTATTGTATTTTTGAAGACAGAAGTACACATAATTGAAGACATTTTTGAAGACATAAGTACACATAATTGAAGACATTTTTGAAGACATAAGTACACATAATTGTTAAGAATTAAAAGTAAAAATAGCACAATATTAAAAACACTATTATAGCCACTAGGCTAATATCTTTTACAAAAATGGATCCTGTGACAATTTCACCGCTGACATTTAACTTTGACAATCTCGTGTCAGCCATTTTTAGACTTGGTTTTATTTTTAAAGCTGATCTTGTGATGATTATTTTTGTGTTCTTCCTTAACCTCTTTTTAATTTGGTCAATACTGTTACAAATATATTTTTATTATCTATTTGTAATTCACGAAACACTGATTCAGTCACTTATAACACTGGCTTCAGAAGTGGTCCTGTGGAAAGATAATTTTTTTTTTTTGGGGGGGGGGGGAGGGGGGGGGGGGGGTGTCTGGTGAATGAATAGACCATTCCCTGAACTGGCAGGTTTTCACCAGTGAATACAATTATTGTTATGCATTTCAAATATTTAATTTTTACAAAATGACAAACTCGGCTATGCATCAGCAGCACGGGGAAGATCTTAATGGAACAGGATTCTGCATGTATGGGATAATCGATTGGACACATTTTTCGAGTTTGAGTCAAAGTATGCATGTATTTATGTATATTCGCACATTATTTCAGTATCTTTATGTTATACGTATAACGCATGTATATCATGGACATTTTGTTTCTACAAGCATTCAATTCATGCATACACTGTGCAGCATGATTAAATATATATACATGGGTCATTAATATACAGGCATTCACAGAAATGTATATTCAGCTGACGATAACTGGAATAAGTTATGAAAGGGAATGATAAAAACGTACTGAATTAGTGCGAATGAAAGGACAAAATATGATAAGTACATTACAACTGTGCGAAACGACAAACCTTAGTCTAAACTAACACAAGGGCCCCGTTGCAGTCCCCCGTTTATTATAAGTCAGATCATATAGTTCCGTTGCAGAAAGAGATACAATCTATTGTAAGTTACAATTGATTGCAAGTCACGACATTTGCGCGTTTCAACCAATCAGATTGGCGCATTTTGAACACATGATCTGACTTACAATTAAGTGTAACTTACACTCAATTGTATCTCTTTCTGCAACGGGGCCCTAGTCAGCAACTTTACAATCGATTGTAACCCTTTCTGCAACGGGGCGAAGATGTGTTATTTTACCATTTTCTCTATTATTTCATGGCTTTCTCGCCAATAAGTATAATTTTGTCAAACAAGTAAACATATAAGGACTTGGTTCATAATGAAAACTTATTAGTTGTAGGTAATTTTCTGTGCAGCTACTTGGGCATTTTCCACCGTAGCGTTCCCCCGGATGGTTACGGTACCACCAACCTGGCGTACTCGAACTGCTGCTCCTGCAGTTTATAAATGTAAACATAATAAACAAAAAAATCATATCATAGACAAAATCTGGAAAGAATAAACATATTCATTATGATGAACGAGCAAGTATTATCATCGTGATTATTGCATTAGAATAATTATATAATTATACAAATTGAATAAGTTACAATAACCCAGGTTCATGAAAATGAAGCAAAAACATTTAAGTATGTTATGAATGGCAGGGTGTAAACAAAAACATATAGTAAACAATTGAAAATTGGTGCATAATTTTTACTACTACTACTACTACTACTACTAATAATAATAATTGAAAAAATAATAATGATAATAAGTAGTAGCAGTAGTAGTAGAAGTAATAGTTAACGTAGTAGACGTACTAGTAATAGTGGTGGTAGTAGAATTATCAGTAATAGTAGGAATAGTAGTAATAGTAAAAGTACTATTACTAGTAATAGTGGTGGTAGTAGAATTATCAGTAATAGTAGGAATAGTAGTAATAGTAAAAGTACTATTACTACTAGTAATAGTGGTGGTAGTAGAATTAGCAGCAGTAAATGCAACAGTAGTAGTACTCGTAGTAGTAGTTAGTAGTAGTAGTAGTAGTAGTAGTAGTAGTAGTAGTAGTATAGTAGTGGTAGTAGTAGTAGTAGTAGTAGTAGTAGAAAAAGTAGTAGTAGAAAAAGTAGTGGTAGAAGTAGTTGTAGTAGTAGTAATAGTAGTAGTATAGTAATAGTAGTAGTAGTAGTAGTTGTAGTAGTAGTAGTAGTAGTAGTAGTAGTAGTAGTATTAGTAGTAGTATTAGTAGTAGTATTAGTAGTAGTAATAGTAGTAGTAGTAGTAGTAGTAGTAGTAGTAGTAGTAGTAGTAGTAGTAGTAGTAGTATAAGTATTATAGAAGGTGGAGTAGTAGTAGTAGTCACCCCGGTTCACGGTAGTACTTTATAGTAATAATGATTATTGTTACCATCGTTTGGAGGATTTCCCTCTATCACTTGGGCATGAAGAGACCCGCCCTGTATCTGCACACTTTCGTCAATGACGACATTGCCGTCGCGTTGAATGGCACCGTCTGGAATAAAACAAAATGGCCGTAGGTTGGTAAGTTAATTGTTGGCTGATTTTGTTTTCAGACGCATTCAAAACTTTAATTGTATATCATCCGACAGACGTAGCCTGAATTGAAAACATGTGTCAAATAACGAGACGAATTCACAAACCGATAGACACCATCGCATGTAAGGAGACATGTCAAGCTGTTACAAACGAAATACATAAACTAATATACATGCACCTGACATAGCAGCATATCCAACAGCAGTTATCTTATCCGCTTTTGTTTGTGCACGCTCAGATGATGTTTCATATTAGTATATCCCCTAATGAAGTGTAAATAAATGTTGTGAAATTTTTTGCTATAATCTTGGAAACATTTTTTAATTTGGTCTTAATACATTACTGATGAGAAAGAGTGATGTTTCCATTTTTTATTTTTGGTCCCAGGGTGCATTTTGGCGATTTTAAAGATAATTAGCTAATTTGCATATTTGTGAAATAAGGTCAGGGGTCATTTTCTATCTAGGAATAGTACAATATTGATAAAAACTAGTATTCTAGGGTATTTTGGGGCAAGGATTCCATTTCCGGTGCTCGTTTGTAAGTGATGTATGGGAAACACTCTGAAATCCACGATGGCTGCCCCTAATTTGCATATTTATGAATATTATTGATTTTCAGTGGCTACAGCCCCTAATAAGCAATCATTCCGGATTATTATTTGTCAGTTATGTTCTAAGTATGCATTTAAGATATCAGAGATGAGTTGCCATCGTGGCAACCTCTAGCAATGCATATTATTTGCATAATTATGTATTTTACCTAATTTGCATATTCCCCAAAATCGAGTATATTGGGAACCCGGCAAGTAAAAAAGACAAGTAATACCACTTTTCCAAGGTTTTGGGGGGCAGCAGATCCATTTTTGATACTTATTTACCTGTATCACCATGGCATCCATCTCAAATCCAAGATGACTGCTCCCTAAATTACACATGTTATGATACACGACTATATTATTTCGGTTATATTAGATTGATATTATAATGTTTTGACTTTTAATTATTGGAATGAGCAACTAGAATATTTGAATCACAATGTAGTTGTTTGCTTACAGTAAGCAAATCATACTTTTATCAATTAAATGCCGTTTAAGTAGCAAATAGCATTATTTACTTTAAAATGACAATTGCGGCCATCTTGAATTTATGTGGGTTGCCGAGGTGATACAGGTAAATAAGTATCATGAATGGATTCGTTGCCCCCTAAAACCTTGGAAAAGTGGTATTACTTGTCTTTTTTACTTGCCGGGTTCCCAATATACTCGATTTGGGGGAATATGCAAATTAGGTAAAATACGTATTTATGCAAATAATATGCATTGCTAGAGGTTGCCATGATGGTAACTCATCTTTGATATCTTAAATACATACTTAGAACATAACTGACAAATAATAATCCGGAATTATTGCTTATTAGGGGCTGTAGCCACTGAAAATCAATAATATTCATAAATATGCAAATTAGGGGAAGCCATCTTTGATTTCAGAGTGTTTCCCATACATCACTTACAAACGAGCACCGGAAATGGAATCCTTGCCTCAAAATACCCTAGAATACTAGTTTTTATTAATATTGTACTATTTCTAGATAGAAAATGACCCCTGACCTTATTTCACAAATATGCAAATTAGCTAATTATCTTTAAAATCGCCAAAATGCACCCTGGGACCAAAAATAAAAAATGGAAACATCACTTTTTCTCATCAGTAATGTATTTAGACCAAATTAAAAACTTTTTCCAAGATTATAGCAAAAAAAATTGCTGCTTTACATAACCTGATAGACTATATGCGGTATACCTTTGAAAACTGTATTGAAGTATCAAAATAGATAGTATTTCCATTTTTAGTGATACAAAAAAGGACATACCATGACTAAAGGTAACAGGATTTAATATCAGTAATCGAAAATGCTAGCGTTTGGTTTCTCTTTTAATAAGGTGAGTTTCGCGAAATCATATACTGTATCATTATGACGCCACTGGTTGAAACCACTGATGGACGACCATTTCCACTGCAAATTGTAATAATATCTTAAATTTTGAACACAACTTTGTGGTATCAGTTATTATCAACAGTAAGGACTTAATAACATTGTCCAAATCCTCAAAATCCAATTGGAATTCTAGCGGTTCCCTCATACCTGGTTGTATTCGTATTAACAATACAAGCATGGGACAGGTTTCGGTCTTTCAAATTTCCCTTTCATTAAAAAGATATTTACGATTGAAGTGTTCAGATATTACATTATCCACTGGATCACCAAACCCGTGTATGAAGTGAGTGCAATGAGTTAGTGAATATCACTTTGTATTTTTGCTCAATACACGGCCATATAACGTCCATTTAACTTGAAATTTTCATAAAACACCCAGTGGACATATCAGAAAACAACAATATAATGTACATTGTATCAACCACTTATCACTTTTTGCACATTTCAACAAAGTTACTAGATCCCTTTAACATAATTTGTATCATTGATAATATAATATCATTAATATTATTTGTATTATTATTAATATGATTATCATTATTATTATAATTATTGTAATTATTATCATTATTATTATTACAATTATTATTATTATCATCATCATTATTCTAATCATTATTTGTCATTATAATACATGTACCTTGATGTAGAGGTTGGCCTGCATCAACGTCGTCTCTGCTTCCAGTAGGACCCGTCCCTTCCTCTACAGAAAAAAAAGAGAATTCGATATTAAATGATAACATAGAAATATGGCCCATTTCTAAGGAAAAACAATCATTGAATTGGCGCTCCGGACATCATAAGGTTCGCCGTTTGTAATTAGGAGTGTTTGTGTGCGCATTTTATAAAACGGCTCCGGTAAATTCAGTTACGTGATTGGTTAAATCCTGTCACGTGACTATTTATTAATTTTCTACAAACGAACAAGAAACTGCGTAACACATATATGCGATTTTACTTTTTGGTGCGCGGTTTTTGCACAGCTGTGACGTCACAATGACTGTTTACATTGTTTCGATCTAGATTGAAGTAAGAACTCGCGATGGTGATCGTGAAAAAGATTGAAAATGCTTCGTTTTGTAAATTATCTGTTCCGTAGTAAATACATGTTGGCAGTTTCGTAAATTATATGGTAAGTGGTTTGATATTACTAAGTTTGGGAATGGAAATGTATACAGTCCTTTCATAATTCTCAGTTTTACGAACAATTTTTTGGCGATTTTACGATTTCTCGTTTTATAAAACAAATAATACTACGGCCTTATTATCGTGCGTCATTATGCATCACACTCTCGGTTTAGTTAGATGTGCGCATGCGCACTCGGCTTAAGACTCGTGCGCTACGCACATTTAACTAAACCTCGCGTGCGCAGCATTTACACAACGCAGCCCGTGTGTTATTTGTATATAAAAGCACGGGGTCAGTGTATATTTTTCATCGTGCACAATGAGTTCGCAAGATGGCTCCGCGCATTCAAACTACCAGCTGGCACCACCTTTAACCCAAAACGTGCCAGTGGAGCCCATTCCCAGTGCCACATTAATTGGAAGGCCACAGCTAAATTGTTTTGGGGGATTTGAATGAATCTATGGCAAAGCAAATGCCCCACGCCATAAGATTAGGGTGTGCCCTGAACAATAGAGCTACTTACGTATACAATGCCACCGCACAATACAATGAGCATGGTCAAGTACTATTACCATTGCGTGCAATCAAGCATGTGGCATCCAAGAAGTAGCTGCACTGCAAGCACTTGGCTCGTTAGGTGTTAATATCAGAAAAATGGTTAAAACCGGTTAATAGAGAGATGCTTGTCTCACCAATGCGAAATATCATAGACCAAAGATCTCTGACACCTTGTACAATTTGATTTTGTCTATACTCCATTCATATACTATAGAGTTACGATGTGCCACTGATGAAAATTCGAGCAATATCCTCTCTCAATCCATGTCAAAGAATTTATGTTGACAAACGCAACTGGCAAAAGATTTAATAAAATGTGTATTTCTGTGATATGATTTATTATGTTCTCTTAGTGACATTTGAAAATATGTAAACATGGTCAATTATTATGGCCTAATAAAAACGCTAATGCAAAGTGCTAAGTTTGGAAACAGAAGTCATCCTTTGATTAGTTCGACTTGATAAGTAATATTTAAATAAAAAGAGAACGTTTGAAAAATCAAGGCTGGTTTCATACTTCTTTAGTAAGAGGGAAAACACAGACATGGAAGAAACACTAGAGATAAAAGTGAGCTTGTTCGATTCAGTCATTGTTAATGTATTTATAAATAAACACATGAACATTTTGAACACACACACACAGTTGTATATAATAATCAGAGGGTTACTATTGGCATGGCTAGCCAACGAGTACAATATATAAAGCAACGAATTGATATTCCTATGCTTAATTTAAACTTCATCATATTTACATGGATTGTAATTTGTGTTTAACAAGAATTAGGAACTATTCTTTAAAGGGGTAGTTCAGTTTTGGTAGAGAGGGCGCTGCACAACACAATTTTGTTGTGAGGTAATGAAAAACTGAGTGTCGAATTTGAAAGAACATGCAATTTTAATGGCAGAATAAACTTTTATTGGGCTAAAATCGGTTCAGAAATGGCTGAAATATCAATAAATATATCCGATCGTAATCAATTTGGGCCCCAAATTTATTCGATGATTTAAAAACAAAAAATTGAAAAATGTTTACACTTTTTCAAAAAATTTCACTAGCGGTTTTTAAATAGTTGTTGATGATCTCTCTATTTAATCATTATTTCAAATAAACATCACATAATTTTGTATGAAAAATGGTTGAAACCAATGCCTCTTTAGAGAGCGCCCTCTTGTGTTTTAATGGCTCTTTTTGAATGATAACAGGCTTTTTACTTAGTCATTTGTAATTGTGTATACCTTTCGAACATGGTGGAGTTATAACTATTAGTTTGTAATTTTACTGTGCAGGTTTTGGTAACTAAAGTTCAGCCTTAACAAAACTGTACTACCCCTTTAAAGGGGAAGGAAACGCTGGAATTGTATTTGCTTTGCTGTTTATAATCATATAATAGTTTAAGGGCCACTACAAAACGCCTACTCCAACATGTTTAGACCAGTCATAGGCCAGTTGATTTTTGTTTTAGTCCGCAATAATACTCCGGAAAAAAAAACCAGGACACTTTGTCAGTTGAAATATTCATATTTATGTACGATATCAAATTAAAGGGAATTCTGTCCTCCACAGGTAGGGTATTAATTAAAGGTGTAACTACGGTGTGGACTACGGTAGAATTCTTGAGAAGACTTTATACCAAGTTTCATGCTGAAATATGTGCACAAACTGTGGTTTCGACGAATAAACCTTTGCCATGGAATTTCCCATTTCGTTACATTTGGATAAAAATAAAACCTTTAACGTTCACAATTTGTCTTCATTTATACTTCAATATTGAGATGAAAACAAAACACATCACATTTGTAATACACAATTATGCCACGTCATGAATACATCTTTTTAGATTTATGCTTAACTTTATATGGTTGAATGGGTGTTCATTTGTTGCTATTTTTGAAAACAGACCTTGCATGCGGTGGTTAATTGACCGTGACAAGTCATGCGTGAATGATTCCATCTGGATGTTATGCCAATGTTCAGAGGGTCATTCTCTCTTTAATTTGATATACGATAACATATATTTTAGATATGAGATATTTTGTCTTAAATAAGTGTCCTGTTTCTTTTTTTGCGGAGCATATATCGCGGTAGTCTATTGCCAATTTTAGTAATGCTATAATATAGGATTTTTCGGTAAATTTTGTAAGTTTGCCACATTTTGTGTGCATTCAATTTCGCCGATTTTGTCACCGCAGTTTTATTTTGTAGTTCATATTCGTTTTTTAGCACTTGAATTCATACAACGCTCATTCGAAAACATTGTATTTGCCTTCAGTAGTATAGGTAGGTACCCCTCGGCACCACATACGCCTGCCACGCCTGCAGGCGTATAAAATGTGAATTATGAATTATAAAATATGATAATAAAATAGGAATATCATAGTTCGATACCAAAATATGGGTTTGTAATGTGAGATTATGTGTATAGAGCAATGTATTGCCAGGGAAACAAAGTTATTATGAATTATGAATTAGAGGATTTTTTATTTATTTTATTATTTTTATTTTATTTTTTTATTTATTTTTTTAAATTTTTTAATTTTTTTGTATTATTTATTTTTTTATAATTTTTGTTTTGTTTAATTTTGTTTAATTGTTTTTATTCGTATAATAATTTTATTTTTTATTTTTTTAATTTTTTTTTAGGAAATGGGTATTTGCTTCTGTTTGTAGAATAAGTTGTATTTATCTGTATGTCAATGACATATTGTGCATAACGGCGATTTATGAAAAATATGGATAAGTATGAATATCTATGTTTGATGGAGGATTGAAAATGGAGGTGAAGTACTAATATAAGTTTAATAGAAATATGATATAATATGTTAAAAGAATAGCAGATAATATAAATATGGGTATTATTAATTATGATAAGTGTGACTGTTGGAATAGAGTGTATCAATAGAGAGCAAAAGATGGAGATTATGGTGGTTATCTGTCCAATGTCTCAGTTGTATGGTATCAACCAACACTGTCCGAACATGTTTGCCTCTAACGCAGGAAGTGATAATGAGTCATAGCGACTGGTAGATATATGCTGGTAGTGAGAGCTAGGTGTAGGAAACCATAACCATTCGTTATACTAGTATGTCTGAACCCGACCGTATGTGTATTATTCTTGCTAGTATGATATTGGTATGAAATTATCTTACAACACGATCGAATGATGTGGAAAGTAAACAAATTATGAAATAACCAAAATATACCAAATAACCGTTCTAGCTAACGATGTCTAACAAAGAAATGCAAACAAGTCACCAAACGAAATATATTGGCTGTCTTAACTGGCAAAATAACTTGTCTCAGTGTACATAACTGATATAACTGATAAATGGTGCTATTTAGTGATGTTTTTTTTATTATTATAGTTATTAAAGGAGGGGTGCAATCCCGGCTTTGATTCAGGTTTATAGCTTTAAATATGTGCCTTTATTGATATACCACACTCTTTTTTTCAAAGAAATCCTTAAGTTGGGAAAAAAAGGTAAATTTCATGCAACTTTTTTGCTTTATTACGCATCGGCGTTCCATGCTCCTAAAAAAAGTCATTTATAGCAGAGCGGAAATGTGCGCACGTGTCACCCGATTCATGACATCACTTGCAGACCGCAACGCGGAGGAATGTGCATTGTTTACATGCAGAGCCTATGACTTGCTTGTAAAACAAACTCGTTTTTGCTTGTAAATTGAGGTTTTACTGAAAATGCTTAAGAATTGCTAAGAAATGAATTGTAGCAGGATGCAGCTACACATCTGAGTGTATATCGTCCCATGATATAAACCTGAACAAATGTTTGCAAATATTGAAACAAATGGAAATAATATCTCTGTGTCAACGTGAGTATTGTACTCAGCGTGTACGTCTATGACCGAGCTAAACTGCGATTGCCTGCCGGTGACGTCACAAAGATGACGTCATTTTTTGTTCGCCCGGGACTCAGTTTTTTTACGGGGGTTCCGAAAGAGAATTTACAAGTTGATTTTTTTATTTGACCGGGTTTTCCCACGAGGAAAATATGTTTGTATTAGTAATCTTCATGAAAATCTACCTTAGATACAGTAAAACCCAATTTTGAGGCAGTTTTCTTGTCACCATACCTTTAAGTGTTATTTAGTGATTGTATGATGTATATTGGTGGTAATAATCATAACGATATAATCTGAGGTAACCATATATGAGCGTTGTATTCAACACCTTGATCATTTGCATCCATGTGTATTTTATTTATATTTGTTACAAATGCGGGTAGAGATCGATCATAGTAATTTTGGTGAAACGGGACCAGCGCCTGTTTCACAGCCCACAGTGGCTTATCATAGATAAATACTCTGACAACGAATAGGAAAATACAATATCTACTAACACTTCCGATTTCAGAAAAAACCACCCTATATTCTTATACTAAAAATGAGTTACTTATTTACTGAATGTCCGGTATAGCTTAATATGTTTAGTTAACTTCAAAGCAAACCTACAGTTACGGATAGAGTTGCAATTGTTGAATAAATTAAGAAATTAATATATTAGTGTTGGTAATCTAACAGTTAGGGACGAGGTGATTCAGGAAGGTTCAAGTTTTTAACATACACGGAAACGAGTACCAGTCACTTTCCAGTTAATACGTAATAGCAACGCGCGGGGGAGAAAAGTCGAGATCAATGGCTTCATATACCATGGTTTATTTCATGTACTGGATCAATTAATCTTATTTAGTCAGTAATACTTAGCCCAATGTATCCTCAAGTATAAGTAGATATTTCATTTTTTAAATTTATTTTACATGAGCACACTTTGTGAACAATCATTATGGAGTTTGGACATTATCGAAAATATACTAAAACGGTTTGTATGTTTGTTGGGGCCTGAATTTTTTTAATAGAGCATTACAAGTCTTCAAATAAAAATCAATACAAATATCATAAATATTATTCCTGTTATCATAAACAAGATTCTTGTTCTTCTAATCCCGCTACCTCCCGCTCTTCTTCTCAGCAGTAATACTATAAATATCGTTACTATTTTTTATTGCATTGGTTATATGAGTTGTCATTTTCTCCCATTTTAATAAACATAAAACTATCGAGGACTTGATTCAGGTTCATGTCAAATTCTTACAAAGTCATGGGTAAATACTACATGCAGTTTAGATATGCATACAGTTTGATGATGTCATATCCAAAAGTAGAATCATAACCCCGACCCCATTCAAAACATATTATGTACACACACACACACACACACACACAGATACACCAATACACATAATGCACTCATAAAATCACTAAAACAACCCAAACACTCAACGGTAGATTATCAACGCATAACATTAGAAACACAGTGAATTAATGCACAATGACAAATTGGTTCTGTTTCCAATTTAGAATATAAATATAATTTATTTAATGATTTTACGAGTTTCAAATATAGCATATGGGTCAATTATACGTTTCCACAAATTACATATTTCGATGTTTTACCAACTAAAGTAATCAAGTCCGTTAACATGTCATAAAATAATGGATATATACTTTTTTCTTTTTTTCTTTTTTCGTTACTGATATAAGATACTTTATAAAAAACTAACAACTGTTACATTTATTCATGTTGCACACTGACAATACAATTCAAAGTAAAGAACGTTGTACAATATTGTAAACATATACATATCAATTGATATAACTATCACCTTATACCAATAGTATTCACCGTTGAACATATATTTCTTACGAGTTATTACGAATATATTATCATACAATTATAACACCAGACAATCTAATTCATGATTATATATACATTAACTTCATTTTCTGCTTACATTATCAGAATCGTTGCGTTCACTATCGATATATTCGCTATCGGTTCTTTCCAAGGCATGAGTACTCACGGTACTCACGTGACTGCTCAACCTGCTCAAACTGTAAAATTTAAATTTATATCACCCAGACACAATGATTTTCGCATAGGTTGTAATATGACTCAGAGTAAACTCGGAGCAACTCGGAGTAAACTCGGAGCAACTCGGAGTAAACTCGGAGTAAACTCGGAGTAATTCGGAGTAAACTCGGAGTAATTTGGAGTAAACTCGGAGCAACTCGGAGTAATTCGGAGTAAACTCGGAGCAACTCGGAGTAAACTCGGAGCAACTCGGAGTAAACTCGGAGCAACTCGGAGTAACTCGGAGCAACTCGGAGTAAACTCGGAGCAACTCAGAGTAACTCGGAGTAACTCGGAGCAACTCGGAGTAATTCGGAGTAATTCGGAGTAAACTCGGAGCCACTCAGAGTAAAATCGGAGTAACTCGGAGTAAACTCGGAGTAACTCGGAGCAACTCGGAGCAATTCGGAGTAAACTCGGAGCAACTCGGAGCAACTCAGAAGTTATATTTAAAAACAACTTTGATAGAATATCTGTAAACAAAATATAATTGTAATGAATACATATTATAATATTAATATTCACTTATTTATAGAAAATGTGTTATTAGTCCCTCTACAACTAATGTATATATTTTGGGTTTGTACTTTTAAATAATGAAACGAATGAGTGCCGCTATTTTTATGCCAGTAGAAATAGCAAATTGTTCAATGAACCGTTTCTAGTTAGAGATCAAGCATCGTTCCAAGAATTCACGAACGCCCTCTTGCGGGAGGATCTCTTAGAACATGCTCGTTCCCTTCGCCCAAACACAAAATGGGTGGTTCAGCATATTACGAACGTCACTTTCTATGTGTATCGCCTCACCGATCATCCCATTGGTAATGGAGTAGAACTCCCCTCCTACATAAGAGAAAACCAAGCAGTTGTGTCATTAATTAAAAATAGAAGATGTGGATCACCGTACAACGATAACTTGTGTTTGTTTAGATGTATCGCCCTCCAAAAGGGTAACGACAGTAAAACATTGGAAACCCCCGCAAAACTCTTATATCACCAATATCAGAAGGGTGTTGATATCAGTAAGTTTCAAGGTGTTCGATTTAGTGAGCTGGGAAAGGTAGAAGATACTTTCAAGGTCAATATTACCGTGTACGAGCTGGTCCCTGCCAGTGATGGTGATGAAAAAGAAAAAGCAAGTAAAATATGTTTAGAGTCTGACGATGATGATGATGATGATGAATCAAATTATTGTAGCGAGGGGTTACCGAAGGTAGGTCAAATCGTTGCTAGACTAGTACGCCGTAGTTTAGGGAAGTACGATGATACCATGTTCGTCAACCTTCACGACACTCATTTTAGCTTCATTACTGACATTGAGCGCTATTGTCAAAGCTTCCAGTGCCGTAAATGCAACAAGCTCTGGAAAACGCGCAAAACTTTACACCGTCATGAGGCCATTTGCGCTGCATCGGGGACTTCTTTAATATTCCCCAAAGGAATGGCTACATTCCACAACCCTCCTACTCTTTGGGATGAACTAGCCGATGAGGGGATTAAAGTAGAAGAGGAGCGGAGATATTTTCCACACTTTGCCACGTTCGATATGGAATCATATCTTGAAAAGATCGATCAGGGTGCTGAACCACCCATTTTGTGTTTGGGCGAAGGGAACGAGCATGTTCTAAGAGATCCTCCCGCAAGAGGGCGTTCGTGAATTCTTGGAACGATGCTTGATCTCTAACTAGAAACGGTTCATTGAACAATTTGCTATTTCTACTGGCATAAAAATAGCGGCACTCATTCGTTTCATTATTTAAAAGTACAAACCCAAAATATATAGGCCTACATTAGTTGTAGAGGGACTAATAACACATTTTCTATAAATAAGTGAATATTAATATTATAATATGTATTCATTACAATTATATTTTGTTTACAGATATTCTATCAAAGTTGTTTTTAAATATAACTTCTGAGTTGCTCCGAGTTTACTCCGAATTGCTCCGAGTTACTCCGAGTTTACTCCGAGTTACTCCGAGTTACTCCGAGTTTACTCCGAGTTGCTCCGAGTTTACTCCGAGTTGCTCCGAGTTTACTCCGAGTTACTCCGAGTTTACTCCGAGTTGCTCCGAGTTTACTCCGAATTACTCCGAGTTGCTCCGAGTTTACTCCAAATTACTCCGAGTTTACTCCGAATTACTCCGAGTTTACTCCGAGTTACTCCGAGTTTACTCCGAGTTGCTCCGAGTTTACTCCGAGTTGCTCCGAGTTTACTCTGAGTCATATTACAACCTATGCGAAAATCATTGTGTCTGGGTGATATAAATTTAAATTTTACAGTTTGAGCAGGTTGAGCAGTCACGTGAGTACCGTGAGTACTCATGCGAACATGCAGTGACTAATTGACACAGTTTAAAGCATAAAATCAATACAACGATCTATTCGGGAGCCTTGGAAAGAACCGATAGCGAATATATCGATAGTGAACGCAACGATTCCGATAATGTAAGCAGAAAATGAAGTTAATGTATATATAATCATGAATTAGATTGTCTGGTGTTATAATTGTATGATAATATATTCGTAATAACTCGTAAGAAATATATGTTCAACGGTGAATACTATTGGTATAAGGTGATAGTTATATCAATTGATAGGTATATGTTTACAATATTGTACAACGTTCTTTACTTTGAATTGTATTGTCAGTGTGCAACATGAATAAATATAACAGTTGTTATTTTTTTATAAAATATCTTATATCAGTAACGAAAAAAGAAAAAAAGAAAAAAGTATATATCCATTATTTTATGACATGTTAACGGACTTGATTACTTTAGTTGGTAAAACATCGAAATATGCAATTTGTGGAAACGTATAATTGACCCATATGCTATATTTGAAACTCGTAAAATCATTAAATAAATTATATTTATATTCTAAATTGGAAACAGAACCAATTTGTCATTGTGCATTAATTCACTGTGTTTCTAATGTTATGCGTTGATAATCTACCGTTGAGTGTTTGGGTTGTTTTAGTGATTTTATGAGTGCATTATGTGTATTGGTGTATCTGTGTGTGTGTGTGTGTGTGTGTGTGTGTGTGTGTGTGTGTGTGTGTGTGTGTGTGTGTGTGTGTGTACATAATATGTTTTGAATGGGGTCGGGGTTATGATTCTACTTTTGGATATGACATCATCAAACTGTATGCATATCTAAACTGCATGTAGTATTTACCCATGACTTTGTAAGAATTTGACATGAACCTGAATCAAGTCCTCGATAGTTTTATGTTTATTAAAATGGGAGAAAATGACAACTCATATAACCAATGCAATAAAAATAGTAACGATATTTATAGTATTACTGCTGAGAAGAAGAGCGGGAGGTAGCGGGATTAGAAGAACAAGAATCTTGTTTATGATAACAGGAATAATATTTATGATATTTGTATTGATTTTTATTTGAAGACTTGTAATGCTCTATTAAAAAAATTCAGGCCCCAACAAACATACAAACCGTTTTAGTATATTTTCGATAATGTCCAAACTCCATAATGATTGTTTACAAAGTGTGCTCATGTAAAATAAATTTTAAAAATGAAATATCTACTTATACTTGAGGATACATTGGGCTAAGTATTACTGACTAAATAAGATTAATTGATCCAGTACATGAAATAAACCATGGTATATGAAGCCATTGATCTCGACTTTTCTCCCCCGCGCGTTGCTATTACGTATTAACTGGAAAGTGACTGGTACTCGTTTCCGTGTATGTTAAAAACTTGAACCTTCCTGAATCACCTCGTCCCTAACTGTTAGATAACCAACACTAATATATTAATTTCTTAATTTATTCAACAATTGCAACTCTATCCGTAACTGTAGGTTTGCTTTGAAGTTAACTAAACATATTAAGCTATACCGGACATTCAGTAAATAAGTAACTCATTTTTAGTATAAGAATATAGGGTGGTTTTTTCTGAAATCGGTAGTGTTAGTAGATATTGTATTTTCCTATTCGTTGTCAGAGTATTTATCTATGATAAGCCACTGTGGGCTGTGAAACAGGCGCTGGTCCCGTTTCACCAAAATTACTATGATCGATCTCTACCCGCATTTGTAACAAATATAAATAAAATACACATGGATGCAAATGATCAAGGTGTTGAATACAACGCACATATATGGTTACCTCAGATTATATCGTTATGATTATTACCACCAATATACATCATACAATCACTAAATAACACTTAATAACTGTAATAATAAAAAAAAAATCACTAAATAGCACCATTTATCAGTTATATCAGTTATGTACACTGAGACAAGTTATTTTGCCAGTTAAGACAGCCAATATATTTCGTTTGTTGACTTGTTTGCATTTCTTTGTTAGACATCGTTAGCTAGAACGGTTATTTGGTATATTTTGGTAATTTAATAATTTGTTTACTTTCCACATCATTCGATCGTGTTGTAAGATAATTTCATACCAATATCATACTAGCAAGAATAATACACATACGGTCGGGTTCAGACATACCAGTATAACGAATGGTTATGGTTTCCTACACCTAGCTCTCACTACCAGCATATATCTACCAGTCGCTATGACTCATTATCACTTCCTGCGTTAGAGGCAAACATGTTCGGACAGTGTTGGTTGATACCATACAACTGAGACATTGGACAGATAACCACCATAATCTCCATCTTTTGCTCTCTATTGATACACTCTATTCCAACAGTCACACTTATCATAATTAATAATACCCACATTTATACTATCTGCTATTCTTTTAACATATTATATCATATTTCTATTAAACTTATATTAGTACTTCACCTCCATTTTCAATCCTCCATCAAACATAGATATTCATACTTATCCATATTTTTCATAAATCGCCGTTATGCACAATATGTCATTGACATACAGATAAATACAACTTATTCTACAAACAGAAGCAAATACCCATTTCCTAAAAAAATAAAAATAAATAAAAATAAAATTATTATACAAATAAAAAAAATTCAAAAAAATTAAACAAAACAAAAATTATAAACAAATAAATAATACAAAAATAAAAAAATACAAAAAAAAAAATAATACAAAAAAAAAAAATAATAATAAAATAAATAAAAAATCCTCTAATTCATAATTCATAATAACTTTGTTTCCCTGGCAATACATTGCTCTATACACATAATCTCACATTACAAACCCATATTTTGGTATCGAACTATGATATTCCTATTTTATTATCATATTTTATAATTCATAATTCATATTTTATACGCCTGCAGGCGTGGCAGGCGTATGTGGTGCCGAGGGGTACCTACCTATACTAATGCCTTCGATTCAAAACGTGTTCCTATTTCGTAAAATTGTCATTCAATTGAAAGAGAGAAAAATCGTGATTTCGCGAATGTGAATGAACCGCTTATCAATACGAATGAAAAGTTTACGAAATAAGCCGAGAAAACCTATACTACTGGCCCAGACTAACCAATTAATTATACTCAGAACAAATAAAAACACACGGTTCAGGAAAAACAGTCATGTCACCAGCATGCTCACTGTATAGCATTCTTAGTATGACAGGTGATACATGTAATGGTTAATTGTCTACAATTATGCTTGCAATATTCCACGAAAAATGTCACCCAAGGATGGAAAAATGAAACTCATGGGACAGCCTTGTTAACTACTGGATAGTAATGAGGAAGGACCATATTTTGATGACTAAAGGAAAAAAGTTTGAAATTCAATGCAGAATTTTTTTTTTTTTGGCCATTGAAGTTGGGACAAAAATTGTATGTATTACCCCCAAAAATGATGAAATTTGCACCCGTTGTTCGTGAAATAAAATTTAAAAATATGGATCACTTCAGAACAATAATTCTACTTCTAATGTCTTGTTTATGCTTTGTTTTAACATCATAGAAAAGGAAATTGTGTAAAAATCTTTACTTTTTAAAAACTGTTATTGGATAAAATCTTGATTCTTACAACATTGATGTGTAATGTCCGTGACGTTTTAGATATAAAAGTTTTTGTAGAAGCAGAAGTCCTAATTCAATTTAATTCAAAATTAATTTGCAAAGCTAGAATGTTATATCATAAAGTATATCAAGAGCATTTACTAAAATATTTGATGGCTTGTCCAGAATGGCGTCACGGACATTACGTCACGGCTGCGTCACGGACATTACATACACAGTGAAAAGTATAAAAAAGCAGAGCAAAAAAATATCAAGCATTATTTTCTTATGTAAATGTCTTACTTTAGCCAAGAAATAAGATAATCCCAAGTAACAGGGGGACTACTACCTTCCTGGTTCAAGTTTTAATAAATTGTATCGTTAATCAGATAGTGAACTTTGAGTCAGTAAACTTTTTTTAGATTTTACAATTTTTTGGCACAAAACAGCATTGTACCTCATTAAAAATGTATAATATTTTTTTTAATAGTTGAACATTTGGTTTACTGCACATTATGTTGAAAAATTTCAAATTTTACAATAATTTTGGAAAAAATTATTAATATTTTAAAAATAATTTTTTGCTAATTGAAAAAAAAATTTGAAATATAATTTTTGTTCTCAAAACTGTTTGATTACATATCAAATGTACAATTAAAAAAGTGTCATGCACAATGGAGCATTTTTTGCGGGTTATTTCTGAGTTTAGAAAAAGTGGACCAAAGTGTAATGTCCGTGACGCTGAAAATGTAATGTCCGTGACGCAACGTTTTGTTGTCTAGATCACATATGCCTGGCCCGTTTCCCCCAAAACAACTTGGATTCAATTCATCATTGCCTTGTCTATAATTAAATACCTAAATCACCTTTGTGAGGTCTCAGAACTCACAGACTTTTGCAAAGATGTATATGGATGCAAAAAGTCATGTCCAAAAGATGTAATGTCCGTGACGGCGCACATTTCGCAGAATTACTCAGTAACGAATTGGATAAATGTTCTGAAACTTTTTTTGCATACTTAACTAGGATATTGTTTTGTAATCAAAATAAAAGTTAGACATTAGTTAGAGGTATGAATTAGTAGTGGCATTGGAAAGTCATGACAATTCTCTGATTTGTAATGTCCGTGACGCTGGAGTTGCCCATATAGTTTCCAAACAGCCCATGAAAAACGGATACGGTACGGTATGCTTAAAGGGGTAGTACAGTTTTGGTAAGGCTGAACTTGAGTAACCAAAACCTGCACAGTAACATTACAAACTAATAGTTATAACTCCACCGTGGTCGAATGGTATACAAAATTACAAACGACTAAGTAAAAAGCCTGTTATTATTCAAAAAGAGCCATTAAAACACAAGAGGGCGCTCTCTAGAAAAGCATTGGTTTCAACCATCATGCAAAATTATACATTATGATGTCTTGTTGAAATAATGATTAAATAGAGAGATCATCAACAACTATTTAAAAACCACTTTTGAACATTTTTGAAAAAGTGTAAGCATTCTTTTATTTTTTTTTTAAATCATCGAATAAATTTCGGGCCCAAATTTATTACGATCGGATATAGTTATTGATATTTTAGCCATTTCTGAACCGATTTTGACCAAATAAACTTTATTCTGCCATTAAAATTGCATGTTCTTTCAAGTTCGATTCTCAGTTTTTCATTACCTCACAAACAAATTGTGTTGTGCAGCGCCCTCTCTACCAAAACTGAATTACCCCTTTAAAATGCAAGAAAAATAAAGTGAAATAAAATAAAGAAAATGAAAGAACAAACGATGAGTAACGTCGGAAAGCGTAATACAGAGTGTATAAAACAAAAGGTAATCGAAGTTCAAAGGTCAATAATTTCAAAATTATACATTCTGATAATTGTAATTAGGCGTAAATGTAAAGAATAGTAAGTCAGCTTTAATTTGACACCTTTCCTGAATCGGCAATGTCACACAACTCTAAGTTCTCTGAAGTGCAAAACCCACTTTTTGCAAGTTTTGGCTAATGAATGAAAGCTTGAAAGTAAAATAATGGTGCCACATCTAATGAAAACATCAATTTGAAACATTTTTGTTGGGTTTGCGAGTTCCTGAATCGTTTAGCTGAATACATTCACTGATATCATGCATGATGAAGTACATATTAAATGTACATGAATATGCGCTGGCCTGCCATCCATCATAATTCAATTCTGATGTTAATATCAGTCGTATAAAATGGACAGCTTGGATTAGGAACTTTGAGGTATGCCAAACAAAAAAATAGGGGGAAAGAAAAAATAAAATGTATTCTTGTTAATTCTAACGTTCAAAAACTAATTATCGCAGTTTGCATTCAACGGTTGTAGCTTTCTGAGGGCTAAGGCTAAAGGAAAATCGTGTCAATATCAAAATGTAAGCGCTAAGTACAAAGTATTGCTTGCAATCGCAATTCGCAAAAATCGCGATTCCCCGTAGGTCTTTGCCCCCCCCCCCCCAAAAAATAAAAAATAAAATAAATAAATAAATAAAATAATAATAATAATTAAAAAAAATAATAATAAATAAATAATAATAAATACATAAATAAGTAAAAAATAAAACAAAATAAAACAAAAATAAAACAAAATCATACAAAATCAGAACTGCTTCCGGCGCGCCTGGTCAAGTTTCTTCTTCTTCAAAGGAATTAACATAAACTAGGAACATGTACCTTCAGATGATACATCAGTTGGAGGAACATAAATAGTGCGACAGGTGCAAGGAGCAAGGAGTATTTAGACAGATTCAAGACAGTGCCCAAGCCCATCGCCTTGTCGCTGTCAGAGATGGACTAGGGGAATTGGGTGCGGTTCGTTATTCCGAAGGTTCTTTTGGACTTCTTCCTTTTGGGAAAGTTGAAGAACAAGGTGCGTACATTCTTCTCGTAACCAGCCTGGATGGTTTGCAGGGCCGCAATCGGCATAAAGTGGATGTTTTAGCCAAAGAACAAAAACAAATCTCCAACATGTGTGGCACAACTTATTTCAGGAATCCATTTATTTGCCAAAACTTGCAACAACGAATAACCCAGCGATGCGTGACATTGCTGATTCAGGAAAAGTTTTTAATTAAAGCTGAAAAGTTACTCTTTACATCCATATCTCATTTAAGATATGAACATCATTTTGAAAGAATTGACCTTGGAACTTCGATTACCTTTTTTTTTGTATACGCTCTGTATATATAGCTATCACACACGTTACTTATATAGTTTTATACATTGATAATAATCGCACAAACTTTTGTAAATTCACACGTACTAATTATTGATATTTCACCAACACAATTTCACCATAAACTCTAAAGTATGGTGAAAACAACAACAACAACAACAATATAATACAAATAATCTGTTATCAGAATATGGAGTCGAAAAGATTTTAATCCTAGTTGTCTTAAACATCATATTCCAATATGTATGGAAATAGATGTTAACGCATCATATACCTTTAGAACACCATCGCTTCAAAATTCCTTTTCGACAGCATCGATAATCTGTATGGAGTAAAAGTTTGTGTGCTGTAGGCTGCATGGTGTATTATTTCAATAAAGAAGTCAGTAAACATAGCAGATAAATGTATGCTAACCAGAAATAACTAATAACTGTAAAAAAAAAATATATATATAAAGTTAACGGATTCGGACAAGGAGGAATCAAATTACTTTCTTAAAATCAAATGCATTAACATGAATTGCACGTTTTATATAAAATGATGCTTTACGGAAGAGATGTGCATAACACACAGTATTACAAATTGATTAGAAATTGATTGCAAACATATATATCACCCTAATACTCACACACATACACCATGTAACAAACCAAACATTAAAACACCGATGGTGTTTTTAATTTGATGTTGTATAATCTGCACGGGACACTTATTGCATGGAGTCAGTGGCGTAACGGGCTGATTGGGGGGCACGCGCAATTATGGGGGGGGGGGGGGGAGGGGCACATCCTATGTATTTGTATAATGTCTCCTTATGTTTCCCATTTCCCCAAAAATTTATTGGGAGGGGGCACATGCCCCCCCCCCCCCCCCATGCCTCCCCGTCGCTACGCCAGTGAATAGAGTATTTAGAGATGTAAACAAAAACATCTTGACGTTAACAAATACATAAGGTAGTACATTAACTTACAATCTATTTGGTGATTTATTAATTAGATTTTAAAAGTATGCAATGTATAAAATCACGTACATGTGTAGGCGACACCAAGAAAGATAAGGACCGATCCAATGATACCATTTACAGCTATAATGAGGTTGAGTACATCGTCACTTAACCCACCTGTCGTGAAAAAACATTAATAAACAATAATGATAAATAATATATTTACAGCAGTTAATAAATGTACAAATATTGAACATTATGTTCAACGTAAAAATACAACCATATGTGTATATTAATAGGCAATTCCAGTGGCGACTAAAGTAATGTTCTTTATCTTCACATGTCGAGTAAATTGATGGTATTTTAATAAAAAGTGATTTAAACCTGTATGCATGCGCGTTACATCCAGGAAGGGAGACATACATATATTATACAAGAGTGGATAAGTAGGGATACGGCCTAAACATAACAACCTTCTTTGGTTGAGTTGGTTCGAGATTTCGGTTGCACCATGTAAGAAGGGAGGGTTGGAGAGTTCTGAGAAGAACTGTTGGGGGTAGTCTTCAAAAGGACCGTGGTAGTCCTAAAAAGAACTGTTTGTATCCTTTCCTGAGCTCGCAGTTCTAATATGAACTACAACGCTGGTATGAGTATGGTAGGGATGGGTGGTAGGAGGGGCTCTACGTTTCGAAAACGGATTCACAACGTAGGTTTGTATAATATAGGAGGTTTGTACTTTGTACAAACCATGGTTTATTCATGGTCTACATCTATGGAATGCTGCTCGTATACAAGTAAAACAATTTATAATTTGTAATGATACGACTGTTAGTGCTTGCTAACCAGCAAATTTCACCATGTGAGAAGACAAACATTTATTTGGTCCATTTTGTAAATGTGTACCATCAACATTGTTAACAAGTAAGGAGTTTACATTCTTTCTCCATCAGTTTATAATTGGCACTCCATAGATGTAGACCATGAATAAACCATGGTTTGTATACAAACCTCCTTTGTGAATCTGGGCTGATATGTCTGTCTGTCTGTCTGTCTGTCTGTCACTCTATGTTCAATGTTCAATGTTCAATTTTATTTCATTTTCAACAAGACGGTACATATATTTACAATGGATAAGTCACAACAACATTTGTGAAAGTTTAAACAATACATTATAAACATTTGCAATCAAAATTTATGTTGATATAATTATTAACTAAAATACAATGAATAAAGATACTACGAAATTTTGAAATTTTTAAGTAAGGTACAATTAAATTTTGACATTTAGAAATAATCATGCTATAAAAGCGGAATCAGAAAGTAAACGAATGTTGCTGTATGTTTAAATTTCAAGTGAAAATGGAGGGATCCACTAAAAAGCATGGCTTGTAGAATGTGGAATCCCTCACAAATTAATGTTTTACAAAATAATGAAAGTATAAAATACGGAAAAAAAAAAATCAAATACGGAAAAATTATGAATAATAAGAAAAAAACAAAAACAAAAACTGTTCGATAAGGATTCAAAATAATGTTGTGCCTACGGAGACTACTGAAGAGAACATGTATGAACAAAACAAGACGCGGTGTGGAAGCATACTTGGACAAGATGATGCTGTACAAAAGATGATGAAAATATAGAAAGTATGAATGGATTGAGAAGGTATGGAATGAGAAGGTATGGACCTGCAAGACTAAAAGAAAATGTATAAAATTAAAATAAAACTCTATGTCTGTCTACAGTTTCACCATGATATTGGTAGTGAAAAGAGCATTCGTAAAAATACAAAATATCATCTTTCTCAACACAATGACAATGTGTAGCCTTCAACATTCATAAAAACAATAACAGAATGGGGTATGCCCATGTTGGATATGAGACCGGAACGAAATAAGAGGAAACAGGCTTCTATACTATGTTGGAAGTAGAAACATGGTGATTGTCAATGCTTTAAGTAACCAATATACATAAATTGGACATATAAAAGTCCCATTGCAACAACCCATAACATGGTAAATAACATTATTACTGACCACAAGAGAATATTGATGGATGAAGAGGTTATACAAAAGGTCGACACAGGCAGTGACCACAGATGTTTGACCATCATATCACGCGCGCACTTTCTGGTCGTACAAAATAGCATAATACAAAGCTCATATAACTCATAAGGTAAAGACGATTATAAAAAGAAATGTTTGCATATTTACAATGTTCATACATTACCCTATCCTATAAGAATATTTATAAAACATTTGTTCAAAGTGATCTTCGATTAAAATACATTTACCCCATGGCTGGCCGGTGCACGATATCACCATCACAAATTTAAAAAAATGTGCGATAGTATACCCGATGCAATATATAATCGCTTCGCTTATAATTAATGTGTGCATGTATGTCACACTTGAAAACAGTTCTGCAACTCATGTTTGAGCGTTCATATCTCGCTTTTCCTTGAATTTTCTACCATAAATTTGGTATCAGTAAAAAGAATGTTTATTTCCCTTTACATTGATGCCTCATTTGTAATGATTATGTAATTATGGAATTATGCAGTAGACCTGAATATGGAGCCATGTCAGAAGTGAAATGTTGCAATATGCATTGATATTTTGTGACAAGTATTATCACTTCGCGCGTATTGAAACTTCGCGCATCATATAAGCGGTACGCAAACATTAGAACACGGACACGGCGACGGAAATTTCTGACGCCAAATGAAAGAGCACACATTACTTACTAATCAACCAAAAAAATTAGCAAACAAAGATCGATATTTCTTGAGAAAAAACTTACTTTTTGTGTGTTTTTTCGTGTATAAATGATGGACAATGGAAAATCATCAAATTAAATCGAAATCCTTCCCGTAGAACAGACTTGTTGTTATCGAAATGCTGCGTAAAATGCTCCTTTATTCGTCCTTCCTTTCAAATTTACTTTCGGATCGCGCAATCTCCGTAGAAAGCTTGACAACGCGCGCGTGCCAAGATGCTATTAATACGCGCAAAAGTTTGCATCTTCACACACCCATTGACATGCGTGTTAAAGTTTGCTACACAGGATTGCGTGTTAAGTCAATGGCAGTGTATCAAAGTGTATGGAGCGCGAAGTTTCAAGACTACCGTACTCGGTGGAGAATCTCTTGTTGATATGACATGGTTACGGAATCGGGCCAATAACACATGAATTGTGAGTTTAAATCGAAAATGTTTTACATACATCGAATCCTCAGAATACAGGGAGTATTTTAATGCTTGTTTCATTGAGATTACAATAATTTTGTTGCTCCTACGACACTTTGAAAAAGTTCGAAATTTTCGTGCGCGAAGTTTCAATACACCTTCATACTCCAAACACAGCTTAGCTCCAAGGCCAAGCAAATGGAAAATTCACATTAGCAATAATGTTGTAGTTTGCATTTCACTTTTGAAATGGCTCCATATTCAAGCCTACTGCACATTCCATACTTACATAATCATTAAAAAGGAGACATCAATGTATAAAGGGGAATAAACCGTCTTTTCAATTATACCAGATTCATATAATTAGATAATACAGGTACAACTACAAGAGAGATATGAACGCTAAAACTTGAATTGCGGATTTGTTGTGAGGGGTTTTATGGACAAGTATTATAACTTCGCGCATCATATAAGCGGTACGCAAACATTAGAACACGGACACGGCGACGGTATTTTCTGACGCCAAATGAAAGAGCACACATTACTTACTAATCAACCAAAAAATTAGCAAACAAAGATCGATATTTCTTGAGAAAAAACTTACTTTTTGTGTGTTTTTTCGTGTATAAATTATGGACAATAGAAAATCATCAAATTAAATCGAAATCCTTCCCGTAGAACCAGTGGCGTAGACAGGTTCTTACACCTGGGGGGGATGATTTGCCGTTCACCGGACCAAGACCAATTTTTCGAGACCAAGTCGTCTTAGTGGGGGGGTAGATGTTAAGATGATCGTGGGACAGGGGCGGATCTATAGCTTTTTGCCAAAGGGGGGGGGGGGGGGGGTTGACCCAACGACGATGCGGAGTGCCGCGAAGCGGCGAAAAAAATGTGGGCGTTTTTGGAGTTTTTTGGCAGCCCTAGCCGCGAAAATTGTTGACGTTTTGAGCGTTGTTTTGTAGCCCAAGCCGCAAAACGACGAAATTTTTTTGCGTTTTTTGCGTTTTTTGGCAGCCCAAGGGGGGGGGGGGGGGGTTTAAACCCCCTAACCCCCCCCCGTAGATCCGCCACTGTGGGAGCGAAGTGACTATGCGGGGGGGGGGGGGGGGGGAGGGTGTGTCCCCCTCCTACGCTAGAGAGATTTTGCATTTTTGGACTTGAAATAGTGCAATCTGGTGCTTACCAAGAGAGGAAATTCGGGCTCTACATTGACTGTATCTGGGAAAGGGTGTCATGATTTGATCGACCAGAAATTTTAAATACATTTTCACGGAGAAAACAAATAGTTGACAAATATGGACCCTAACACAAATATTGTATTTATATGGAGCATCATACACAGTTCTAACTTAACCATTATGCCGCATTAAATTATGATCCGACAACTTACCCTATCGCCAAGAATGAGTCCCGAGGGGTGAAGCTACCGAGGGCTGGCCGGGGGCAGGGTCAAATATGGAGGGTTTGGAAGGGGGGGATCCCCTCCCACGGAGAAGATTTTGCATTTATATACTTGAAATGGTGCAATTTCGTGCACACCACACAAGTAGCCAGAGCAATGCCAGCCTAAACTGGAGCTACGTGGCACAGTATACAGAAAAGAAATACTCACCCCTGACCATACGCAAATTGCACAACAAACTGAGATTATCTGGTCGCGCGCGTAGCGCGCAGCGAAAAAGGAATGTGGATGTACAAATTACTTTTTTAACGGTAGAATGAACAAGTCTTTGCTCATACAACTAATGTTCTTTCCCCAATCGTATACAGATACACACACAAAATATTATATCCTTCCCTAAAACCTGGGGGGGGGGGGGGGGGGATGATTGTACATGGCATCCCCCCCACCTTGTGAGCTGGGGGGGATGCATCCCCCTCATCCCCCCCGTTGTCTACGCCCCTGCGTAGAACAGACTTGTTGTTATCGAAATGCTGCGTAAAATGCTCCTTTATTCGTCTTTCCTTTCAAAACTATTTCGGATCGCGCAATCTCCGTAGAAAGCTTGACAACGCGCGCGTGCCAAGATGCTAATACGCGCAAAAGTTTGCATCTTCACACACCCATTGACATGCGTGTTAAAGTTTGCTACACAGGATTGCGTGTTAAGTCAATGGCAGTGTATCAAAGTGTATGGAGCGCGAAGTTTCAAGACTACCGTACTCGGTGGAGAATCTCTTGTTGATATGACATGGTTACGGAATCGGGCCAATAACACATGAATTGTGAGTTTAAATCGAAAATGTTTTACATACGATGCCGTGTCTTAACTTCGCGCACGAAAATTTAGGATTTTTGTGGCTTAGGATCAAGAAAATTACAGTAATCTCAATGAAACAATAATAAATTACCCCTCAAATTCTGAGGATTCGATTTATCTTGAACAATTTCATTTAAACTCACAATTCGTGGTGTTAATGACCCGATTCCGTGACTATGTCATATCAGCAAGAGCTTCTTCACCGAGTACGGTAGTCTCCATACTTCGCGCATAATACATAGGGCACCCTGCCATTGACTTAACACGTATCCCGTGTAGCAAACCGTAACACGCATTTCAATGGCAGTGTGATGATGCAAACATTTTGTGCGCATTAGCATCTTAGCACGCGCAGCGTTGTCAAGCTATCTACGGAGATTGCGCGATCCGAAAGTAAATTTGATGGGTAGGTCGAATAAAGGAGCATTTTGCGCAGCCTTTCGATGACAACAAATATGTTCTACTGGAACGATTTCCGTCTAATTTGCTTGATACTTCCTCCTCCATAATTTTGTTGGAACACCAAAGTTGTGTTTTACAAAAAAAGACCACAAAAAGTAAGTATTTCTTCAGAAATATTGCTCTTTATTGGCTAATTTTTTGGTTTATGAGTAATTGATGTGTGCTCTTTCAGTTGACATTGCAAATTTCCGTCGCCGTGTCCGTGTTCTAATTTTTGCGTATCTCGCCTATGATCCGCGAAGTTGGGATACGCGCGAAGTTAAGACACCTGTCCATACATCGAATCCTCAGAATAGAGGGAGTATTTTAATGCTTGTTTCATTGAGATTACAATAATTTTGTTGCTCCTACGACACTTTGAAAAAGTTCGAAATTTTCGTGCGCGAAGTTTCAATACACCTTCATATATAACATTACTATGCATTCAAATCGTAATAAAAGCAAGATTTCAACGGCATTATAGAAACAAAAATAACTGAATTAACTTGCCACTTCCAGAGGAGGAGGATGTTATATTATCCACATTTGCTGATGACATGGTCATGGTGGTGGCAGAAAGTGTGCTGATACGTCCGATAGTATGGACAGGTCTCTTAACTTCGCGCGTATCCCAACTTCGCGGATCATAGGCGAGATACGCAAAAATTAGAACACGGACACGGCGACGGAAATTTTCAATGTCAACTGAAAGAGCACACATCAATTACTCATCAACCAAAAAATTTACAAATAAAGAGCAATATTTCTGAAGAAATACTTACTTTTTGTGGTCTTTTTTTGTAAATCACAACTTTGGTGTTCCAACAAAATTATGGAGGAGGAAGTATCAAGCAAATTAGACGGAAATCGTTCCAGTAGAACATATTTGTTGTCATCGAAAGGCTGCGCAAAATGCTCCTTTATTCGACCTATCCCATCAAATTTACTTTCGGATCGCGCAATCTCCGTAGATAGCTTGACAACGCTGCGCGTGCTAAGATGATAATGCGCGCAAAATGTTTGCATCATCACACTGCCATTGAAATGCGTGTTACGGTTTGCTACACGGGATACGTGTTAAGTCAATGGCAGGGTGCCCTATGTATTATGCGCGAAGTATGGAGACTACCGTACTCGGTGAAGAAGCTCTTGCTGATATGACATAGTCACGGAATTGGGTCATTAACACCACGAATTGTGAGTTTAAATGAAATTGTTCAAGATAAATCGAATCCTCAGAATTTGAGGGGTAATTTATTATTGTTTCATTGAGATTACTGTAATTTTCTTGATCCTAAGCCACTTTGAAAAAATCCTAAATTTTCGTGCGCGAAGTTAGAATACACCTTCATACAGCATACAACCGTGAACGTGATGGTTAATGTGCGTGCATGATTCAATATGCGCTATTCGTTTGTATAGATTTATGATGTCATGCTCATTTCGTTTCGATCCTTGAGTCACATCAAAGACGCTTAATTCTACAGTCTTTGGTCACATTCAAGTCATTTATTTGAATGAATTATCATAGCATTATCGGACCTTTGTCCATCCCTTCCCTACCCAACCATGATGGGTACAATGGGGATCAAATGTCGCTGTAGTTCAGTGGAGGCCTTATTGACATTCATTTAGATTTATCATAACTAAATTCAATAATTGATGTAGCCGGTCAAACACGTGTCTCTCTGTCGGTTTGTTTGCCCTGGCAATTATAACGTAGTGTATTGATAGCCATGTTTTTTGGCTTATAATAATTTTAGCATGTTTACAGCATGAGCTTCTACTTAAACCCGTGGTGCACACTATGTACTCCTGTATATAGTTCATTCATAGGCGTACCCAGGGGGGGGGGGGGGGGGGGGGGTTGATCCAAAAATGACTGTTCTAGTGGTTTGAACCCCCCACCCTTAACCACTTGTAGCTGTACATTTTAGCGGTCTCGACCATCATTACCAATGGTCTTGTTTTGACCGGTCCTGGTCTCGCCTTCAAAATGTTGAAGGTACTTGGTCTCGGCTTTTAAAATTTTCTACGGATGATTCTGCCCCTATCCGACGGTGACCATCATCTATAATTATTAAAGGTGCATGCCTGTAAAGTGTCTAACTCCACAAAATCAATTTGAGTTTCCACATTTCTCTTCTACCGTGTTGTTTGGTTCATGGTAAGAGAAGAATAAAATAGGGTTAGATTTTTAAAATGCCCCTTTAGTATGACGATATCTATCATTGATAATCATTCAGCTCAAGAGGGTTAATGAACGGTCATAAACCTCATACACGTTATACAATGATTCGCTGTAAAAGCTTACGCAAATTTTCGTTTTTTTAACCAATAAAGCAGTGTTCTTTTTCAATGAATTTTTCACACATCATTCGGACTTTATTATCTTTCAATGATTTTGGTATAGGATTGAAGTCTCGAATGTAATTTTTTGGCAATATCTGACACTTTACAGGTGCACCTTTAATGCAACATGATTAAATATAGAGTGCCAGGGTGGACTACCTGACATCTAAATGATACCAAGGGATTACTCTTCCCCAAAATGTCATGTCCCATATGTATTTCTATGATACATCCATATCTTCTTCAGATTTTGTTGGCATTTACCAACATACTCCTGCAAACATTTTCTTATTGGGTTTTCTTCGAAAGTTCTTTATTCACCCCTTCTTCACCACCACCACCACCACACCACCACCACCACTACCACCATCATCATCATCATCATCATCATCATCATCATCATCATTATCATCATCATCATCACCATCATCACCATCATCACCATCTTCATTATTATCTTCTTTATAATTATTTTCATCATCATCAAACATCATCATCATCATCAGCAGCACCATTTTATCATTATCTTCTGTATTATTATTATCATCATCATCATCATCATCATCACCATCACCATCTTCATCATTGTCTTCTTCATTATTATTATCATCATCACCATCTTCATCATCATCTTCATTATCATCATCATCATCATCATCATCATCATCATCATCATCATCATCATCATCATCATCAAGACATCATCACCATCATCACCACCATCTTCATCATCATCATCATCACCATCATCAACATACTCCTGCAAACTGTTTATCTGACTGGGTTAGTACACTGGGGAAATGCAATGTTAGCTATTACACTTATAGTAAATCTAATGTGGGGTGCAGACCCCAACTCTACTATATACTATAGGTTTTCCCGCTCAATTTGACATTTTTTTCAATCGAATTCATTAAGGGTCATTCAAATTCACGCATTGCCGCGTAATCGTTGGTATCGGTCTTTCAAATTCCGAATAAGCGAATTCATGCATACCCATAAGCTTTCGTGAATAGACACAAGAGTTCATTTATGGGCACTCGAATTCGAGAATGTGCAGAAGCGCCAGCGTAAAGTTTAACTACGTGCCAATTTGAATGACCATTGATGAAAAGGTATGCTCTTTGTGCAAATTCAATTGCTCCGACGTGATTTTGAACGACTATTTACGAATTTGAATGCTGCTTTGACACGGCGCGCCGCGGCGATTGCAAATCGCGCGAATTCGTTTGTCAATTTGAATGTCACAATCGCGAAATTTAGCGGGAAAACCTATATTACAGACCAATATTTTTGTTTAGAGGGGTGGGGGGGGGGGGGGCATAGGCATGGGAGGCGGGGGATGCAGCCCCCCCCCCCCCCCCCCCCCTCTCGAGTTTTGAAAACGACCATAATTCCGGCAAAATCATGTCATATTTAGGCAAACTCATATCGTATTTGGGCAAAGTCATATCATTCGGGAAAAATATGTCATGCATATTCGGGCAAAGTCATAATGTATTCGGCCAAAAGCATGTTATATTCGGACAAAATGATGTTATATTTGGGAAAAGTAATACAAAGTCAAAGATTTTGGGGCGGCTTTTGCTTGTCAGGTGAAAATTGGGATGATGTTATTTGGGCAAAAGACTTAATCCCTGGGGGAAAAGGGTGCCCTTACGCCCATGGGGGGGGGGGGGGGGGGGGTGCGGAATGACTTCAAGCGACCGAACCATGGGGGAGGGGGGGAGATATGTACACATTACAACAAAAGTATGATTGTACTTAAATTGTGCAATTTATTAATCCCTATTATTATGTCGGCTAACAGAAAGCGGTCTGCTGCCCTCAACGTAATAACAGGGGACAGTACAGTTGTGATTGTTGATATTTGGGGCATTAAAACGTTTTTTGGGAGTGAAATCTGAAATGTGACCTATTATAAAGAAAATACAGATGACAACTTTTACCCATTGTACAATACTTCATCTTACTGTTGGATGCATTCCCCCAAGCACCAATAATCATCACCACCACCACCACCATCATCATCATCAGCGTCACCATCACCACCATCATCTCATCATCAACCTCACAATCTCCATCACCACCATCATTGTCACCGTCACCATCATCATGATCATCATCACCATCTCATCATCATGTCATCATCATCAACCTCACAATCACCATCACCATCACCATCATCATCACCATTACCATAACCATCATCGGTTCATCATCATCATCATCATCATCATCATCATCATCATCTTCAGATCTACAGACAAATAGAGACAAATGTACATGATACAATGTGCATGGCAAACTGGAGTGAGATTCATGATTCTTTTTTGTGTTTATTTTGTTAGATGAAAGAAGCAAAAAGAAACATTTATCAGAGAATACAACTCGGAGGTTCGTAAGGAGGCACTATAATAATAATAATGCTTATTTCAATGCATATCATTTACAAACATGATTCGCTAAGACTCATCAATGAAATATAATGTATCCTTGCATTCTTGTAGAGTTCAACATTCATGATTCGCTAAGAGACATATCTAAGAAAGTAACAGTAACCTTGTATCACGGTAGACAGAAGTTCAGCAGACATGATTCGCTGAGCGATGCATCTAAGAAATAAAAGGCTACTTTGCATACTTTGCAATCGTACGACCAATTAATTGATCGTACGTTCAATTAATCAATCGTACGATTAATCGTGAATCTTTATGTTACGGGGCCCAGGTTCGATTAGAGATGTATAAAAACAAATTAATGGTAACCTTGCATTCTTCTACATAAAAGTTCAACAGACATGATTCACTGAGAGACATATCTAAGAAAGTAACAGTAACCTTGCATTACGGTAGACAAAAGTTCAGCAGACATGATTCGTTGAGCGATGTATCTAAGAAATAAAAGGCTACTTTGCATTCTTGTAGAAATGAGTTCAACAGACATGATTCGCTAAGAGACGTATAACAAAAATGTAATGGTAACCTTGCATTCTTTTACATGAAAGTTCAACAGATGTGATTTGCTAAAAAATGTAAAATTTAAAATCACTAAGAATATAACATTTAAATAGGCCTTTTATGGGGTCCTGGGATAACAGGTTCCTATCTGTAGACAGAATCTGTGATGCCAAGTCCCCATAGTGAAGGGGTTATTGCTGCTCTCCATGGCTGGAATTCACATAGGTTTTGTGATTTATGTAAAACGTGGTTAAAATCATTGTTAAAAAAACTATGAAGCGCTGCTTGCAGACAAGTAAAAAATAGACATCACATTCGCCAATTACTCATACTTTAATACGGCCGATGATGGTGCTTGCTAACTAGTGGCACCAAATCTAACAATTTACCATGTGAGAACACAGACATTTTAATATTTGGTGTCTTATCTAATGTGAACCTAGTAACCCCCATCCCCCCCCCCCCCCCAGAAAAAAAAATCCTGGGCACCGTTGCAGAAAGAGATACAATCGATTGTAAGTTACAATTAATTGTACGACAGATCATGTGTTCAAGATGCGCAAATCTGATTGGTTGAAATGCGCCCTGGTCATACCTGTTGTTGTTGTTTAGTGTCTATTACCGGTTCATTCAATTTGAATATTTTCGCCAATAACTAAATATTATTTCATTCTTCTCATTTATTTTCTTTATTTTTATTATTTTACTCTTTTTTTCTTTTTTTTTTTGGGGGGGGGGGGGGGGGCGGGTGTGCATAAACGTTTTCAAATCATACCAAAAAAATACCACAACTAAGATTCCTAGTCTTTATTTAAAGCCCACCAAAATGTATAAGTGCTTAATATGATTAATATGATTATTGAGAAAGACTTCATAAATTGTAGGCAAGTAATGGAATATGAATTTTTGGTATATGAGTGAGTTATGAAAAATCTTTGAATTAGGCTGAGATTCATTACAAAGATGTATGAAAAATACATCAATGTGATAAAACAAGTATAGGAGTTTACAAGTATTGAAAAAACATGTTTTTGAAGAACAGTATTTGAAATGGAGTTACGGTAACGTGACAATATTGTGAAGACACATTTATATGAAAGCATTATTTATAAAAAATGATGCATGAAAGATAACACAAATAAATGTAATGATAAAATTCATATTTAGTTTTCCACATGTGAACATTTAGTTAGTACTTTATAATACAAACACAATCTCCTCTAGAAATTTGATCAATTTTCATCCCCTAATTTTCATCCCCCAGCATTAAATACAGTGGCGTAGCACCCAGGGGGAGAGGGCATGAGGGGGCACGTGCCCCCCCCCCCCCCCAATAATTTTACAAAACAATAACAAAAAAACATGAGGGAAAATTCTATATAAAATAAAGAAATACCTAGAGTGTACCCCCTCACCCCCTCCCCTCCCCCCCCCCCCCCCAATAATGTGCGAGCCCACTCAATCTGTCCGACCATGCTATGCCCCTGATTAAATATCAATTATACTTCTGGAACTAATTACTCCATTGTTTGGCTTACATGTATATAACAAGAACCAACAGTGTATACATGTAATTAAGGCAAGAAATACTGTAAAGATTTCACCATACAAACTTGTTCATTTTCAAAGTACAGTCAAACCTGTTTATAGTGAAACAAGAAAATGGCCACTGTATAGACAGGTGATCTCTATCAACAGGTTCCACAACCTTTGTTTTTTCTCTGTTAGGGATCACTTTTGATGGCCACTATAGGCAGATTGGCTGTTATAGACAGGTGGCTGCTATAGGCAGGTTGGCTGCTATACCGAACCATGTGGGATATGTACAAGTTATAACAAAAGGAAATACACGATTTGGGCATGTACCATGCTTACATTGTGCAATGATGATGTTGGCTTGCAGTCTCGGGTTTTACAGAAAGTGGTCTCCTGCCCTCAACGTTATAAACATTATAAACACTACAGGGGAGTACAGTTGGGATCGTTGATATTTGGGGCGTTTTTTTATAGTGAAATCTGAAATGTGACCTACATGTACATGTATTATAATAAACAAGCAGACGACTAATTTTTAGCCAATGTAAAATATTTCATCTTATTCAAGTCCCCCAAGCACCTATGATCATCACCACCACCACCACCATCTGATCATGTTCATCATCATCATCATCATCATCATCATCATCATCATCATCATCATCATCATCATCATCATCATCATCAACATCATCAACATCATAATCATCATCATCATCATCATCACCACCACCATCCCCATCACCATCAACATCATCTCAAGATCATCATCACCATCCCCACCACCACCTCCATCATCTGATCATCATCATTACCACCACCACCACCATCATCATCTCATCACCATCATCATCATCACCACCACCACCTCCACCACCCCCACCACCACCATCTCCATCACCATCAACATCATCTCAAGATAATCGCCACCATCCCCACCACCACCACCACCACCTGATCATCATTATCATAATCATCATTACCACCACCACCCTCACCATCACCATCTCTATCATCATCATCATCATCATCATCATCATCACCACCACCACAATCACCATCAACATCATCACCAACTCATCATCATCACCACCATCACCATCATCTCATCATCATCATCATCATCACCATCATCTGATCATCTGATCATCTGATCATCATCATCATCATCATCATCATCATCATCATCATCATCATCATCATCATCACATCATCATCATCATCATCATCTCACCATCATCATCTTCAGATCTACAGACAAATAGAGACAAATAGACATGATAAAATGTGCATGGCAAACTGGAGTGAGATTCATGATTCTTTTTTTAATTATTATCTTGTTAAATGAAAGAAGCAAAAAGAAACATTTATCAGAAAATACAACTCGGAGGTTCGTTAGGAGGCACTATAATAATAATAATGCTTATTTCAATGCATATCATTTACAGACATGATTCGTTACTTAAAGAGACTTATCAAGAAAATATGATATATCCTTGCAATCTTGTAGAGTTGAACATTCACAATTCGCTAAGAGACATATCTAAGAAAGTAACAGTAACCTTGTATCACGGTAGACAGCAGTTCAGCAGACATGATTCGCTGAGAGACGTATCTAAGAAATAAAGGCTACTTTGCATACCTGTAGAAAAGAGTTCAACAGACATGATTTGCTAAGAGACGTTTAAAAACAAATTAATGGTAACCTTGCTTTCTTCTACATGAAAGTTCAGCAGATGTGATTCGCTAAGAGACGTATCTAAGAAATTGAAATTAACCTTGCATTTTTGAAGATGAGAGTCCAACAGGCATGATTCACTAAAAAAAAATTAAATTAAAAAATAGCTAAGAATAAAACATTTCAATAGGCCTTTGATGGGGGACCTGGGATAACAGGTTCCTATCTGTAGACAGAATCTGAGATGCCAAGTCCCCATAGTGTAGGGGTTAATGCTGCTCTCCATGGTTGGAATTCAGAGTTTTGTTATTTATGTAAAACATGGTTAAAATCATGGTTCAAAACTATGAAGCGCTGCTTGCAGACAAGTAAAAAAGAGACATCACATTCGCCAATTTCTCATACTTTAATTTTACGGCCGATGATGGTGCTTGCCAACTAGTGGCACCAAATCTAACAATTTACTATCTGAGAACATAGACATATTTGGTGTCTTATCTAATGTGAACCTAGTAGCCCCCCCCCCCCAAAAAAAATAAATAAAATAAATAAATAAATAAAAAAAAAAATTAAAATTAAAATCCTGGTCATACCACTACTAAGATTCCTAGTCTTTATTTAAAGCCCACCAACATTGATAAGTGCTTACCAACAAATTTATATGAGTATTGAGAAAGACTTTATAAATTGTAGGCAAGTAATGGAATATGAATTTTTGGTATATGAGTGAGTTATGAAAATCTTTGAATTAGGCTGAGATTAATTACAAATAACCATGTATGAAAAATACATAAATGTGATTAAACAAGTATAGAAGTTTGAAAGTATTGAAAAAACATGTTTTTGAGGAACAGTATCTGAAATGGAGTTACGATTTACACATGTAACGTGACAATATTGTGAAGACACATTTATATGAAAGCATTTTTTATAAAAAATGATGCATGAAAGATAACACAAATAAATGTAATGATAAAATTCATATTTAGTTTTCCACATGTGAACATTTAGTTAGTACTTTATAATACAAACACAATCTCCTCTAGAAATTTGATCAATTTTCATCCCCTAATTTCCATCCCCCAAATGAGCATTAAATACAGTGGCGTAGCACCCAGGGGGAGAGGGCATGAGGGGGCACGTGCCCCCCAATAATTTTACAAAACAATAACAAAAAAACATGAGGGGAAATTCTATATAAAATAAAGAAATACACAGAGTGTTCCCCTGCCCCCCCCCCCCCCCCAAAGCTGGGTTTCCATTAGAGCGAATTTCCGCGGCTAATTTCCGCCGCGAACATTCGCACGGACCAAATCAGTTTTATTCATATATTATTCATATTACATGGCGAATATTCGCAAGTGAATTTGTTCAATAATTTGCTGCGAAAAAAAAAAATTCGCCGCAGAAATTTGCTCTAATGGAAATGCAGCTTTATACAGCCCACTAAATGGCCCGTATTCACAAAGGAGGTTTGTACAAACCCCCGTTTCAAACCGCGGTTTACATCTATGGAATGCCAATTGTAAACTGATGGAGAGAGAATGTAAATTCCTTACTTGTTAACAATGTTGATGGTACACATTCTCTCTCCATCAGTTTACAATTGGCATTCCATAGATGTAAACCGCGGTTTGAACTGGGGTTTGTACAAACCTCCTTTGTGAATACTGGCCAATCTGTCCGACCATGCTATGCCACTGATTAAATATCAATTATACTTCTGGAACTAATTACTCCATTGTTTGGCTTATATAACAAGAACCAACAATGTACATACACATGTAATTAAGGCAAGAAATACTGCTAAGATTTCACCATACAAGCTTGTTCAATTTTCGAAGTACAGTCAAACCTGTTTATAGTGAACACCCAAGGCAAACAAGAAAATGGCCACTGTAGACAGGTGATCTCTATCAACAGGTTCACAACCTTTGTTTTTCTCTGTTAGGGATCACTTTTGATGGCCACTATAGGCAGGTTGGCTGCTATAGACAGGTGGCCGCTAAGACAGGTTCGACAGTAATAACAAGGCTGTGTACGAGGATAAGAAAATTGACCTTAGAGATCTTTGTCCAAAACGAAAAAAATTAATACTTTTTATGTTCATCGTTTAGTAAGGACGCCATTGTATGATACAAAATACTCTGTCAATATAAATCAAGGTTTATTTTTAAAGTTATGATTAAAAGTATCACACCTTCTGTATATTTTCTTTATATTTCAGCAGCCTCAATCGGAAATATTTCATATTGACAATTTATCATAATTGCATTTTGCAATTTAAAAAATGTAATTATTTTAAAGTATGATTTGGGTGTATAAAATAAACATCACATCCAAATGCTAAAAAACTCCATAAAAATTCCCTATCAATTGAAACATTTTTAAAAAACAATTACCTTCAGCAGATAGTTTGGAAATGATATAGAAAGCAATTTGGCAGCCACTATATAATGTTACCTGTATAAATATTCATCAAAAAAGGAAAATGTCATTGGTTTTCAGATGGCTTTAAAAAATAAGAATCAATCTGAAAATACAAAATTATAGAATACAATGAAGTACATGAAAATCTGACCATGAATATATATATAAAAAAGAAAGAACATTATCAAATTTGAAATATTTCACAATAAATATTACACAAAATTCACATGTTACAGAACAGTTTCAATCTCAGTAGCTTGTTCAACAAATCTCGTAAAACTATAGGTGCATTTAAATACTAGCCTACAATTCAGAGTTTTCAAACCGGTTTAATAGGCTGTCTTTTTCAAACGCGCACAATCATCTTTTTTTCATCTGAAATAATTATAATTGTTTTGTGTCTCCGCCCACTTCTGCAGCTGTCTGTATTCTACTGTAGTTTGTCCACGGCCCCGTTACAGAAAGATCTGCAATTGATTGTAAAGTTGCAAATTAATTGCAAGTCAAAAAATTTGAACCAATAAGATTTCCGCATTTAGTCAAATGATATGACTTGCAATTAACTGCAACTTTAAAATCGATTGCAAAGTTTCGTTTCTGCAGCGGGGCCTATATTTTTATATATAGTCTAGAGTCTGCATGACATTTTTTTTCAATTTGCCTGAAGGGGATTCTGCTAGGATCAAAACGTCAGGCCCTATATATTGACTCTCATTTAAATAATTATCCTGGAACAACTCACAAAATAGTGATAATAGTGATTCACCCCAAGCGTCGAAAGATGGAACTCTCCCTAAAGTAGCCATCATTATTATTATTATTATAACAAATTATGAGTCTAGGCTAATATTTAAATGCACCATATGAAGGCTATTGCACAACCATTGCAATTATTTTGCGGTTAAACACCCACCACAGGTAAATATACCCTACCACAAATAGTAATTTTTGTATTAAAGGGATCTAGTAACAATGTCAAGATTCTTAAAACTTACTTGGTTCATATTACCAATAGAAGCATGGAACAGCTTTCAGTTTTTCAATTTTTGTTTCCGTTATAAAGATATGCATGACTGAAGTGTTAAGAGTAATAAAAATCTACTGGATATTTATAACTGTGTACAAAGGACCTATCAGATCACAGAAATTTAAATTTTATCAACTTTTTGCTAGTTTTTGCATGTATGCAAACAATGTTACTAGATTCCTTTGACAGGGTTTGATCCCATCGTTAAAGTGACTGCATTGTCATATTAGACAACATGTTTAAAGGCCTCAAACGTCAGTAGACACACCATTTGCTCAGTAGCTGACACATGCACGAGGGTTGCGCAAGTGTCGCACATACACACGATCTGGGCTAGTTACACAGACATGGCCCTGCCCAGTGCGTGTTTCATAAGTGCCCTTCAGAATCGATGATGGTGTCCCTTTAATTGCTATATCATTCTTGTGAATGATAGACGTTATGTCATCTAGTAATCTTTCCTCACGTACAACTTGAAGTGGTATGATTTTGTTTTTTGTTTTAATTTTTGTAATTTTACTCCATGATAACCAATGCATTATACAAACAATTATTGGCATGATTTTTAAAGGGGGATTATGATACATTGTACACTGTTTTTTATTTCCAGGGATATTGATAACGAAACATGTCATACATTGATATTTCTACATTGAGTTCAAGGAGAAAGTTTGTTTTTTATTTTAAACAGAATGGAGTTGTTTTTTACCATTCAAATCCTATTGCACAATTAACCGTTGTATGGCAAAAAAAAAATTCTCTTATTACAATTACATTTCCATGAACTTATAAAGTACTCTTTAATTGTCCTCTGAATTAAAAGGCTTTTCAGCAACCGTTGCATTACCGTTGACATGCGTCCCAGACAGGTTTATGACCATAACCGTAATATTGTCCATGGAGCCGCGGTAAAACGCCTGCAAGACGAGGCTCTTTGCGCCGAAATGTGGCTCGCCAAGTCGCTCCTTGATGTACGCCACCGCTTCCTCGTTCGTGAACGCATCCCACAATCCATCGGTGGCGAGGATCAGGAACTGGGGGTTGTGTTCCTCCAGGTCAAAGGTGAGAATGTCCGGGTCGGCGACGACGAATTTGCGGTCCTTCAAGGGATAGTCGCCGATTGCTCGCGACGTGGCCAGGATGCCCGCAACCCGCCACACGCCGTTGAACGCGATGAATCCGCCCGCCCGCTTGATGCGCTTCCGCTCCTGTGGATGCTGGGGTTTGTGGTCGTACGAGAGGGGTAACGTGTTGCCGTCGTGATCGCACATGACACCCCTCGAATCGCCCACGTTCGCAACGATGATGTCTGTCTCGGTTTGCAAGGCCACTATAGCTGTTGAACCTGATATGGAAACAAATAAAGAAGAAATAAGGAAAGTTCAATATTATAGTCTATAATGTAGTTGGTAGGGTTAATGGATGAAGCAGAAGACTATTTGTGACCTTACACCACAAAGCGACCGTTATGTCGCTGTGGTAGTTTCTCTTTTATTAGCTAAAATAGTCAATTTGGTTTTTAAATATGTGATTTAGGATTTTCTTATTTTCTGAATAAACATATCTTAATCTACCTTCTGAAAAAATTTGAGCGTCAGAAATCGTGTTTAAATATTAATTTTTAATTTAATAAATGTAATCTTATTACAGCCCATGAATAGACACAAATCTTTTAAACGGCCCGTTTCTCCCTTATTTTAAAAATGCATCAACCATATTCCATATATTTGGCATTCATTTTGAAAGGGTTTGCTTAGTCCAAATATGACAAATTATATACCATTTTAAAGGTAATCACTTCTATTTTAATGTTATATGAAAATCAGCAAAATCAGTTTTCTCGACTTATTGGTCGTTTTGTGGTGTAAGGTCACATTTGTAGTCATTCTAGATTTGATGATGTCCGACTCGGTTTGGAAGGCCACTAGAGCTGTTGAACCTGATATAAAAAAATAAAGAGAAAAAAAAGAGGACCTAGTATATAGTCCATGATGGAATTGGTTTGTTGATGAAGTGGATGAGTAATTTACAATAATATCACATTAAACTTGTGGCAATAAATCTTCACAAACTGATTTGCTTGAAATAATGTATGACTTGTCAGCACTATACAGCTGTTGAAATGAAGAAAGAATACCATATTGGTTTATAAATAGAATAAAGTTGGATATATATAAACATCATATTAAACATAACTGTCATAATGATGTTGATCTGTTATAATGATTGATACATATGTGTGTACTTTATACTGGATGTATATTATTAAAACAAATTGTATTTAAAAGCTACTTGAAAATGGATGTGTCCATGCTGTGTTTGTGTGTGATGATTGTTTGTGTATGTGCATTACAGTGCTCAAACTAAAAATAAAAGCAAAAGAACTGTTCAAACTATTTTAAAATGTCAATTGAAAATTCTTATTCAAGACTAAAATACCTGTGTGAAAATGTTTGCATGATTCTCACTGCTATTCTTAATATAAAATGGATGACTGTTTGACGCAATTAGCTGCTTGCCTTGCTGCCTTGAGCAATATTATCCGGATCATATCACTGATCATATCAATTCAATTAGGGCATAATTCTCTAATAACTACTCTAAAAAAGTAAATGACTGGCAGTTTGACCCAATTAAATACCCAAGGTACTGCCTGGGGCATACCATACAGATCATAAAAGATAGTACAGGGTTGAAATTTAACTCTAAGTTGGACTTAAAAAGTATGGAAAGCCACTAGTTTCTTTGAAAAATTGTTGTAAAAGTTCTCTTTTAGACGCATACAATGTTGATCCAAATCATCAATATTTTCTGTTATCAAGAAGATTTCATGTTCTTGATGCATCATTTATGAAAAGTCTAACATTCTATTTTGTTTGGCTTTTGAATATTTTGTATTCCAAGGCTACATGTGCACATAGCATTCCTGAAAAGTTAGGTCCAACTTAAGAGTAAAGTTCAACTTAGAATCTTTGTGAAACACCCCCCAGGTCTTAGTTCAAAACCCCCAATGCTATACAAGATTTTGTCATGCGAGAGTGAAAAGGATGTTTAGTAAATTTTGGTCTCAATTGAGTTCAGCATGCGATCGTCTACGTCACAGCCTTCTTTATGTCACGTCACATTTTCAGATAATAATAATAATAATAATAATAAATTTCTTCTGTAGCACGTATCACACTAAGGTTAGGGTCTCTATGCACGTATAAAGAAAGGAAACATATTAGAAGGGGATAGGATGAATACAGAGATAGATTAGAGACAGAGAGGAAGAAAAAAGGCTGACACAAGTGACAATGTCAATGAAAATAATTATTTACAAAATAAGTATTTTTTAAAAATTGGTCCTAAACTTTGTAATGATAATAATTTGTAACTTGGGGAATATTTATCAAAAATACAAGAGAGATAATTGCAATTACTGCAAAGCTCCCATATTTCATGAACATGACTATCTCTGAAGTAAAAAAGAAAAAAAATGGCTTAACGCCCTTCTCTTCCTCAACCAAATGTCAATCTGCATTGCTTGGAAGTTGGAAGTTGGCGCATATGGAACCATGAGGTCATGTTGGTTCCGTAAGTGAAGGTAATTAAAGGGGACCACCAGGCAAAGAAGAACACATAATTATATATGTTTTGGTACCGTTTTGCAATATCAAATAGATACCCAACATTTTGCCAAGGGTTGTGTAATTCATAAACAAAGCAATTAATTTCCACCACTTACGGAACCACTACTATTTCCTGGTTCCGTACGGGCCAAACATTTGCGAGTGCGCCAATGCTATTCACGGGTACGTTTGGAGACAATAGAATCCCGGGCGATTCGTTCGCTCTGGACAAAGTAGTCTCGTACATGCAGACCCATGAACGCATGCTTTAGAATGGTGCTGCGTTTTCCAATTATTTTTTTTTCTTTCTGGAAACATATTTTTATGAACTTGTTGATGGAATGGAATACTAAAGATGTTACCTTTCATTTATAAGAATATTATGTTTGGGTGGTGGTACCCTTTAATTGTATTGTTTTTTAATTACACAACCATTTGCAAGGGTTGAGCATCTATAAATATCACACAACGGTACCAAAACATATAGTTAGGTCTTGTTCTTTGCCTGGTGGTTCCCTTTAAGTTATTTTGACATTTGTTCACTGTATTTTAGATTTTTGGTGACAATCACTGACAACCTGATAAATCATTTTGAATATTATACAAATCTACAGACACAAACACAAGTTCATGTGCAGAGAAACACTGACATATACACATACATACACACACATACATAAATACATACATGCATACAGACAAACGTATACATGCACACATACATACAAACAAACATACATGCACACACACACACACACACACACAGGAACAAAAATCCAAACACACACACACAGAGGAACAAACATGCAAACACACACACACAGGAACAAACATGTAAACACACACACACACAAACAGACAAAAACACAGATGCACACACACACACACACACAGACACAAACACACGCACATATGCTTCTAAGCATTTAAGCAATGTAGTTTTGGTTTAGTGTTCAAAGAAAAAAGATACTTAAATTTATTCTTTGACCACCAAGGACAATTGTTTGAAGGAATCCTATTTTTGCTCAGGTATATAGTCCTCGATCATGATGCACAAATTAATGAAATGCACACATGAAAAACATGCAACACACTACACACAAACACAACATCACTCCCAACGTTTGCAATGTAAATTTGACATTTGTGGCAAATTTGCATTGATATCACCCCTTAATTTAGACATAGATTGCTGATAATTGTTAAATTATATGCAAACATTACAAAGATGCAACACACATACGGTCACTCAAAAACAAACACAAAGTTAAACAATGTCAGTTTCAAATTCTAAGAAGTAAATTTGACATTTGGCAAATTTGCATAATTGTTAGCCCTTGGATTTTGGGACGTGGATAGCCAACTAACCGATTAATTATTCCAAAAACACCCACTCACCGATGGCATGAGGTACTCATTATGTAAATACATAATATACATGTATGTACACCACATGGCATACTTTGAGCACTAGAGGAGCGTAACCTTAGAAGTAGACATAGCAGGTGGAGGGTAGTACTTTTGAAGCATTGTTGTAGTACTTTTGAAGCATCTATCTATCTATCTATCTATCTATCTATCTAAAGAGTTCAAAAAGTTGGTCTGCGTTGGTGTGGTGAATAGTAGAAGCCCTATGGGCAAAAATTCGGAAACTATGTTTTCTTACTGTGTTTATTATTAATGTTTTGTCTATCTATTTATTTATCTATCTATCTATCTATCTATCTATCTATCTATCTATCTATCTATCTATCTATCTATCTATCTATCTATCTATCTATCTATCTATATATCTATCTATCTATCTATCTATCTATCTATCTATCTACCTTTCTATCTATCTATCTATCAGGCCATAGTTCATCCAGATGTTGGACAAAGCCCTCCTCATGACATTTCCATTCTCCATTCTCTTCTATCTCTAGCTATCCTGGGCCACGCGGCAGTTCCCATGTATGATGTTAGGAACATCTCTCCATCTTTTCTTTTGCCTTCCTCTTCTTCTCTTTTCCTTCCTTGGTTGCCATTCTGTTAAATGATGTATCCATCAATTGTCCTGAAGTCTTGCTACATGTCCAGCCTATCTCCATTTGAAGTACGCCTGCATTCAAATTGTTGTACATTATACTGAGAATTGTTCTACATTGTCATTTTATCGAACTCATGAAAGTCTATCAGGGCTCTTTATTGATTTTTTTTTCTTCAGGTTTTGGGCGCATTTCATGGGGTAAATTTATATTTTTGATTTTTGATTTTATGACGATGTAGATTTTGATTCATCCAAGGAAAATAGTTCATAGAAACAAAAGTGAAACTATTTTGGGGAGTAGTACAGGTACACAACCTATCCAGGTTGCTTCTTCAGCTAAACTGGCTTGGGTAGAGACGATTACTGGTGACAAGCTGTTGGAATCACCGAGCTGAATAATCTTCTATTGTCCAAAGTTGTTAAGGCGTTGAGGATTTTTGATTTTTATTTTATTTCCACAATTCATTCAAATTGCCCTGGCCATGTTCTATTTTGCCCATCATTTTGGTTTGGGATCTTGTATCAACTGATGAATTATTCCAAATAAAAACAGTAAAACGGTCCACCAAAGCACAGAGCCACAGACAATCAAGGGCATGAACCATCATCAACTGACAACTTGATTTATTATGCAAAATAAACTTGAAATAATGCACTAGCAGTGAAAACAACCTAATGGGAGAAGAGCAGTATTGGGAAACGTCCTACACTCAATTTTATAAAATATACATATGCTTTCATCACCAACCATGTAAAAGAATATAAACCTAGCACAAAAAGTAAGTCCCCCCCTTAAACAACTGCTCATAATTTCATAACCAAGAATCCTTTCAAGATTTCGTCACGCCAAAATATTTAAATGAATGAAGAAGAGCAAAGAAAATGGGATTCCAACAGGATATTTAAATGGTAGTTAGGAAAACATTGTGTAAAAATAAGAAGTAACCATTACTTCATGGTTGAGTAAGAACAAATTCAAGAGAAAATGGTCATTTTCAAAATTGGCAAAATTTATATCATTATTGCAGTTTAAAAAAAGAGTATTGAGAAATTTCAAATTGTACTGTTTTACAATTGCAATGAATGGATTTAACCACATGTGCCATTAAAAAAAAAATCAAAATATATTTAATATTCAAACAGCATTGTTTCACAATCCATAATCAATGCATTCAGCCACATGTGCTGTTTCACAACAAAGCACAGGAATGCGCAAGTTCTTGTGAATTGTTTTTTCTTTCTTTCTATAATCTGAATTTCACACATAATGTACAAAACAACTCTATAAATATTGCGGTAAAAAAAAAATCTTAACAAATTATTGGTAATGAAATTATGAGGAATTGTTTAGGGGGAGGTGGGTGGTTACAACTTACATTTTGAAAACTAGTTTGTTTCAAACGTGTAGTCCCACATGTGCCATTTCATGTATAGTTCTGTTTCTCCATAACGAAGACACGACAGTGTGATTTAAAGGTGGGAAATTAAAGCCCTCTCTGTTTTATCGTGATTCCTGAGATACTGAAGCTTGAAAAAGAACCAGGATTTGAGAAAAACGTAATAGAAAATTGGGTTGCATGTCCCTCTGATCGTGGAATTGCCCGTACATACATGTTTAACAAAGATCATGAATGGATAAATGGTACCAGAAAATAGCATTCAAATGTATCATCTGTGAGCCCTGTGAATACAATTATAAATGTTTAATTTTCATACATGTGCTTTCACTTGACAGATCTGAATGACCTGAACCTACCAAAGACGTGCCAGATAGACTTCCCTGACCAGGATGACTTTCTCAATTTCAAATTGATCATCTCACCGGATGAGGTAAGAGGCTAATAAAAGTCTTTCCCTGTACCAATGTTGGCACATAAGGCGGCGCCTATCTCCGTTTCATTAGCCCTAGGCCACACGTCTACTAAATGTAGCGAAAGTTACAGAAGGGGGCCAGTCCTCTGGTAACTCGTGTGATTAACTTTCCCTTCTCCATTCTATAAATGCCGAGTGTCTGGCTAGAAGGCAGAAGGTACCATTTTTAAAGTCTTTGGTAAGAGGCTAATGCTGGGGTCATTTTTATGACGCACCTCTTGACCCCCGGGAAAGGTGCGTCATAGTACCGATGTGCGTCACCCTTTTATGAACCATGACGCACCCTCCGTCACAAAAAGTGACTCACCATTAGGAAACATTGACGCATATTTGAGTCAAAATTGTGACGCACCATTTCATGAAAATGACGGTTATATTGGTCCTATTGACGAACCTTGTGACGCACCCATGGTAAAGTGACTGACTACATGTATGACACACACATGGGTCAGTGTTGTAACTTACCTTTTGCTTCCATGACGGTACTGTGCGTCATCAATATGGGAGTACACGACGCATCCATGACGCACCTTCCCGGGGGTCAAGAGGTGCGTAATACAAATTCCACCTGCATAAGATGGGCTACCAGGGAAAACCTGGGCCCTGTTTCATAATTTAAGTTTTCCAATTGTTGAAAATTATGTCAAATTATGGTTAACTACACTGCTGGCAGCCAATCAGCATTGAACATTGTAGGTGTTGCCATGGTAGTTACAATACTTGGACACTTACAATAATTGTGCAAGTTTGATGATAAATATATGTGTCGTTTTCAGGTTCTCTTTTGCATTTTGCAGAGTCAATCTGTTATTTACTGTCAGCCTGTTCTAACACCAGATTCCTCAAATCAGGCTCTGGTCAGATGCAAACCTCTGAAATTCCAATGAGCGCTGGAATTAACGAAAGGGTTACAATAAAAACTTGCCTAATGCAGGGCTCGACACTCGCACTGGCCTGCTGGCCCAGGGCCAGTGAAATCGCACCTTGGGCCAGCAAAAATTAATAAAAGACATATTTTGGTAGCCCGGATCAGGCAAGCAGATTTTCAACCTGACATGGACAAAATTAGACCATTTTTGTTTTCTTCCATTTCATGTTTCAATTTCAATCACAGGCTTGATCAGGAAGAGTGATATATATTGTGAATAGTAAAAAGTTTACATATGAAATATAATTTTTGGGCCAGTGAATATTTCATTTGGGCCACCAGAAATAGGGAAGAAATTATTTCACTGGCCAGACAGGGCCACCGGCAAAAAAGGTGAGTGTGGAGCCCTGCCTAATGACAGACTATTATACATTTTTCATCACAGATCGAACCTCATCAAGTACATCAACAATAATATTCACCAACATCACATGTACATGTAATGGTCTCTGATTAATCTCTTAAGTGAGAATATAGTAAACAAATAATTTTTCATAAGGCCTATAAAAACTCACATTATGAATTGTTTCACTAACCGATTTTGTGGATGTATTGTTATTCTCGATTCGCACACTGTTTTATTATTATATTTCTTTTCTTTTCATTCTGTCCTTTCCAGGGCTTCTACAAAAATGGCAGATTTGTTTTCAGTTTCAAGGTAAGAAACATGCTCCAGTTCCATTTATATCTACATTGTATTTCCTTTTTATACATTTTCTAGGGAACATAACTAACTAATAACAATTATTGAAATTGTCCTTTCTTTGCATTGACTTTTCCTTGGATTTTCATTGAGTTGGACAAATTATTGAAGGTTCCTTATCTCAAGATTATTTTTGTAAAAACATACATTCACATGGCAAATCCTTGACATGAAAGTGGATGTATTTTTTTTGTGAAAGGAAACAAAAGAACAAGCCTCCACACTAACTTTTTTCCTTACTGGCAAGTAAAATCGTAACTTTTCAACTTGTATTCGCCCGAAACAGAAAGTTTACTTGCCCGCTTACTTCTAGATGAGATTTAAAACCTAAAGAATTACATTATTCTCTCATAGTTGACAAATAATTTAGTTGCCCGACATCAATTTTTACATGCCCCGGGCAATAGGAAAAGTGCTATAGTGCTAAAAGTTATTATTATTATTAGGACTAATTATTATTATTATTATTAGGACTAATTATTATTATTATTATTCTGTTCGCTATTTATTTTCGTTATGCTTTTATTTTCTGTTACAAAAAAACTGACAAGAAATATATAATAATTATATAAATGACAAATGAGTAAATGACAAATGAGTTGTATTTTACCCTATTTTCTGAATGTTTTTTTTCTGTAACATTTTATTTTGACCCATAGGTGGGGCCAGGCTACCCACACGATGCACCCAAGGTCAAATGTGAGACTATGGTGTACCATCCAAACATAGACCTGGAAGGCAACGTATGTCTCAATATATTAAGGTAAGATCATCAGGGGTGGGAATATTCTTGAGGGTTATTTTACTTTTATTTGAGCTGAAGCTTCACCAAGGCTCTGGTGGGCTATTTTTCACAATTGCATTATACCAAAAAAAAAGGGGGAAAAAAAGAAGAAAAACATAGAATAAGGCAGTGCAGTGCTTTTGATGGTCTTGTGACTCGGACTAGTCACAATGTAAAACAAATGGGAACATGCTATTTTGTTGCGGACTTGGGACTCGGAACCTGTGGACCCTACAGCCCTGGAATAAGGGTCATTATGAAACATAATACAAACAAACAGACATAAAAACAGCAATCAAAACGAAATATTTCATAGAGAATAATGGTCATAATATTCCCAATTGCATGGCATACAATTTATATTTATTGATGTTTTGGGTCTCAAAATGTTATTGATTAACCCGTGTCTCAATATAAGTTGAGAAAACAGAGAATTTTGATCATAGTTGGCTTGCTTGCAAGGCAACGGGCTGCCAAAATGCCCAGAGCTTGCTAATTCCACTTACAAAATAAAATCTGTTATTATTCATAATGGCCCCAAAATGTCATTGATTAACCTTTGTATAAATATGTAATAAGGTTAGAAAAGGGAGAATAAGGGTCACTATTGACCCGCCTGCTTAGAGCCACCCAACTTCTCCATTTACACATTTCTTGGGCTGCCCCAAATTCCACTTACAAAGAAATATATTTCAATATTTGGTGCCCCAAAATGTAATTGTTGCATCATGATGCACATGTAAATGATTTGTATGCCTCCAGAACTGTACATATTATAAATGTATGCCAGGGCATTCAAATTGCTCTAGTTCATAATTGTTAACCCCATCATTTCTGTAATTACATGTTACTTTTTGTTTTGTACAAGTACTTAATACGTCTTGTTATTATTCAGTGCTCTACATTTATTTGTTTTTTAGTGGCCCTTCAAGGCCACCAAAGTCTCGTATTTTCACTTTTTTGGTGGCCCGATTGCAAATTCTGGTGGCCCGAAAAAAGGAAAAGGAAAGAATCCAAAATCAATTATCGTTACATAACCTGCACAAATGTTTTCTGTAATTAATTAATTTTTATTTGTTGCTGGACCCAGGCAACCGGGCCGCTGCTAATTTCAATTAATTTTTTTCTTCTCAATTAATACTGTTGTATATATGTATATATCCATTAATATTATAAACTGTATTATTATGTTAATCAATCTATATGTTATACATGTTTATTTGCAGTATTCAATGTTGAAAATAAAATGAATCAAATCAATCAAATCAATGTATTATTTTATTATAATTTTGTTTGTATGTATTATTTCAGGGAAGACTGGAAACCGGTTTTAACGATAAACTCAATCATCTATGGTCTACAGTATCTCTTCTTGGTGAGTAACGCAATGAGTTTTTGCCATTTTGCAAAAAGTGACGAAGGGTTGTTAAAAAGTACTATACCATTTCTGTGATCTGTCTTGTCCACAGAGTGATGTGTGAAAATTCCATGATAAATTCATGTCACATGGCAGAGTAATGAGTGAAAATGCTAAGTGCTATTGGCTCACTCATAGCCATAAGTTTGTACACAGTTGAAACCTTCCCTGGGATTTGTTCAAATTAAATCAGATATAGCTTGATAACGAAAAGAACATTTTAAAAACGAAATATGTTAAACTAAAAAAGGCGGGAGAGGGGGTAGACACAGTCAAATTAGAAGGTATTAGAAAGTATAACATGCCTGATGATTGGGGTAATAATGCTGCCATAAACAGATTTATCTAGAGTTGATTGTATAATAAACAAATATACCATGCACTGAGAGCCTCTAGTTGAAATTATGGATTCCGAGGTGACAGGAAAAGCACTATTTTCTGAGGGTCGTAGACCCAAAGAAAATAGTGCTTTTTCTGTCACCTCGGAATCCATAATGTCACTAGTGGCTCGAAATAGTGCATGATATATTTGTTTTATATCCTTCGCATAATCATAATCGTCGCAAAAATAAATGATTTCAATTAAATTAAAGAAAAATATAAAGAAAAACAAAACATTGATCATGGAACACTGCACTGATCAATGTTCTGTTTGTGACACTGACCCCCTTTGCGCAATAGTCCTAGCGCAGAGCGCGTATTGCGCTATCTTTCCATTCATGGTTACGCGGATTAACAACTAATGCGCACCCAAATGCAAAACGCGCGCATCAAAGTGAATAATTAACCTGCTTTACATTCTACACGTGTAATTGTATGGAGAAAATAGTTATTTGAACATTACACATACAGCTAGTGCAG
>JBAMJV010000034.1:0-45000 GCA_037951105.1 Echinarachnius parma
CTACTACTACTACTACTACTACTACTACTACTACTACTACTGTTACTGCTACTGCTACTGCTGCTACTACTACTACTACTACTACTACTACTACTACTACTACTACTACTACTACTACTACTACTACTACTACTACTACTACTACTACTACTACTACTACTGCTACTGCTACTACTACTACTACCCTGGCTGCTGATGACGAGTGTGGAATTACTAACCTGTTTTTGTACTTACTTGGACATTTACTAATTGTGACGTTTTGGGCTAACTCCTGCCGGAGTGTTGCCCTAGTGGAGCCGATTCGTTGGTATTTTTCACACCTACTACTACTACTGTTTGCTTCTTCTTAATTTGTCATCATCATTATGATCATCATCATCATCTTCATCATCATCATCATCATCATCATCATCATCATCATCATCATCATCATCATCATCATCATCATCATCAAAACAATCTTCTTTTTCATTTTGTATTCTTCTTCCTCTACTTCTTGTTTCTGCGTGAAATTGAATATGCATGGCGAGTTCTCACCTTTGCAAAAAGAACAGCCACACTTAAATGTAACCGATGTATTATGAAGCTTCAAATAGCAACGTATGAGCACGCTGTTCTCTGGAGATATTTGAGGAAATCTTCCCATCACCGAGTCTGCATATTAAGACTACATCTCACTACGCCTCGAAGTCAGGTGACCTCGAACTTCAGGAGGCGGTTCAGATACAAAATAACTGTCAAGTTCATTGTATCATAGCTATGTGGAGGTTGCACGTTACCGTATCTTCGAGAGACGATTAACGACCATGTGTAGTCTCTACATGCAGCCCACTTTCAAATAGAATGACATTCATGTATATTTACGGTTTGTTGCTTGGACTTATTTCTTAAGATATAAAACACACCAACTGAATGCCACGATGTTTTTTTAAATCTTATTTCATTGAATAAACTGTTCGGTTATTATTTCGCATATACTGATTTACATGAAATTTACTTGTTTTTTGGTCAAGTTTTACTCTGTTCAATTATTTAATCAGTGCCAGGGATTTCGTTTTTCTCCAAAAATTAGAAACATGATATGTTGTTCGAAAATACACAATTATTGCTTTGGAGATGTTAATTGTTGTTATTTTTGTTGTTGTTTGTTTTCTAAACTAACAAACGAATAGTACAGAAATTTATCAGTTTCCATTAGATAACGAGATGAATCTTAGATTTGATTTATTTAATAACCGGATAACCATGTTGACATAGCAACATGCATACACATTGGGCTCTATAGGCCTGTATTTTATCTTAAAAACACATAGGCCTACATATCAGAGCGTGCTATCGCGTAATAAAGTTCAGGAACATGTTTCCTCACGTCTCCGAGGTGATGAAGTGAATTACTTGACAATCTGGGCAGCAAAACTAGTAAAACGTTATACAGAACTTTTAAAAGGACCATTGAGGGTTATACATTACACGTAAAAAAACAACATTATCTGAATGGGCGCCGAGGACGGAAGCTATTCACTTGATCACGTGCGTGGAGCAAGTATCACGTGATATGCAACCCGGTTTGCAGAGTACAGGCTTGCAAGTGTAAACACAACATGCATGTATATATGTACAGCAAACGACATTCGTAGAATCGTAGGCAAACATCAATGCCTTTTTATGTTTATCATACTATTGTGAAACAAAAATTAACAGATCACAATTGATTTGCGACAAATAACCACCCACCTTTACATGTATTCTATTTCTAGCCATGAGATAATCCCACGCATGCAGTTTGGCGCATTGAAGTGTAATGGCTCTCTTTCAGATTCGGTACAAATCAAAACAGGGAGACAGGGAAGCGAAACCGATTTCAGATACCTTTCAGTCGATAGTATTGATGCATTGTTACAACAATTACAAGGCTGCATTCAATGCCCCATCGTGGAAAAAAGGGGGCTCCGCCTTGGTAGACCCATGGCTATTAGCTTTACCATTTGACACTAGTATGTTCCAATAAAACACATTACAAACAATATTAAAAACAAAACACATTGAAGGTGCTTTGGATTCGTAAATTACAGATGGGAGGTGTCACCTTGCGAACGCCTTGCGCACGATGCGTAATACGCACTGGCTGAGCGTTGTGCAGTGCGCACACACTTTGCCTAGTTCAAAATATATCTTCTCCTTCTTGGCCTGGCATTTCCTCCTTAGTGATGTCCCTGTCTTAAAAGGTTTTAAGGTGCCATATTGCGAACGCCTTGCGCACGGTGCGTAATACACACTGGCTCAGTGCGATGCAGTGCGCGCACACTCTTGCCTAGTTCAAAATGGCGTTACTCGGTGCAACACCCCCACGCATGACAATCTTAAAACAAAACTAATTCAAACCTTCGTCTTCGAACGGGATCGGAATGAACGATTGGAAACTCTTCAAGAGGTCTAGCCTGGGAGACTACGGGGGTTAGGCCAGTGAGGTACCCTGGGCGTTCTACTCCAAATCAGCTGTTCGCGTCATTGTTGTCTACCGCACCTCCAGCTGTTCGAAGCGGGCTCGGCTTGGGTGGCCCAGCCGGCGCAGGGCCGCCGATTCTCGTCGGTGGGTCCTGGCGAGGCGAGCGTCAACACTTGACTTCGAAATTCATCGGCAATTGTGTTACTTTTCTCATCTGGTGTTCACACATCATGTCTCGTCTGAAGTCTGACAGCAGGCAGTACATACCACCTTGTCAACCCAGATCGATGATAGAGTTCTTTACCCAATACATTTGAGCGGGAACTCGCCCCAACTGTCAAGAGCTCCGGCGAATCATCAGAATGTCTGTATCTAGTTTTCAAACGAGTAAGGTTTTGTTGGGTTTATTTGATGTTAGCACTGTGTAAGCACACTTCAACCACATACATGCCTGATAGTATGTGCCAGCTTCTTTTTCTGAATTCATCCTCCTTATTGTGGATGTTTTTTTTTTTTTTTTTTTTTTGGGGGGGGGGGGGGGGGGGTTAAACTCTCTTCATCCCACCGCTGCCACCAGTTGTGGGGTATCGTTCTCGCCCTTATACGTGGCTTGGGTGTAAAGACTTCATGACAGGATATACTGCGAGAAGTAAAACGACGAATGCGAATAGAACAACTAGGTTTTACTCCGACATAATGGAGCTAGTCTTGTGCATGTTTAATGAATTCTCCCATATCCCACCGCTGCCACCAGTTGTGGCGTACGCCCTCCCCCCTACATGGCGCGGGTGTGATTCCACAACGGAAGAATGCGAGTTGTACTCCTAAGGAGGTATCCTCCTTGGTACTCCTTACAACAATTATGAGTAGACATGGTAGAACAATGAAGTTTGACTCCGACTTATGGAGCTAGTATTGTGTACTTCTTATTAATTCTCCCTTCATCCCACCGCTGCCACCAGTTGTGGCATACGGTTCGTGTCCCTACGCGACGTGGGTTTGAGTCCACAACAGAAGAATGTGAGGAGAACAAGGTTCGACTCCGACTTACGGTCTTCGTGTTAACGCGATCCATCACGCCTCGCTCCGATACTGTTGCCAAACTCGTCTGCTAAATTCATAACATTGGGGGAGAAAATAAAAGCAAGTTTCACCAGAGATTTACCACTCGCAACTCTTCCATATTTCGGGTATATATCCGCTCTATTTTTAAATTGGAAACGGCCGCGACGAGGGAGGCGGGAAAAGTAGGTTCTAATGAGATCAAGACTCGACGAAGACTTTTTTGGGGGAATTATTTCCGTGTGATGATAGAGGCCATACAAAGAGGTAATGGGGGGGGGGGGGGGGGGGGGGTGGTCGTGGGACAGATGAGACAACGGTGTAGCCAGCATCTAAAGGAGAGGCGGTGAACATTTCGAGATCTCAAAATGTAAAATGAATACAACATAACACTAGATTTGAACACTTTGCCCCCCCCCCCCCCTCAACACATCCACCACCCCCTGTTTGTGAAGTTCTAGCTATGCCACTGAGATGAAAGGAGAGAGCCGTTTAGTATAAGTCAATCATAACCCTTTTAGGCTTATTGTTTATATATACACATGATAAAGTGAAGTCTTCCTTCATGTATGTATAACGAAATATTATCCATCAGCGTGATCACCGGTCGAATATACAATGCATTACATAATAAAATCAAATACGAAGGCGGGTACATTCGTACTGATTTACGTATACAACTTCTCAAGATGTCGTTCTTGGCGGCTTCATCATCATCATCACGTTCATCAGTGCTAGCGGTAGTATAGCTGCACTATCGTAATACGCAGATGGTGATTACATTTTCATTTAGTTACTAAATTCCGGCCAGGTAGGCCGTCCTTTTTTAATACCGCCAGGTACATGAGGTAGGTATATTTATTGGTCATGGCACAAGTTCAAGTTTGAATGGGATTCCTTGTCGTTGGACATGCACCTATACAGGGTGGCCCCCCAAAACGGAACTGGATACTTGTCATAATAACGAAACATGATGACTTGGTTCACGGGATAGGGCATCTTTTACAAAGAAAGTGATGCCAAGAACAGTAATTTTGGACGAGTAGTTTTTGTTTTAGGACGTCTTAAGTGAGACCATGTCAGGTTCCCATTTTTGTCATTTTTTACCAAGTCAGTGCCTGATAAATCGCACTTCCTGCCCGTCATAGCGTCGAACAACTATGCCCATTCTCTCGACACATAGCTGAATGCACACTAACAATGGCGCGCGTGTTGCTTGTTGTTCGATGCTATGACGGGCAGTAAGTGCGATTAATCAGGCACTGACTTGGTAAAAATTGACAAAAATGGGAACCTGACATGGTGTCACTCACAGCGCCCTTAAATAAAAACTACACGTGTCGACCAAAATGACTGTTCTTGGTATCGTTTTTATTGGAAAAGACACCCTATATACCCGATGGGCATACTCATTTTGTTATTATATTTTGGGAAGTGCCCCGTTCCGTTTTTTGGGGGCCACCCTGTATAGTGACGGGCGAATGTGCTTGACAATTGTATGTGGTGTAAGACTATTAGCGGGGTGCGTGTCAAGTCATAGTGCATGTGTTGGGTGGGAAGGGGGGAGGGGCGTTAAAGTGTGAAATTTTGTGTTTACTTAGTGAACAAAGGTGAAATTTATGTAAGATTTTTATCCAGATCGTAATATCCGAATTCGGATACTATGAACGATCAAAGTATCCGAATTCGAATACTTTTGACTACCACCACCAAGCGTCAGGGAACGCTTTCAACTGTAATCTTAAATATCTCCATAATTAGGGAGACATTTGACAAATCAAAATCTCATTATTCTGTCACCATTCCGACAAACCAATACTGATAGCAATACTGATTGTACATCAATATGTAGTATTTATTTAAACTATCCCATAAAGCTTTTCTGTTATATACAGTCACATTGGCAAGAAAAACTGTAACATAACATAGTAATATCCCCAAATAAAGTACGGTTGAAGGAGAAGCAATTATATTAAAGGGGACCACCAGGCAAAGAACAACACACATAACTATATGTTTTGGTACCGTTGTGTGATATCGAATAGATTTCCAACACTTTGCAAAGGGTTGTGTAATTCATAAACAGTACAATTAAATTACCACTATTTACGGAACCAACATTACCTCATAGTTCCGTATGCGCCACACGTTTGAGAGTGCGCCAATTATATTCACGCGTACGTTTGGAGACAAATTATAGAATCCCGGACGATGCGTTCGCACTAGACATAGGGTAGTGAACGCATGGTTTATTATGGTGATGCGTTTTCTATTATAGAATGTTTTTCCTGGAAACATATTTTTCTGAACTTGTTGGTGGAATGGACTACTAAAGACGTTACCTTTCATTTTTAAGAATATTATTTTTGGGTGGTGGTACCCTTTAAGGAGTATCTAAATACAAGTCAGAACCTTTTTAGAAAACACGAGCTCAAGATCCGATGGGGCTCGGTTTGCATCTGAGTAATAGTATTCATGCTTTATACATTATTTGAAATTCAATTTGACCACGTGATAATCGATTGAATAAAATCTAAGTCAGCCAATGGCCACCACGAAGGTGAATTTGATCATCCTAATAGTACGTTCTATTTATAGCCCGTCTGCTATGAATACCTTTATTGGTTTATATTTAGAAACTTCATCAATGTCCATCTTTCATCGATATATTTCGCTAATATTAATAATAGTCTAGTATTATGTCTGTTCAGTATTTGACCTAGAAAGCAAGATCTCAAAGGATCTACTGTAGTAACATTGTCCAAATCCACAAAATGTACTTTGAACTCGAGTGGTTCTCTCATATACCTTAATTGTTGTATTCGTATTACCAGGATAAGCATGGGGTATTTGTTTTTAGAATTTCCCTTTAGTTAACAAATATTTAGGATTGAAGTTTATCCACTGGAAAGTTATAACTGTGTATAAAGTCAGTGCAATGAGTGAGCAAATATCACTTTGCATTTTCGCTCATTACTTGGCCATATAATATCAATTTAATGTGAAATTTTCAAACAGTACTAAAGTGGACATATCAGGTCACAGAAATACAAATGTTATCAACCATTCCTCTTTTATTTTTGCACAATTGCCAACAAAGTTACTATTGTAGATCCCTTTTACTACGACAAAACATAATGTATGTAGTAGGGCCTATGAGTAGGGCCATTGCCCTGATATCATCTTACATAGGGTAATCCTTGCGTCTCTGCGGACCAAGAATAACTTGTACTGTATTGTTTATATTCCTCTATTTTGTGATATGTAAATTTGATCAACGTTTAGCTTATATTATTTTGTTCTTTAAAAATAAAAATTATTATTATTATAATTATTATTATTATTATTATTATTATTATTATTATTATTATTATTATTATTATTATTATTATTATTTTATTTTTTATTTGTGTGTGTGTGTGTGTATCATTTGTACTATATAATCATTATTACTTTTATCATTATTATCGTAATTGTGTATTGGGTCTGGAGAAAGAGCACTATGACTAATAGGCTATGATGACTTGAGACGAATTATTTCAGTACCTGTCACGTTAAACAAACCTGACGTCTAGACCAGAGTTGGCGTCTCTATAACCGTATACAACATCGTGAATAACGTGTGATTCAACGTGATGATCGACTCAATCGACTGTGTGTGTGTGTGTGTGTGTGTGTGTGTGTGTGTGCGTGTGTGTGTGTGTGTGTGTGTGTGTGTGTGCGTGAAAAAAAACCCTCATATAAGTGTGAAACATATAAACTGACCTGAAATAATGTACATGAAACATGCGAACATGAGAAAAGAAATTGGAGTGTAAACATTCGGAATAATGCATTTGGGGGGAGGGGTGGGGAGGGGACTCTATAGGCCAACTTAAAGAAACCCATAACTTATATATTGTGAAATATATTAACTAACCTAAAATAATGTACATGAAACATTCGAAAATGAGCAAAGAAATTGGAATATAAACATTCGGAATAATGCATGTTGCGGAATCACGAACCTTCAGATTGATGAATCTTAAGAATAATGAGCCTTCGGGGTAACGAACCTTCGAAATAGCGATTTTTCGGAATGGAATGAAGAACAATCGTATTAATCATCTTTCGGAATCACGAATAGCAAATCTTACGAATGTTCGGATAAAAGAACGGATAAAAGAACATTCCGCATAATAAACCTAATCGGATTAACGAACCGTCGGAATAATAATGCTTTTGAATAACGATTGATTCGGAATAACCAACATTCCGAATAACGAAACTTCGGAATAACGAACCTTCGAAATAACGAACCTACATAATAACGAACCTTAAGAAAAACGAACGTTCAGAATAACGACCCTTCGGAACAACGAAACTTCGGAATACCAAACCTTCTGAACAACGAACTTTCGGAACAGCGAACCTTCGGAACAACCAACCTTCGGAACAACGAACGTTCGGAATAACCAATCTTCCGGAATAATGAACTTTCGGAATATGGAAGCTTCGGAAAATGTATAACCTTTTAAATCACGATATTCGGATATTGAACCTTCGGAATATGATAATGCAACTTCGGAATCACAGACCTTCGGAATAATGAACCTTCGAAATAGCGAAACTTCGGAATCACAAACCTTCTAAGTTGAATCTGTCGGAATACTGCGAAGAATTCCCTTATGCAGTACCTCTTCAAATTGAAAATAGTTTGTTTACCACACATACGGAAACGACAAACCATTTTCAGTACCGGTAACCTTGTGTGTATGTGTGTGTGTCGCTGGTTACTGGGGATGATACATCGTGACTCAACGTGGGTGGGGATTTATTATTATGCGAGATTAATTCACGGATAAGACAGGTAAATTGTGAAGCAATATGTCAACTGTCAATCATAGCCTTGGATCACGCCTTGATCAACTCGACAATTCCGGTGTATGAAGATTTTTTTTTATGAACTGTAATTATTATTTGTTAATAGAAACTATGTAGGTGTTAAATTTAGAACATGATATCATTGTAAAATATTTTAAATTGATTATTATGAGAGATTTATATATTGGGCATTCTAGGAATGAATGCAATTAATATGTCGTATGTATGTCTATTAACCTTGGACCACACCTTCAACTCACACGCTTTAAATAGTATTCCTACCTAGTAATAATACTAATACGGAATTACGTAGAGTTTTAATTTAGAATATGATATTATTGTATATTATTAGTAGTATTACTGTATTTTGATTTGATTATTATGCGATATTAAAGGTACACTTGAGTATTGGTACTTCCCGGACATTTTTTTTGGTTAGGGTTTTGGTTGTTTTTAATTCCATTTGAAAGTTCATTGAACAAAACATGTGAAATGAGAATCATTCCCTTTCGAATGCTCTCATAGTTGTAAAATTTGATTTAAAAATATTGTATTTATATATCGTTTAGCCAGGCGATATCTGGACTCTTTAGAAAATACATAAAATGCTTATACACTTCTTTCAAAACATTTCAAAAGAGGTTTTTAAATAGTTATTGATGATATCTCTATTTAATCATTATTTCAACAAAACATCACATGCACAATTTTGTATGAAAAATGGTTGAAACCAATGAGTCTTAGAGAGCGCCCTCTTGGGTTTTAACGGCTCTTTGTGAATGATAACAGGTTATACTTAGTCGTTTGTAATTGTGTATACCTTTCGAACATGGTGGAGTTAGAACTATTAGTTTGTAACATAATGGTGCAGGTTTTGGTTACTAAAATTCAGTTTGACAAAAACTCAACTATCTCTTTATTTAAGGGATCTAGTAACTTTGTTGACATGTGCAAAAAGTGATGAGCGATTGATACAATGTATAATTGTTGTTATCCGATATGTCCACTGGGTGTTGTGTGAAAATTTCAAGTTAAATGGATGTCATATGGCCGACTAATGAGCAAAAATGCAAAGTGGTATTCACTAACTCATTGCACTCACTTTGTACACGGTTCTGACGATCCAGTGGATAATTTGACATCTGAATACGTCAATCGTAAATATCTTTTTAACGAAAGGGAAATTTTAAAAACTGAAACCTGACCCATGCTTTTATTACATCGAGGTATGAGGGAACCGCTAGAATTCCAATTGGATTTTTAGGATTTAATATAGTCGGTGTACTAAGACTAGTAGATTGCAATTACTAATTATGTAATCTGTATATCATGTAACCTTTAACTCACAAACGTTGAAGATAATTTGAAAACATATACAATTAATAAGGAATTTTGTAGAGTTTTAATTTAGAACATGATTATCTTATTTTTTTTTTTTATTGGCAATAACGTAAGCTCCATACTAGGGATTATACTATAAAGACGCTGGCAGATAAAAAAAATAATGCAACCTGTCCATCATAAATAACTTTTGTTCCCTCTTCCAACCTAGAAAACAATCATACATATCATATGCATCATTATTTTCCTTTCAATGGATTCCGTAAAGCCCTAATTTAAAAACATGATGTCTTTCTATTTTAATTGATTACTTATGCGAGAGCAAAACTGGGGATCATTCTGTAAGACAAGAAAATTGCAATAATATAATGATAATAAAAGTGAATCTGTCAATCATAGAACTTTTGTTTCTCCCACACAACCGATATAAGATTATAGTAAATTCCGTATATACGTCAATTTTTTTCTATGGATTACGTTATGTCCTTATTTAAAGGGGTAGTTCAGTTTTGGTATAGAGGGCGCTGCACAAAATAATTTTGTTGTGAGATAACGAAAAACTGAGTGTAAAATTTGAAAGAGAATACAATTATAATGGCAGAATAAACTTTATTTGATCAAAATCGGTTCAGAAATGGCTGAAATATCAATAAATATATCCGATCGGAATAAATCTGGGGCCCAGATTTATTCGATGATTTTTAACAAAAAATTAACAAATGCTTACACTTTTTCAAACATTTTCAAAAGAGGTTTTTAAATAGTTGTGGATGATCTCTCTATTTAATCATTATTTCAACAAAACATCACATGCATAATTGATTGAAACCAATGCTTTTTTAGAGATTGCCCTCTCGTGTTTGAATGGCTCATTTTTAATGATAACAGGCTTTTTACATAGTCGTTTGTAATTTTCTATACCTTTCGAGCATGGTGGAGTTATAACTATTAGTTTGTAATGTTATTGTGCAGGTTTTGGTTACTAAAGCTCAGCCTTACCAAAACTGTACTACCCCTTTAAAACATGATATTTTTTTTTTTGTAATTTGTAATTGATTATTCATCATGGTACACGGAGTGTACTTTAAATACAGATATTTGCAGCAACTATGTCATTATGGTTATGATTATTACTTTACATCACTTCTGTAGCTATCCGAGCATGGTGGCTTAGCGGTTAGAGTGTCCGCCTCATGCACGGGAGGTCCCGGGTTCGAACCCAGACCGGGTCATACCAAAGACTTTAAAAATGGTACCCTCTGCCAGCCAGGCACTCGGCATTTATAGAATGGAGAAGGGAAAGTTGATCACACGAGTTACCAGAGAACTGGCCCCCTTCTGTAGCTTTCGCTACATTTAGTAGACGTGTGGCCTAGGGCTAATGAATCGGAGATAGGCGCCGCCGTATGTGCCAACATTGGCACGGGAAGGTCTTTAACTTTAACTTAACACTTCTGTAGCTAGACAAAATGAGAACTATTTGAGAAGCATTTTTTAAAGGAATTGCATAGACTTTTAATTTTAAACATTGTACTATATTGTATTCCAAATATAATACTTTCGAGATTACTACAAAATGAAGATAAAAGCAGGTTTATTTGTCCAACTTTGTACACATTCCTATGGGAATATGAACATTTATCGTTACATATTTTCATTTTGATTGTGCAATTTGTTTCTCTAAAATATGGATATCTAGATTTCAGTATGAACAAAATGGATTTACCGCCTTTTAGAACTAAGCTCTTCATATAATAAACTGTAAAAACATGTTGACCACAATATCATAAACTTGGGATCACCCTTAAGCCCGGCGCAGACATAGCCGACTCGACCCGATCCGACTGGTTTTCAGCCTGATTAACTCCGTCTACGTTGCTTCAGGACTTCGGTTTTGCCAATCAAGTGCCAGTCAGAGGTCATTCGAAGCCGATTCAACATGTTGACTCGGCTCCGACTGAGCAAAACTGACTTTAGCCTGACTGAAAACAGTCGGATCGGGTCGAGTCGGCTCTGTCTGCGCCGGGCCTTACACCGAGAATATACAAATCACAATGCCAACAGCCTCGCCAATGGCGCCACGATCGGTGGCAATTACCTCATGTAGTACATGATTACAAAGCTTTGAATCATTAGCTTTATATAAATGTCATCTAAATATTATACAATCATTCTCAACAAAAAGTTCAAATTGTCATACTGTTTTTGTTGCTCTACCATGTCTACCGTTTTGCTTAGATTTTCGCCAGCAATAATTCCTCTAATTCACATTCTTTCATAGAAAGCAACACATTCCTAGATGGACCTCTATTCAACTTTATTGGAATAAACCGCCACGGAGATATAAACCAGAAATTAAAACAAAGATATTTTAAAAGATATTTTACAACAATTCTTTTTCGGGGAAATTAGCGTCCTTTGTCTCTATACATGTATATACACCGTGTCCCAGAAAAAACGAAACCGGGTTTCATGGCAGAAATTTTCTGTCATAATGAATAATTTAATTGATGATATATATATGCCTGGAGAGCTCTGTGTCTCTTCTTTCATTTGATGTGCAACTTATGGCACATACTTCAAGCATGACTGAATTAGAACAATGGAAAGTGGTGTTACCAATATTCAATTTGCACGCATAAATTTGAAGTTTGGGTGAGTTTTAAGAGTTGTAAACGTACTTATTTTTAAAAAGGACAAACACCACATAAAAGTTCATATTTTTATCTTTTACATGACACCTCATGCTAAAAAAATAAATGATTTATGCCAGAGAACGAGTACAATGAAAACATGCCTGATTTCTGCCCGAATGAGTGAAAGTTGAGTAAGAAGTCGCTCAGCTTTCCTGACTAGCAGCTGACAATGGACTTTGATGCATGAGTGAATTTACACAAACATGGGGATCAGGAAACAGGCTAGATCAGGAAAGTTACTCATTTGGGCTGGAATGAAGCATGTTTTCATTGTATTCGTTCTCTGGCATATATAATTGATTTTTTAATCATGAGGTGTCATATAAAAGATAAAATTATGAATTTTCATGCGGTGTCTGTCCTTTTTCAAAATAAGTACGTTTACTACTCTTAAAACTCTCCCCAAAACCTCACCCAAACTTGCAATTTCTGCGCGCAAATTGAATTTTTGTAACACCACTTTCTATCGTTCTAATTCAGTCATGCGTGAATTATGTGCCATAAGTTGTATATCAAAAAAAGAAGAGACACATAGCTTTTCAGACATATATATATCATCAAGGAAATTATTCATTATAACATAAAATTTCTGCCATGAAACCCGGTTTCGTTTTTTTCTGGGACACGGTGTATAGGTTCAACAGGAGGACGTGGAGGATACATCAGTGCTATCATAATCAGACCACTGTGGATGACATCGAGTTATATTGATATAAGAGTTAAAGGTAGTTCGGATTCGCGAATCAGACGCGCGGTGCCATCTTGCGGACGCATTGCGCACGGTGCGGAATGCACACTGGCTCAGTGTATAATATGCAGTGCGCGCAAACTAGCCTAGTTCAAAATGGCGACCCGCGGTGTAGCATCCCCATGCCCGACAACCTTTAATTAACACCAACGCGACGTCTGGGTGTTTTCTAAGTATTAACACTGTCCTGGAGCCTTTTTTGCGAATCTAGTCAGATGATACCGCAATGAAGATAAGCATTTTACCCTTTAAAATATAATATTATCTCTCAATGTTCGTTATATTCAGAAGTAAAAAAAGCAAAATGTCCAACGCTTTTATGAAAATATTGCTATTTAAACCTGCTTGATGTGATCCTTTTTGTGATTTATTTGTTATCAAAACCGGCAAGCCATTTCGGGGAATTCACTAAGCATTAAGATAATAAAAAACAATAGAAAGATAAATTATTTGACCGTGCATCCTTGTATTAACTTAACAAGAAAATAATGGTCTTTACATTCGATTGTTATGATGGTAGATTACACTTTAAAGTGATTTATTAACTTTAACAAATTAAAAATTACCTGGAGCTTTCACACTTCTCTTGTACCTTGTTGTTTGGCTTATGATAACATAATAATTAAATGGGTTCTAATTTTTCAAATGTCTCCCTAAGTATGGAGGTATTTAAAATTTAATTTGAAAGCGTCTATATAGACGCGATCGGCCTTGGTCAAAGGTGCACTCGAATTATCGGGATAAAATTAGACATTGATTTCTTCTGTTTTTACTATATAGGTAATCATTAGTCTATTTCTATCAATTTGTATTATCTACGAAATTGGTATATGAAATTGGTACAATGAAATTGGTATATGATTGAAGTCTCAAATATTACTTTTGGGGAAAAAAATCACTTTAATTAATAATGTCACAGAGTGAACGCTGCAACGTCTTCTTGTTTTGCCCGGAAGCCCTTTCTAAGAATTTAGTCAGGTGATAAAACAATGAAAAGATTCATTTCACCCTCTAGACACAAAGCATTTAAAGATGATTTGTAATGCATGTCCATCTCATTCTGTTGTATACAGCAGTATACACGATACACATGATTAAAGGGACTTAATAACATTGTCCAAATCCTCAAAATCCAATGGGAAATCTAGCGGTTCCCTCATACCGTGTTGTATTCGTATTAAAAATAAAAGCGTGGGACAGGTTTTGGTTTTTCAAATTTCCCTTTCGTTAAAAAGATATTTACGATTGAAGTTTTCAGATGTTAAATTATCCACTGGACCGCGACAACCGTGTACAAGGTGAGTGCAATGAGTTAGTGAATATCACTTTGCATTTTTGCTCATTACTCGGCCAAATAAAATCCAATTAACTTGGAATTTTCACACATTACTTTCTGGACATATAAGATCACACCAATACACATTTTATTAACCACGCATCACTTTTTGCACTTGTCAACAAAGTTACTACATGTAGATCCCTTTAAAGTAGACGACACGATGCGATCTTTTCGTGTTTTGTGTCGTATCGAAAATGTCCGGCAGCCTTTTCAGGGAATCTAACCACTGCAGACGATTAAAACAATAGAAATATGAAATGTCACAAACCTAGCTTCCACAAAATAATTATAATGTCATGCTTATTATCTCAAATATGTTCAGAACATTCATGATCATAAAACGTATGAAAGATGTTATCAGATGTGTCAATGAAGAAGACGGCTGTACTAGGAATTGCTTAATGTGATCTGTTGGTGTTTTTTCGCGATTTCAAAACTGTGCGACAGCTTTTATGCAATGTTGGTGTTTCCCAAGATATCAAAACTACCCGGAAGCCTTTTCGGCGAATCCAATACTATAGTAGGAAGAAAGACAATAAAGGCAATACAAGTATGCATTTTATTATTATTTCATAATATCTGCGACCGACCTAGTCGAGAGGGTGATTTGATCTGTGACCCAATATCACAACAAAGCATTTGATTCGTGCCAAGTCCTGTTCAGTCTCTGTCTCAATATTTGCTTTTGTTTTCAAAACTTTTGTTTGACCTTGCGCGTGCCTGTGTGTATGTGTGTGTGTGTGTGTGTGTGTGTGTGTGTGTGTGTGTGTGTGTGCGTGTGTGTGTGTGTGTGTGTGTGTGTGTGTGTGTGTGTGTGTGTGTGTGTGTGTGTGTGCGTGCGTGCGTGTGTGTGTGTGTGTGTGTGTGTGTGTGTGTGTGTGTGTGTGTGTGTGTGTGTGTGTGAGTGTTTGTGTGTGTTTGTGTGTGTGTGCGTGTGTGTATGTGTGTGCGTTCGAGCGTGTTGGCGCATGTGTATGCACGTGCATGTGCGTACGTTTGACTTTGAGCGTGAGCCTGTGTTCTTGTTTATATTATGTGATGCTTGTGTCCCTGATTAATATTACCAGCTTAATTCAAACGGAACCATGAACATAAATATATAATTATAACTCATATCAATTCTCTTGAATTGTTCTCTATTCCCAGTGCAATACCTCAGTCACACCGCCAAACCGACAGACACATTTTAACAAACAGATTTGTCACAACGTTGACGTAGAAAGTTTTCGTGTATTCTGCCTCTGGGCCTACTATATTTGTGGTGTACGGGCCCTACGCAACCGTTATGAAACTTTGTGGTTTATCTATTTTTAGTACATCGTATCGTACATTTAATAAAAAAAAAACCAACAGGTTTGTTGTGTTCCGTGAAAAAAAAACCACGAAGACAAAAAGAAAAGAGACACTAAAGACGTCGCTAAATCACCACTTACGAAAGTCAAGGTCAACATTTGTATGAAGCAATCACTTGGTTAAAGGGAGAAGGTAGGGGAAAAGGGGCGAGGTGTCGCTTTCTGCCCCTCTTTATTTGCCCGCTTGTAATGTAAAGGGTATGCGCTCATGAATAAACAATTTTGGGGCGCAGTTGTTGTTGCTGTGTTTTTATTTATTGAACATATCATTCAAATGTTAACATGTTATATGCGTATTTTAAAAATCTTTCTCAATCAAACTTTTCAACTCAAAATCATCAAGTACACAAATTAAAATTATGAAAATTTGGGGCACAGGTTTCCCCCTCATGGATATTACAACTCCTCTCTTTGTCCCCCCTTCCCCCCGCTCCCTCCCCCCCCCCCCATTTGGGTTAACCACCGCAACGCCCTTTTTAGCATAGGAAGTAATCTGACGACTTCAATCCCGCTTATTGAGCCGTGGAGCCTTGTTTACAAGATTATGGCTCGATTGGCAAAATTGATAATGACTGGTATCGACCAAAAACAAGGTGAGTCAAAGATGGCCGCGGGTTAAATGACGACTTTGATGTCTAATTATGGTAACACCCTAATTTAAAGGCATCTAGTAACTTTATTGATATGCGCAACAACTGACGATAGGTTGATACAATGTGTATTCTATGATCTGATATATGCCACTGAGTGATGTGTGAAAATTTAATCAATCAATCGATCGATCGATCAATCAATCAATCAATCAATCAATCAATCAATCAATCAATCAATCAATCAATCAATCAATCAATCAATCAATCAATCAATCAATCAATCAATCAAGTAATCAATCAATCAATCAATCAATCAATCAATCAATCAATCAATCAATCAATCAATCAATCAATCAATTAATCAATCAATCAATCAATCAGTCAGTCAGTCAGTCAGCGGAAAGCTCATAGTACGTTTCTTTTTTTTTTATTGAAAAGGAGGAGACAGGGGGTTAATAATTATACAAACAAGCTTTATAAGCGAATTGTTTAGACGTTCGAATAATTATATGCTTCTTCTAAAATGACTAGAAAATCGCCTTCCCCCAAAATGTGTGGTTAAAAATGATATTATCGGACCTAATTTTGCTATTAAGGAAGCGCAGTTGTAACAAATGTAAGTAATGGTTATCGAAGTGATCTCTTTTATTCGGATTGTCACTCACTCGTCTTTGACTTTTTTAAAAAAAGATACAATTTATATAACCGCAAGCACGTACAGGTCAATTTATATTGATATCTGTTTAAATATCTTCGGATAAAAGACCTAGACACGGTATCGAAAATTAATGATTAAAATCAGTTATTTCATATTATTTTGTTAAAAACAAAACTATATATAGATTATTGTGTGTAAGCCCACGAAATAAAGCGTAGCTTACACCAAAAAAAAACACGGAAGATACGTGCGGGGTAGCACATAGCGCTTAACGATGGGATGTAACGTCTAGTATTTAAAGGGATCTACTAACTTTATTGACATGTGATTATTGATTATTTCAGACTTCAGGGACAAGGCAGCTGTTATAAGTTAATAGATCATGATTTCAACCTCTCTCATCCACCCTTGGTTTCAATACTAAGTAAGATATTTAGCTTTATTAATAACCTATTATGCATTTCTAGGTGAATAAAACACGAGTTCTACAGTCATGTTTTTATAATGACCTAGTCCCACTGCGCCATTTCCCCATCCAATTTCTACCCGGAAAGTACTAGCAGGAAACGAAATGATGCGGACCAAGTACGGAACGGCCGACTATACAGTTACTTGTAGGATACTTTTAATTCAGTTCCGTTTCGCGTGAAACGAAACGTCATCGAACTTCACAATTTGCTATATCTATTACTGACCGTTTCGCCACAATTTGGTTAGCCCATCCGATAGGCGTCGGGCTTTTTGGCAAGTACTAATCGCTAATATGGAGACGGACAACTGGCGAGCCCGAACCCGAGCGCGAAGCGCGAGCGCCTATCATCAGTCGTGAACTCATCATTATTCATATATGTTTATTGTATGTGTGACGAGTGTATTTTCATGCATGATTCATAAGCCTTGCATGTGAACTCGACCACAGCGCACAGCGCGTTAGTCTAGTTCTAGACCCTCGGAAATTGATCTCCGCCACCCCGAAAAGCGCTGCTAAAAACGAGAGTCCTGTCACGCGATTAATGATGAATACAGATCTCTCGTTTTTAGCAGCGCTTTTCTGGGTGGCGGAGATCAATTTCCGAGGGTCTAGAATTAGACTAACAGCGCGTGTACAAAGTAAATGGCGCACTGTGCTGTGTGTGACCATGGATAGTACTATGGTGTGACTGTGTGTGACTTGCCGAGTTCTACACTGCATGCACTACGCTAGGTACACGGAGTTCATATGATGTTCACGGCCTCATCGCTCATTGGCTTATTTTGGTCCATGTCACATAAATATTCATGAAAGAGCTTTGCAGGGGGTTCGTAGATTTTCTACGAACGAAGTACTAAGAACAAAGTAAATAAAAGAAAGTTAACTGTTCGCATTCACGAGTGACGATAGGCGTTGGAATGGGGTTGGGGATCGCTAGTTGTTTCGTCCCCATAACGCGATTAGTATACAAATGATGCGCAGGTATGAGTGGGTCGGTAGGAATTGTTTGCACAAGGTAACTATGGAACTGTTAAACCCACGAGGCGAAGCCGAGTGGGTTTAGACTAGTTTCCATAGTTACCGTGTGCAAACAATTCCACCGACCCACGAAATAAACTTGCGCATCATCTGTTTTATAGAATGGGCATTTAATGTTACGCCCCCAAAAAAGTCAAAAAATAAAAAATTTGAAAAATTACCGGATGCATGAAATAATTTTACCGGACGCATGAAATTTTTTACCGGACGCATGAAATTTTTTACCGGACGCATGATTTTTTTACCGGACGCATGAATTTTTTTACCGGACGCATGAAATTTTTACCGGACGCATGAAATTTCATGCATCCAGTACAATTAATTGTCTGCACAAATTTTGCTCTCAACCAATCAGATTGCAGGGATTTATCAACCCATTCTATAATACTTGCTAGACAGCCCGACGCCTATCGGATAGGCTACAATTTGGTCGGATAGGAAACGGAAGGAGAAACGGTACTGTGGTACTAGGCCATCAATTTCAGACTTCAGACAGGGGCAAGGCTGACAGAGGTTCAAAGATCATCATTCAACCTTTTTCATTTGCCCTTTATTTCAATAAATCTCCTTTTTGATCACGCCGATAATTTTTGTTTGCTGCTGCTGTTTACTGGAGTTTCATTACATTTTAAATATTTTTAATGTACCCTCTGTTTTATTGTTCTCGGATCCAGTCGTTTAGGGGGGTGACAAACCATACGTCAGGTCATGTCATGTCATCATGCGTTATTGCCGATGGAATGAAAATGAACTGAATTATTCACATGATGTCGCGCTTTTTAAAGTAAGGGTGTCGTCCTGTCGGATGATGGCGCTTTTCAAAGGGCTCACACATGTAAACCCATGTTATTTAAAGTGATTTTTTCGTAAAAAAACCCCCCAGGAAATGGTAATGCGCAGGGCTAAGCCGTGTCTCCAGAAGCAGGTGGAATCGTGTGAGCTGAACTGTTTTGAAATCTAGCTACAAAGCGCGCAGTTTGTATAAACACGGTGCCTAAATGCCTACGAGTTCTTTAAAAAACTAGTCACGACAGCGGAGTCTCTATACTTACGCGTGTGCGTATTTGGTTTGTTTATTCATAATTCTATGGTGAGCCCAGCATGCAAAGCGCGGGGTTTGTAAATTAAAATGGCACATTCATGTAAACTCTTTGAAATACGTCCTTTGACACGACGACGCGTTATTACGCAGCTGCGACGCAAGAACGAGAGCGCGTGTGCGTATTAATCGTGCATTTCCGTTTTTACGCGTTTGATCTGCACTCGTAACCTAATTGTTACAAAGCGCGTGTTTTGTTAAATGCGCCTTCTACAGAGTCTATTTTATACGCAAGCCACGCAAAAGATTGCGTGTGCGTATTTGTCGTGCGTAACCGCAACATTCGTATAACTTATTTTTTCTTTTCGCGATTGCATATTAATTTTGTTCGTGTCTGAGCGCAACTCCCTAGCCAAAGAGCATGTCATAAAACGAAACAGTGACCTGACATTCTTCGGTTTATAAAATCTAGGTTCATAAATCTAGTAACATGCGCAAATTACGCAACAAAGTCTATATATAGAAGATGTACATTTTATATTCCGAAGCAGATTGTGACATTAGCGTCTTTTCGCTCTGTGACGCATGTGCGGCGACGGGGGATTTAAATCCGCTGTGACCGTCCCCGTACTCTGGCTACCGTCGCGATCTATTTGCAGTTTCGCAATTCTGAATACGCGGGAGTTTCACTCGTTCCATTTATCATGCATGTTGTACTATAAGCATACGGTATAGGCAGTACAAATCACAACGTACTGTGCATGCAGCGCGTGTGTACGAATCAGTGCATGAAACACGTGAGGCAGCGAGCCTCGCCGTCCAAGCGCTCTGATTGGCTGATCACGTACCCGCGTAGCGGCTCTACGACCGACGTTAATTCGGTCAAATACCGTCCTAGGTTTGGACGCTACGCGGAAATTTTCGCTCTGAGTGCGACCCCCCGCTAAGATTAGCGTTGTAGCCACACTCCCGTCGCAGAGCGAAAATACGCTAATATTGATGTCGTCTTTTGGATTCGGTTCATGTAATCTGTCCTACAAAAAATTCGGATGAAAATCTAGGTCAGACGAGGGCCTTCCCCAGACACAACTGTTCGAATTTTTCATGTAAATTCAACATAAATCGTACATTTTCAAAAAGAGAAAGAAAAAGGTATTGAACTAATACCTCCGTCTGTCTGAATGTTGAAGGACTCCATATTTGGGTAATTCAATAACGGGCCACACAAAAACAACAACAATGTTTCTCCTTCGTCCTACATTCATCCCAGACACGTGCACTGTCATTGACCCACCGTCCCAACCTCACCATGGGTGCGTTTACACACGATTGTCTATCCAACAATCAGCGTTTTAAGGCGCGTTTCAGTCTCATCCCTTTTCAACTGAAAGCAATTAGCATGAAACGCGTTTCTGAACGCGAATTTTATGTGAGACAGGCGTATTTAAACGCACTCGAAGTCAATCCGAAATAAAAGTGCGTATATTGTCCCTTGCGTCTTGTAAGCCGCGTATCGCTTTATCATATTCATAGGTTGCACAATATGTGCCGTTTATTTATTCATTTTGAACAATAATCGAAAATCAGGTCGGACAAAACTTATCCAAGTCTATACAAAACAGGTGCAAATAAGTGTTACCATTTTCATCTTTATTCTCGTATATTATATACATATATTTATTTATATATCTTCCTGTCTAGCGATCTATTTGAAAACGTCGCACTTTTGTGAACTGAATAACTATTACTTTTGGGACGTGAAAAATAAATGAAAAATTTAAAGAAATCTAATCGTAACTATCAACATGATGAATGCTCCAATAATTGACGAAAATGTCCAATTTAATACTCCAAAATGAACTGGTTAATTCTAAAATGTTCCTACTGAGGAACATCCTAATGATAGTAGTCCCTTTATTGTGGCGCCCAGGAAACATGTCATGCACCTTTCGCCATACATTCGTAATTTCTCTAGAAGGTGGTCAGCCAATTCAACCAAAACAAAACAAAACAAAACAAAACTAAACTAAATTAACTAAACTAAACTAAACTAAACTAAACTAAACAAAACTTAACTAAACGAAACTGAACTGAACTGAACTGATCTGAACAAAACTTAACTAAACTAAACTGAACTGAACTGAACTGAGCTGAACTGAGCTGAACTGAGCTAAACTAAACTAAACTAAACTAAACTAAACTAAACTAAACTGAACTGAACTGAGCAGAACAAAACAAAACAAAACAAAACAAAACAAAACTAAACTAAACTAAACTAAACTAAACTAAACTAAACTAAACTGAACTGAACTGAACTGAACTGAACTGAGCTGAACTGAACTGAGCTGAGCTGAACTAAACTAAACTAAACTAAACTAAACTAAACTAAACTAAACTAAACTAAACTGAACTGATCTGAACAAAACAAAACAAAACAAAACAAAACAAAACAAAACTGAACTGAACTGAACTGAACTGAACTGAGCTGAACTGAACTAAACTAAACTAAACTAAACTAAACTAAACTAAACTAAACTAAACTAAATTAAACTAAACTAAACTAAACTGAACTGAACTGATCTGAACTAAACAAAACTAAACTAAACTAAACTAAACTAAACTAAACTGAACTGAACTGAACTGAACGGAACTGAACTAAGCCAAACTGAACTGATCTGAACTAAACAAAACTAAACTAAACTAAATTAAACTAAACTAAACTGAACTGAACTGAACTGATCTGAACTAAACTAAACTAAACTAAACTAAACTAAACTGAACTGAACTGAACTGAACGGAACTGAACTAAGCCGAACTGAACTGATCTGAACTAAACAAAACTAAACTAAACTAAACTAAACTAAACTAAACTAAACTAAACTAAACTAAATTAAACTAAACTAAACTGAACTGAACTGAACTGAACTGAACTGAACTGAACTGAACTGAACTAAACTGAACTAAGCTGAACTGAACTGAGCTGAACTGATCTGAACCTAACTGAATTGAACTAAACTAAACTGAACTAAACCGAACCGAACTAACTACTACATTTATTGATTCCTTGTTTTTCAATGCGCATAATTAGTAAAAAGTAGATCCACGTTGACTTACTTCAGTTAATAATAATATAGTATATGTTCGAATGATTCCCATTTATTTAATTTGTTCAATATCTGAGCCAGGCATGTACATGATAATACTAATAATAATAATAACGTCTTTTTCCCCCCAGGGTAGCCACTTCAGTGACGAACACTGCTCTTCCAGCGGGCCCTGCATAATATAAATGTTATTATATCCTAGATGAATGAAATCCTGTTCAGTGATTGGTCTACATATCATCATGTGACCAAATATAGTAATGGCCATGGAGAAAAATGTGCTATGCGTGACGTCATTCATGGAATAGTAAATGCTATTCCATGAATGACGTCATAGATGCCGGTGATCATATTGAGCCATAGAGATGCGTGTTATAAAACTTCCTGCGAGCAGAGGTCTTGTTTTAGCTTGCGAAAGATGCTCGACGAGATTTCTCAAAGAGTTATTATAAAAGAAATACAGCATATTTCACCCGTGAATGTCAATAAGTTCCAAAGAATATTCTACAGATGCATTTCATGAATAACGTAGCGGTATTCCAATTTAACAATTACGACAATGGTGCATATTGTGCATCGTTGCATCGTTGTGGTCATGACACTAATTCGTCATTTAACAGTCGGCCGCGGTGTGCACTGCACTAGCTGTATGTGTAATGTACGAATTACTTTTTCTCCATACAATTACACGGGTGACAGGAAAAGCACTATGTTCTTCGGGTCTAGCGACCCTCAGAACATAGTGCTTTTCCTGTCCCCTTGGAATCCATAATTTCAACTAGAGGCTCTCAGTGCATGGTATATTTGTTTACTATTACCCTACTCCACTCTATGTATGTCGAGCGTCTGACTAGAAGGCTAGTAGGTCCCAGTTTTATAATGGTCTTTGGTATGACCCGGCCTGGGGTTCGAACCCACGACCTCCCGTGCATGAGACGGACGCTCTATCATTGTGCCACATGACCGTAAGAAAAAATTATGTAAGGAAATATTTCTAGATCACTTGTAGAGTGTGAGGGAATGTTGAGAGTGTCAGATTTGATCTCATCAAGACGCAAAGAACGCAAATATGAATTTACAACGAGTTTACAGCAAGTGAAAAGTTGACCAGCTTTCTTATTACAATGTTGTGAAATTACATAAAATGGAAAATACTTAAAAAAAGAAAGAAAAAAAGACAGGAATGTACTAAGAAATGAGAGGTCTACGTGCATATGTACGGGAAATTATTAAGACGTCAGACTATCCCAGGGGCGGAAACTAAATGTCGAAATATTATTACATGAAAGTGACGATTTATTAAATCTTTTATTGATCGACGTCCGTGGGCTATGAAATATCAACGGTTCAGCATAGACGACATACTTACATGAACTTCATTGATGTATAACCAAAGCCACAAATCAATTGCATTTTACGGCCTTATTTCAACAGAATAATCTTTTAATATAATATACGTGAGGCGATTTGCTGTATAACTAAAAGCTTAATGCTTAATTATTACATCGACCTTTTTGGAGGGGAAATAACCTATTAATTCTAAAAACACAGTCGCGACAATATTTTACAAAAATTATAAGTGAGGCTATTTGTTGTATAACTAAAGCCCTTACACCCACATTTGTGAGGGAAATGTCTTATGTTAACCTTATTTCAAAACAATAATATCGCGAATTTAATTGTATTATATAGATTAGGCATAGGCGATATGTTACATATCTATCCATACAATTCACAGGCCCCTTTCAGTTTATCAGTAGAAAGAGAAAATCAGTGAAGCAAATTGTATTGTAACACACCAGTGGCGTAGCTAATGGGGGTGGGGGGGGGGGGGGGGATGGCGTAACAGTTTGACATAAACTAATAAAAGCATAGGGGGGGGGGCAAATCTGTGAACAAAATAAAGACATAAATAAGATGGGCGTCCCCAATCAGTCCGACCACACAACCGCCGCGAAAGTATATTTAGTGAGTCAAGCCGTTGTTTATCTAACAACACAAATCAAATGTCTCTTTGGTAAAAAGGGTATATAAATTATTCAACCTTTTTTGCTTATCAGCACAACCTTATAATTTATCTAAATGATATTGGACAATATTTATTAAGTGAAATAATTCTCCTGACAATGTCGACGTCATCATCATCATCGGTGGTATTCTGTTTTGCCAAATTTATAGACGACAAGAAGATTAATGTGTCGGGTAAATCAGACGATCGAGACTTGACTGTCGACTTTCCTTGCAAAGTACACATATCAAATTTGATTAAACAATACATATAGTATCGGTTGGTAAATGGTTGTTACGTGTTTCTATGGCTACTAAAACAAATGGGTCTGGGTGTTGGCGTAAGGTTTTACAGAGCAACCGATTGCGCAACATATAGTTCATGTTTCTAAAATAAGGACGGTCACACTCGATGGTACACAAATGCGATTTAGAAATTTGTTTTTTTAAAGTCGCGATGTGATCACTATTTGATGTGATCACGATTTGGAGATAGTATTTGCAATACAATGAATTAAATTTGAACAGATCCTTGGCTAAATTTGCACAAGTCATTTCTATCTAAAAGTATTTATCTCTTCCCCTTTATTTATTAATTTATAAATTGTAGATTTTGTTACTTGAAAATGTACATTTATTCTTATTGTATTGTACTGTTGTTGGCATATTGACAATATTAGTTGAAATTATTATTGTGAATAAAAACAATGACTGAATTAAACTTAACCACAATTCTGTGAGATTTCATTAAAGGGAGGCCTGTAAAGTGTCTAACTCCACGAAAATTACTTGGAGCTTCCTCGTTTCTCTTCTACCGTGTTGTTTAGCTTATGGTAAGAGAAGAATAAAATAGGGTTAGATTTTTTCAAATGCCCCTTTAGTATGACGATATCTATCATTCAGCTCAAAAGCGTTAAAGGCATGCCTGTAAAGTGTCTAACTCCACGAAAAATACTTGGAGCTTCCTCCTTTCTCTTCTGCCGTGTTGTTTAGCTTATGGTAAGAGAAGAATAAAATAGGGTTAGATTTTTTCAAATGTCCCTTTAGTATGAAGATAATTATCATTGAAAATCATTATTTCAAAAGCGTTAGCTAACGCTTTTGATAAAAAGTACAATTGCCGTAGCTGAACACGTTTGAGCCGAGCGCGCGCAAATTCCATGAATTCCGTACCGTCTGTAAACATACACGGGTGCGGATATCGTCAAACGGATGATTATTACTGCGACAAATCTACGGCAAGCCATCAGTATTCGGTGATAAAATATGAACTCAATATTCTTTTTTTTCACTAGGTAAACCGTGTTCGTTTTCTTTCAAACTTTCACAAATCTTTCAATTGTATTTTACAATGATATTGATATAGGATTGAAGTCTCAAATGTCATTTTGTGCAATATCTGACACTTTACAGGTATCCCTTTAAGTAACGGTTATAAACCTCATAAACGTCCGTTGTAAAAGCTGACGCATATTTTCGTTTTTTAACCAGGAAAGCAGTGTTCTTTTTCACTGAAACTTTCACACATCATTCTAACATATCTTACAATGATTTTGGTACAGGATTGAAGTCTCAAATTTTGGGCAATATCTGACACTTTACAGGTGCACCTTTAATCGACCAACTCACTTTTGGACAAACCTGCTTAAGCATTCGATGGAGGAGGAGGAGTAGGAGGAGGAGGAGGAAGAGGAGGAGGAGGAGGAGGAAGACGAGGAAGAGGAAGAGAAGAAGAAGAAGAAGAAGAAGAAGAAGAAGAAGAAGAAGAAGAAGAGAAGAAGAAGAAGAAGAAGAAGAAGAGAAGAAGAAGAAGAAGAAGAAGAAGAAGAAGAAGAAGAAGAAGAAGAAGAAGAGAAGAAGAAGAAGAAGAAGAAGAAGAAGAAGAAGAAGAAGAAGAAGAAGAAGGAGGAGGAGGAGGAGAAGGAGGCTGATGAGGAGGAGGAGGAGGAGGAGGAGGAGGAGGAGGAGGAGGAGGAGGAGGAGGAGGAGGAGGAGGGAAGGAGGATGGGATGAGTAGGAGGAGGATGAGAAGGAGAAGGAAGAGGAATGAATGAGGATGGGGATAAGTAGGAGGAGGAGGAGAAGTAGAAGGAGGGGGGAAAGGAGGAGTAGGGGAGGATGGGGATGAGTAGGAGGAGTAGGAGGAGGGGGAGGAGGGAAGGAGGAGGAGGAGGAGTAGGAGGAGGTGGAGGAGGAGGAGGAGGAGGAGGAAGGAGGGGGAGAGGAGGAGGAGGAGGAGGAGGATGGGGGGGGGGGGAGGAGGAGGAGGTGGTGGTGGAAGTGGTGGTGGAGGAAAAGGGGAAGGATGAAAGCAGAAATGAGAGACTGAAATATAGATTGGTATGTCTGTTATAAAATATGGGTCGGAGTTGGTCCTTGAACTTCAATTATTCTTGACGTGTTTAACCGCTCAGACATAGCCATCGGGAGTCAAGGTTCTGGGTCAAAGGTCACCAGCCCTACATCACAGTGTCAAGTGTGAAACGTCTGGTACGACAGTCTAGGTTTTCAGACCCTACATAAGAATGTAAATGGGTTTTTGACGTGACAAGTATCATATTTAAAACGTCAACCAATTTAATTATCATGTGAATCGTAGTCTAAACTGTTTGATTCTCATTTGTCACACACGCAGTAGGTCAGTCGGCTTTCCGTAGTGATTAGCAGTATTTGTAGCCTCTATAGAGAGTAGTCAGGACGGAATGCGTAGAGGGAGTTGTAAATTAACACTTTAGTATATATTTTTTATCCGTGGAAATTACTTTAATTAAACCAACTTCAAATGTACCTACCACTACCAGCTAACATGGCTAAGGGGAAAAAAGCGGCCACTGTAGACAGGCCACTCCTATAGAGATTCTGTAGCGTTGATTATCTCTGCAGGGTATCACGATTGGTGGCTACCATTGACAGGTTGGCTGCTATAGACAGGTGGCCGATCAGACAGGTTTGACTGCACCTCAAGACATTTCTTGCAGTATCAGTGTGTACTTTTACTTACCTACACTACCTGTAAGAGGGAACCACCCTACCGGAAAGAACACATTGTGCTACAGTGTGAACACACTGTGTGCCACAGTGTGAACACACCGTTTTGACTAAGTACAAATGTAGCGTGTTCACAGTGTTCACAGTGTGTTTAGTTAAAACACTCCGATGTAACACTGTTATCCACACTATGAAACACAGTGTGTTCACAATGTGTGTTCACACTGTATGTTTACACTGTGTTCACACTGTGTGTTTACACTGTGTTCACAATGTGTTCACACTGTGTGTTCACACTGTGTTCATACTGTGTGTTTACACTGTGTTCACACTGTGTGTTCACACTGTGTTCACACTGTGTGTTCACACTGTGTTCACACTGTGTTCACACTGTGGCACACTGTTTTCTTTCCGGTAGGGCAGTCATGAATGGAGCGGGTGATATGGGATCGAGTGGTCGAAAAGATGTGATGCCACTCCCCAAAATCATTAAACCTAAGCATCGTTAAAGGTAAAGGCCAGTTTTGGAAACGCCCCCCTCTCAAAAAAATGAAATGGAAGCTCTTATTACCAATAATGTGAAAGAATATAATTGTACTAATATAGGATTATCCAAATTTGGCCAAGAAACCGCCTACTAATTGATATATTTGCAAAATTATAACTTTATCGTCTGCAGATAGAGATCGCCAACTCGGAATCGCCCATACGCTACGTACAATGACCACGTGCGAGTACACGAGGTGTTCGCTATATACGGGCTTGTCCCCAGCTTGTCGATATCTCCCCCAGCGCTAGCGGCGTGGACAGGTCCGAACTGGCGGTGGATTTATAAATTTCACAGGAGGTTATTGGATTTCTTCCGATATTTCTGCTTAGGTTCCGATTTTACCACACAAGCCCTATTTCAATACTTATTCAACAATAATGATCAATATAGATGAATTCGGCTTCTTTCCCAAAACTGGAATTCATCTTTAAATACAGAAATATCGGAAGAAATCCAATACCCGCCCGTGAAATGTATAAATCCACCGCCCGTTCGCACCTGTCCGCGCCGCTAGCGCTGGAGATATCGACAAGCTGGGGACAAGCCCATAAAGCGAAGCCTCGTGTTACGCAGCGCGGTCATTTGCACGTAGCGTATGCGCGATTCCGCGTTGGCGATATCAATGGTGCAGCGGATCAATTTATAATTTTGCAAATATATAAATTAGTAGGTGGTTACTTGGCCAAAGTTGTATAATCCCATATTAGTAAAATTATATTCTTTCACATGGTTGGTAATAAGAGTGTACATTTCATTTTTAGGGGGTGGGGCGTTTCCCACTACTGGCATTCACCTTTAATAGATAAGAGGTATGTGACCCTGCAACACCTTTCAAACAATTCTACAATTACGAATGTGTACTGGGAATGCGCAGAATGAGGTAGAATGTCAAACTAAGAATAGTCTTTTGACAAGCCTGTCTCGTCTGAACTGAGTTGAATGCAAGGAACGACTGGACAGCGCGACTACAATGCACACTCTCTTGGCGAGACATCGCACGTGAATTCATCATTTTGCCAGATAGCCTCCATCAGGCGTTCAGTCGTTCCTGGTCCTGATCTTGCATGCAGCGCAGCCATTGCTTGCTTGAGACACGAAGCCTTGTTAAAGGCTAAACTAAGAATGGAAGACGGTTATCACTGGTTGACGCTAAAATGAAATACAAATAAAAAGAGAAAATGCCCGAACTATTGCAATCGCCGAATGTAAATTGGCGATCGTATTTCAGTAATGGAGCTTATAAGCTGCCAGCAAGTTTGACAAAAAACAAAAACAAACATGGCCATGGCCCATGGCGCGAAAACGTACAGTATGTGCACGTGGAAAGAAGGTCACCTACATAGGAAATTATCATAAACGTTTCAATTAGGGAAATTCCCCCCAGTAATTAAAACCAGTAGAACAGTACAAAAATAGAACATTTATTTTAAACAAAAATAGTAAACTGCGACATGCTGCCGCATAATGGATGAATTACAAGTGAATCGACCGCCTGTTGAGATGGGGGCCGGGTCACAGAATGTCTGGTTCTACGTGGTGATGGAAAATAACAATGTATTAAAACAAAAGGGAATTGGTCCAAGTCGAACGTAGACATACTAAAATAATAAGAAGGTATGTGGAGTAAGAAATCCATTCATCTTTATTTTCTCGTATATTTCGCCCCGAGGCTAGCGTCACTTTCGATCAAAGTTCCCGCGGAGTTTGGGATATCTCTATGGGCTTGCCTCCGCCACACCCCTTCATACCGCCACAGCGGTTCTGGCCCGGATTCACAAAGCAGGTTTGTAGGAGGTTTGTACAAACCATGGTTTATCTATGGTCTACATCTATGGAGTGCTCCTCGTATACAAGTAAAACAATTTAATAATTTCTAATGATATGACTGGTAGTGCTTGCTAACCAGCAAATTTCACCATGTGAGAAGACAAACATTTATTTGGTGCATTTTATAAATGTGTACCATCAACATTGTTAACAAGTAAGGACTAAGGAGTTTACATTCTTTCTCCATCAGTTTACAACTGGCACTCCATAGATGTAGACCATGGATAAACCATGGTTTGTACAAACCTGCTTTGTGAATCCGGGCCTCTATGTTCGCTTGGTCTGTACACATTTGGTCTACTACATAATAAAGTCCAACCTGCTCTAGCGACCACCTACATATTATGAAGAGCTCAGTTCCAAAAAGGCGCTAAATCCACTATCCATAAAAATTGAGTTAACGATATAAAAATTATCTACATTTATAAGCTACGTATCTATTTAGGAATCCACATTTTACGTCAAATTATTCACTCAAAATCAAAATATAGAAAGTTCAATTTTCATATTCCCATAGGCACGTGTACAAAGTTGGGCAAAGCAACCTGTTTTCCTCGAAAGTTGAAAAAGTGGATATAGCGCCTTTTGGAAGAAAGCTCTTCATATTATAAATACCACGTGGCTATAGAAACCACTAATCCTTACTCCCTTGAATTCAGTTTGCACGTAAAAATAACCTGTCTATAGAGACCACCTGCTATTAAACAAAGACCATCATTTCTGTCTCCCTGAAACTTCAACTTCCCCGACTCCAAATTTGACCCCTAACCCTAAACATGACCCTAACCGAAGTCCCAATCTCTAACCCAGTCCTAATCCCTAATCCTAATCCTTAGTCTCTTAATTCTGACGTTGCTGGTTGATGAAACGGGGGTAGACCAAATGGGTGTAGTCCCAGTTTCTGTCGGCATGACGTCACTAGAGGGACTTGAAACCACAAAAACACAAAAAAAGTCCTGTAGATGTTTCTAGGACCCCGTTGCAGAAAGAGATACAATCGATTGTAAGTTACGATTGATTGTAAGTCAGCAAATTTACGCGTTTCAACCAATCAGATATGCGCATCTAGAACACGTGATCTGACTTACGATTAATTGCAACTTACAATCGATTGTATCTCTTTCTGCAACGGGGCCCTGGACATGTTAATAAGTCCAGTGTTTTGGGGGGTTATTCAGGTTCTAAATGGTTTCTATATAGAAAATTCAGCGAGGTTGCCACCTTGGCATCGTTGGGCAAGTTTGTGTGTAAGCATTATAAAGATAATTAGCTAATTTGCATATTTCTGATATAAGGTCAAAGGTCAGTTTCTATCTACGAAGAGTACAAAAGTAATACAAACAATTCTTCTAGGGTATTTTGGGGCAAGGAATCCATTTCCGGTGCTCGTTTGCATGTGCCACAAGAGCAACACCCTGAAATCCAGGTTAGCTGCCCCTAATTTGCATATTTATGAATATTATTGATTTTCAGTGGCTACAGCCTCTAATGAGCAATAATTACATGTTATTTGTTTTCAATCATGTTCTAATTATGTATTAAAGATATTTCAGCTTGGTTGCCACCTTGGCAACCTCTGGCAATGCATATAATCAGCATATATAATTATATTATTTACCTAATTTGAATATCTATGGACGCTTACGACCGTAGTTAAGAGTATCCGAATTCAGATACTCAATCGTCCATAGTATCCGAATTCGGATACTTCACGCAAACGATCGGGATACAATCAGACATTGATTTTCTCTATTTTATACACTAGGTAAACATTATTCCTTTTCTATTAAAATCTCACATATCATACACAAGAATCTTACAATGAAGACTCAAATATTACTTTTGGGACAAAATAGATTACAAATATATTATAATTGTATTGACCAGTAGTTTTGTTTAATTCAAAGTCGGTCTCAGAGGTGGTTAAATTAGTCTTTCAGCCGCAGACCCTTCACTGTACTTCATGTTTGTGATTAGTGAGTAGAGGTTGTGATAAGAGTTTAGTAGGGTTTGGGGGTCAATATTTGAGTAATGGTACTAAATGGAAGGTTTGTGACGTCATGATATAGGCCCAATGAGGCGTAGACTATAACAAATCTCATATACATGTCATATAGGAGTCCCTGCCCCTACGTACGGAAGGGTTTACGGTGCATGTTCGCTTCGATCCATTCGGTCGACCTCTCATTTGGTCTACTGTTACATGATACATACACTTTTCATTTTACCTACTCCAAAAAATTACCACCAACCCAAATCATAACCATAACCATAATCACAACCCCTAACCCTTATCATAACCAACACCTTTAAATTCGGATTTCGCTAGAAGACGGAATGGGAATAGGCTGAAATAGGTGTAGCCCAAGCGGGTGTATATAGACAAACTGGGTGTAGACAAAATGGGAATAGACCAAATGGAAATGGGTGTAGACAAAATGGGTGTAGACAAAATGGGAGTAGACCAAATGGAAATGGGTGTAGCCCAATCGGCCAGTTACCCTAAAGAAGATCTCAAAAGGTATGCGTGGGTCAAACGGACCTCATAAGACGACTGTACTATGTCGTTGGTTGAGGTTGGTTGGCATTTCACGGGGACCGATCATCAGTCAGACGTGAATGTACGGATAGAGCCAAGTCAAACATTTGACGTCACATTACTGTGTTCATTCATAAAATTGTTCGGCTCCGTTTGAGAAGAGATCATGTTCGACTGCGTGCATGCAGACAATGCTTAAAGGCTGTCTATATAGACATCGTAGCCAGAGTCAAATCCTTTCCGGTCAGTACTAAAGTGTAACGTCACTACTGGTCATTGATATGGGTATCCGGTTGTGAACACTACCAGGCAAGCCGAATATTGTGGTCCAGCGGTTGCTAAGAGGGAAATCCTCCACCGTCAACCGACTAGCAATAGCTCAAACCAAAGAAAATATGTTCTGGTCTAGAGGTCAGTGCTTCCCCCTTCGCACAAATGGACCCGAGTTCGAATCCTATTAGGTTGTGTCGTATTTCGGATGGTGGCGTTAAAGGGCCGTCTCAGACGTTAATAATCATAATTGATTGAACGCGTCTGTAAACAAATCTAAATAACCAACAAACCAACCAACCAAAGAAAGGTTGTTTAGAACCGTTGCTATGTTATAACAAAGGAGTGTGATTGCATCACTTGTCATCACGATATTCCATCATGTTCATACAGACACACACACAAACATGTACCTATCTCTGTTTCTATGGTAACATGGTGCTCTTTCTACACCCCTTAGGTCTACGTGCCTTCAATGTTGTATATAAGATATTATATCCTACATGAATGAAATCCTGTTCAGTGATTGGTCTACATAGCGTCATGTGACCAAACATAGTAATGCCCATGGAGAAAAATGTGCTATGCGTGACGTCATTCATGGAATAGTAAATGCTATTCCATCATTGACGTCATAGATGCCGGGTGATCATATTGAGCCCATAGAGATGCGTGTTATAGAACTTCCCTGCGAGCAGAGGTCTTGTTTGAGCTTGCGAAAGATGCTCGACGAGATTTCTCAAAGAGTTATTTAAAAAGAAATAGAGCATTTTCACCCGTGAATATCAATAAGTTCCAAAGAATATTCTAGAGATGCATTTCATGTATAACGTAGCGGTATTCGAATAAAAAAATTACGACAATGGTGCACATTGTACATCATTGTCCTTTTGGGTCGTGACACTTATTCGTCATTTAACAATCGGCCGCGGTGTGCACTGCACTAGCTGTATGTGTAATGTACGAATAACAATTTTCTCCATACAATTACACGTGTGTAGTATGTAAAGCAGGTTAATTATTCACTTTGATGCGCGCGTTTTGCATTTGGGTGCGCATTAGTTGTTAAGGCGCGTAACCATGAATGGAAAGATAGCGCAATACGCGCTCTGCGCTAGGACTATTGCGCAAAGGGGGTCAGTGTCACAAACAGAACATAGTCAGTCCAGTGATGGTTCCATGATCAATGTTTTGTTTTTCTTTATATTTTTCTTTAATTTAATTGAAATCATTTATTTTTGCGATGATTATGATTATGCGAAGGATATAAAACAAATATATCATGCACTATTTCGAGCCACTAGTGAAATTATGGATTCCTCGGTGACAGAAAAAGCACTATGTTCTTCGGGTCTACGACCCTCAGAACATAGTGCTTTTCCTGTCACCTCGGAATCCATAATTTCAACTAGAGGCTCTCAGTGCATGGTATATTTGTTTAATATTTATAGGTTAGTCGTTATAGGATAAGGATTAGGGATTATGATTATGGTTAGGGGTTTGAATTAGAGTCAGGGTTTCGTTAACTGGTTAAGGGTTGGAGTCAATTTTAGAATTGGCGAAATTGGGAATATTTCGGAAGTTACAGGGGTCACTATTATTTTAAGACCTAGTATGATGACAATCATTATCCATTTCCATGATACTGAGGCGACCCGGCTACTGTAAGAAATGCAGTCTACTTTTAAAAGCTATTCATCCGGTAACTTTTCGCGTGCGTACTGTACTTTGTTTTTTCTTCTCCAACTATTCCCACTCTGTTAATTATGAGAGCCCTTCCAGACGGCAGAATATGGCCTCTGTCTTTGGTATGACCCGGCTGGGAATTGAACCAACAACCTATCGGTCATGAGCTTATACGATATCGACCAACTGTAAGTTAAAGACACTGCCCTCCTTTTGAACGTGGGTGTCATAATATTCATCCCCATCTATCTACTCGAAACTGTTCAGATAATGTGTACATCGCGGATACTCCTTTTAACATGTTTATTTAAGAAGAACACAAAGACAAAGGCAACGTTTGGTCTATTTACACTTGGTGTGACATGTACAACAAAAAAAGGTTGGTATGAATGATTGTATATGCCACAAACCAAAAGTTAATGATCAAACGAGTACATCAATGTCCCCCTAATTATGAAGATAATTATGATTAAACTGAAAAGCGTTCCAGAACGGTTTTCGATTGTAGTAAAACACAAAAACAATGGGCAATAAGGGATACAATCTAACATAGGTAAACAAGTTTTTAAAGTTAACATTTTTCACTTCGTTAAAACGATCACCTATCATTGAGAAGGATCTTGTGAACATATAGGAGTATGATTGACGTCTTAAGTAATATCACTTTCGGACTTTTACAAATAAAGTTAGTGGATTACTTTATTCACCGAAGACAGTGGCGTAATGAGCAAAAACTTTTTTGGGGCTAAACAAAATCCGCATCACCACCGGATATTGCGAGGGAGCGAAGCGACCAAGCCCGAAGGAGCGAAGAGACTGAGCGGGGGGAGGGGGGTGTCCCCCCTCCCACGGTAGGGCGCTTTTGCATTTTTGGACTTGAAACTGTGCAATCTGGTGCATACCTGGAAAGGAAATTCTGACTTGGCGACATGTACTATAATGTGCGTTAGTGCGTCATCATCGTCATGATTCTTAACCAGAAGTGGTTATGATTGATTCATGACGAAAAACAAAAATGCAACCCCAAAATAATATTCGCAAAGTGACATATTCAGTTCAAACAGTGCATCAAAAGCATTATTTTATGACAAAACAACATGAACATTGTATTCCAGACGTATACAAGACCGATTCCCGAGGGAGCGAAACGATAACCGAGAGGGGGAAGGGTGATGGGAGGGTGTGATGGTAGGTGGGTGCACGGTAAAGGTGCTTTTGCAATGTTTTAGTTGAAATTATGCAATCTGGTGCATACTTGGGAAGGAAATTTGACTTGACATGAAGTAAAATCTGAGTTTTCTTGTCTAAATAAATACTCTTTTCTTTCAATCACTGTTATCGAATTAGATCAACGCCATGATTTAAATTTATTTTGTTGGGGGGGGGGGGGGGGGGGGGGCAAGCGCCCCCCAAGCCCCCCACCAGTACGCCAGTGACCGAAGACCTACTTTACACCGGGTATCAAGACAGTGACTGTCAGATGACGGATCGGCCCATATCATGAAACAAATAATCGGCTAATTATAGATGGCTCTCCGTCAATACATCACTGACATCGCCAGTCAGCGGTGACCAGCGACCGAGGCGACCACCGGCAACGGTGATTACCTTTCGATTCGTAGGTCTGTTGACCTATAACAAGAATGGTTGGAAGGTCCCGATGTCTGACTAACACCAGGGGGGTGTATGCAGGGCAAACCCTGGCAGGGAAAGGGGGCGTGACTATTACCAAGGAGGTTAATATATAGAACCTCCTTGGCCCACGGCTCGACAAACTCTGGTAGCTTCCTCATAACTGGACATTTTTATTTGATGAAAAGGGATTTTGGGGCAAATAGTCACAATTGTATGATATCGCCAATAAATACAAATAAAAACAACAACAACAACAGCAACGATAAAAAAAAATAATTCGAGATTCTGAAATCCCCATTGACCTAGTGCATCCACTATCAAGTTCCGTAGGGAAGGGATTTTAAAGGGAGGGGACAATGACTCCCACGAGCATGACGATGTGGACAAACTTCAGGTCTGTCCTACGTAAACTGACTGGTTCACTAACAACCCCCTTGCATACATTAGTTGCTGCTATGTCGGTAACACCTCTGGCAAATTTTTAGGTTGCGAACCGACGGGTCTATTAAGTACACTGCTATCATCCTCTACATTCCTGAGGGAGGGGCCAGTGAAGCCGCGGGTAAGAATTTCCACCGGGGAGGGGAGAGGAGGCAATCGATTCCTTGTGCACCCCTCCCCTTATAGCAACATCAATGACCAACATCAACATCAAACGGATAGTCCCGGTTCGCGACGCCTCCACAAGTGTCTGAGGAATTCGCATCAAACCATCTGGGACCACCTCCCTGGATAACATGTATGTAATGTCATCCGGCACGTTCAGCCGGGCGCTCGCAGACGGGCAGTCTCCCCTACGGCTAAATATAACAACATTGGTAATGCTAATTACGACAGTCATTATAATGGCGTGGATGATTGCGATGATGATGATGATGATGATAATGATGATGATAAAAACATTGGAATATGTATTATCATAATCAGTTATCCTAGTAACTGTAATTAATATGCCTATTCGTCTTCTTTGTTTTTATTCCAATTCATCGGTTAATCGAAATTAAAAATTATGTTTGTAATCAAGTGAATTCGATAGAAAAAAAAACCCCGAATAGGCCAACATTAATCAATAATGAACACATCTAAGTTCGTATATTCTAAATGTTTCATCGACGATGGATGGAAGACATAATAGCTGTATCAATTTCCCATGTCGTGCACATTCCCACATCTCTCCGTGAGTAAAAGTATGTGTCTGTCTAGGTAAACATACATGTATGTATACAGCCTCAGTGACATACAAGGGAAGGGGTAATTTTGCCCCCCTCCCCCATTTGCATCCCCCTTGTTGGGAAAAATTAATTAAAAGGTATTTATTTCTGGTACAGGGTGCCCCCCTCCTCCTTCTTACTAAAATCATGGCCCACATTCTGGCCCAAAAGATTTTGGATGATAATTAGTGATTAAACATAAATAGTGACTATTTGTTATAACCATATAAACTCATAACTCATAGGATAACAATTCCTTTAAACGCTTAAAGGGATCTATAGTAACTTTGTTGACATGTGCAAAAAGTGATGAGTGGTTGATACAATGTATATTGCACTCACTTTGTACACGGTTTTCGTGGTCCAGCGGATAATTTAACATCTGAACACTTCAATCGTAAATATCTCTTTAACGAAAGGGAAATTTGAAAAGCCGAAACCTGTCCCATGGTTTTATTTTTTAATACGAATACAACAAGGTATGAGGGAACCGCTAGAATTCCAATTGGATTTTGAGGATTTGGACAATGTTACTAAGTCCCTTTAACAGAGGATTTCTTTGCCCATGCAGGTTACTTACTAGAAACGCAGTCAACCTGCCTATGTTGAATTGCACATTCTCAACTCCCATGTGAGACTACCTGTTAAAGGCGCACACATGCTTTACAAAATAATAATTATACCCTCCATAAATAGCGAGCACCCATCTATACACCTGTGTAAAGAGCAATATGTGTGTGGGTACATTTTCTTGATGTATATATGCAACAAACGATATATTAGCATTCAAAGCTTGGTTTCGAACTCGGGACCTCACGAATGGAAGCCGCACGCTCTACCAATCTGACCATACTGCACCCGCCTTTTTAGCTACGCTTTCAACAAGTTCTATATAGGTCCATATAGATACACGGATCTTTCGGCGCAGTTGTGTTTGTGTGTACGTCTGTATACCAGACAAGTGTACATATCAGCGATAGATCATGCGGACGTTTTAGTTTAATGTGATCCATTAATTAACTTTGTAAAATTTAACCAAAATCACTTCATATTTCGCTTCCATATTTATCTTTCTTGTTCCAAGTCGTTTGGCTTATGGTACACAGCAGAATGAAATGGATTTCGATTTTTCAAATGGCTCCCTATGTACGGATAGATTTATGATTAAATTGAAAATCATTCCAGAATGCTGTTCGTTTCTAGTCAAATCCCGCGGGCAGTAGGGGATAAAATCTGACACAAATGTGTTACCCTTTTCACTAGTTAAATAATGTTAATTTTTGTTTAACGAAAAATATCGCACACTATTCAGAACAACATTTCACTAATATTTGTATATATGATTGAAGTTTAAAATCTCACTCATGGAAAATCCAATAAAGTTAATGGATCACTTTAAAGCGATTTTGTTTAATATAACTTACAACGAATATAAGAACATAAGAAGTGTTAATTGTGTTTGCATATCCGTTATTTATAGGACTTCATAACTAGAGAGCATAATATTTGATGTAGGATACCATTCCAGCCTGAAAATATGATGTGTTACATTTCCACTCCCTAAGGAATATTGCTTCATAGCTGCTGCAGCGGCTGCTCATGTGCATTGAAATACTCCTTACCTCCTATTGATATCCGGGTCCCCATTTATAGACATGATAATAGGGCAGTAATACTGAATGTATTGTACGTCTTGCTAAATGGCATTTATAGGGGACCACCAGGCAAAGAACAACACATAATTATATGTTTTGGTACCATTGTGTGATATCAAAAAGATGCCCAACATTTTGAAAAAGGTTGTGCAATTCATAAACAATTCATAACCACCACTTACGGAACCATTATGACTTCATGGTTCTGTATGCGCCAAAATTCTGCAAGTGCGTCAATTCTATTCACGCGTACATTACGAAAATCACGGAGGATGCGTTAGTCCTATACAAAAAGGTAGTCTTCGTCTGCAGACGCCTTGACAACATGCTTTAGTATGGTGATGCGCTTTCCAATTATATAATTTTTCTGGAAACATATTTTTCTGAACTTGTTGATTGAATGTACTACTTAAAAGGTTACCTTTCATCTATAAGAGTATTATTTTTACGTGGTGGTACCCTTTAAAATCTGGAACCCATGACTGCATGGAAGTGCGCTCTACCAATATTGCCCAATACTCAATGATCACAATCATGTACCTTTTTTCCATCGTGTATGTAGCAACACAAACATAATAAAAGCTCACAAAATAATACATACACTATAATGCACTTCCCAGGGTAGCCCGTTTCCCCAAGGAACTGACATGCGTCTATACAAAATCTTGATTACAAGATACTGAATGCAATAACTAATTAACTCTAATCAAACAAAATCTGATTCCCATGACTGTTCAATGAGTTTGATCCAAATGATATGATTTTGATCTGAATTATATAATTTCGGCCCCAATCAGATGAATTAAGTCCATATCATATGATTTTTTATCTAAATTGTATGGTTTTGGCCCACATTATTCTCGAATGATGGCCTTTTCAAAACTATCGCGTTGTGATGCAGTCCCTTTACCCGCCTCATGGTCATGGGAATTATGATAGTAATTATGAAAACACGCATATTAACTAAACTATGGCGATGTCAATGTCGAAGATCGTATAACACGACCGGAAATCCTGCTATACCGGAGCACGGAGGCTGACCAATAGAGAATATTTCAAATCAAAAAGTGCACCATGATACTATCAACAAGACTGTCTTTAAATTATCAAATACACTTCTTGATATTAGGAAAGTTGAACTTGACCTACTAATTTTGGAGACTATTCCAGAGCATGCTCTCTATACAGTATATATTACCACCATACAGCTTTCTTGACATTTCGTGTTGACAATAATTGTGTTACCAATGGTCACTCGCGGACATGGAAGAGTTAATCATTGTGTTTTATATTACACTGCATTTTGATCGCGTGACATGATACAGTTGAACCCTAAAAATCTAGGATACTTGGGGTTTTCTTAATTTTGAAGCAAAGAAATAAAGAAAGCAAATGAATCAGCTCGACTCAAATGACTAATAAAACCATATTTTAATTTCATTTATACCCAGGGTAGCAAGGTATACCCTAGGAAATCGAACATATATTCGATAGTACTAGTGTTCTTCATAGACGCCTCTGTAATTGATCTTGAACAAAATTACACTGTAACCATGGTAATCATATCAACATCTTCACAATAGTCCCAATAAACCGTTGGCAGTCGTGTCAGTGTATATATATATGATGAATGTATAGTACCGCAGAGCAATCAACAAATAGCCATGAAGACTCATCGATATACAACCGGAACCGGATCTTAGTTTTCCGGTCGCAACCTTGAAGGTAAACTTCTTTGAAAAGATGCCTATTTAACAGACAATAATTATTTCCCCGTTTTTGGCGAACAATAATAATTATCAAAAGATGTATCGAGACGGCGGTGCGGTTCCTTCACTGTGAAACAATGGTATAATGCTGGTATATTAAATTGAACTGTAATTCAATGAAAGGGTCTTCCGTTTTTCACTTCTACTTTCTGATGAACGGAATCAGTTTTTGATTAGCGTAGCCGAAGACAATTTAAAAATTTCGAAGACGATGATTGTAATTCAGCAATTTATTATACGCCCTTCACATTATTTACAAATCTCATGCATGCGCTGATTTATCGGAGTATTGAATTTTAAGGTGGTTCTCTCTCCCTGTTTTGTTTTAAAAGCAACGACCAGAATTAAGAAAACAAAACAAAATATTGCCTACATTGTCTATTATTGCACGCCAATTCCGGTAAATTTAAAACAAGTGAAATTAAAAATGAATGTTTAAAGTAGAATGTCATATGACTGAGTAATGAGTGAAGATGCGTTGAAATTTGCTAACTCACTGCGCTGACTTTGAATGTGTACATTTTAAATTCTCCAGTGGAGACTGTTAAATCCGAATGCTGCAATCATAAATGTGTTTTTCAACGATAGATACATTTCGGCCCGAACCAATGTACCACACCATTCAACATACCAACATTCCATTTCATATTCCGTTCCGGTTTCCTCTTCACCACAGATAACGTTACCCCCTCTCCCATTCCACATCAAAACCACGCCCCACTTTCGATACATAATATGCATCTAGTTAAAGGGGAAGTTTAGTTTTGGTAGAGAGGGCGCTGCACATCACAATTTTTTTGTGAGGTAATGAAAAACTGAGTGTCGAATTTGAGAGAACATGCAATTTTAATGGCAGAATAAACTTTATTTGGTCCAAATCGACCCACAAACGGCTGAAATATCAATAAATGTATCTGATCTTATAATTATTTGGGGCCCAAATAATTAACGTTTTTTTCAAAAAATTCAAAAAATGCTTCCACTTTCTCAAAAAATTTCGAAAGTGTTATTTAAGTAGTTGTTGATGTTCTCTCTATAAAATCAGTCTGGTAATAAAACATCACATGCATTATTGTCTATGGAAAATGGTTGAAACTGACGCCTTTAAAAAAGCGCCCTCTCGTGATCAAAATGGCTCTTTTTGAATGATAACATGCTTTTTACTTAGTCATTTTGCAAGTTTGTATACTTTTCGAGCATAGTGGAGTTATTACTATTAGTTTTGAAGGTTATTGTCCAGGTTTGGTTACTAAAGTTCAGCCTTACCAAAACTAAACTTCCCCTTTAACTTGTCCCACTCGAGATTCTGAAATCTCCTTCACACTTTGTACATAACCAACCGGGTTCCCGCAGACAAGGGGTTAATATATGATATGTGCAGGGATCCCACGGCTCCCAACCCATCCCAGTTCTAAAATAGACCACCAGTCCAACTACTGTATCTGGTTTCAGAGGTATGTCAGGCAATCTGACACCCTGCTACTGTAAGGTCAATGGCATGTTGCTTACACGTTTTGGGACAGTGGTTTAGTCAGGGAAAACCCGACGTGCGTGGAGCGGGAGCATTATATGGGGGTAAGGAATGAGTGGCGACAGAGAGCCCATTGAGGGGAGCAGCTAGTCTGGTATTGGAGGTAGGTCAGGCAATCCGACAACCTGATATGAAAAGGTCAATGGCATGTTGCTCACACGTTTTGGGAAAGTGGTTTAGCCAGGGAAAACCCGACGTGCGTGGAGCGGGAGCATTATATGGGGGTAAGGAAGGAGTGGCGGCAGAGAGCCCATGGAGGGGAGCAGCTAGTCTGGTATTGGAGGTAGGTCAGGCAATCCGACAACCTGATATGAAAAGGTTAATGGCATGTTGCTTACACGTTTTGGGACAGTGGTTTAGTCAGGGGAAACCCATTCTGTGGCGGGGGGGGGGGGGGGGGGGGGATAGGGGGCATAAGCATAATTATAATGGGGTAAAAGAGGGGGCTGGAGAACCCAATGATGTGATCAGCCTGGTATTGGAGGTAGGTCAGGCAATCCGACAACCTGATATGAAAAGGTTAATGGCATTTTGCTCACACGTTTTGGGAAAGTGGTTTAGTCATGGAAAACCCATTCTGTGGCGGGGGGGGGGGGGGGAATGGGGCATAATCATATTAGGGGTAATGGAGGGATGGTGGCGGAGAACCCAATGAGGGGGGGGGGGCATTGTGGTATTGGATGTAGGTCAGGCAATCTGACTGAAGGTCATTGGCATGTTGATCACACATTTTAGGACAGTGGTGTTGTCAGGGTAAACCCATGTGGGTCGGGTGGGGGGGGGGGGGGGGGGGCTGGGCATGATCATATCGGGGTAAAGGGAATGAATATCCCAGTGAGGGGAGCAGTCTGGTATTGGAGGTAGGTCAGGCAATCCGACACCTTGGTATGATAAGATCATTGGCATGTTGATAACACTTGTTATACAGTCGCGTAGTCAGGGTTTTGCGTGAGGGGGGTATCCACGGTGGTTATGTTTGGGGGACTCGGGGGAATGACTCAGCGTAAGGACCATTGACAACAAAAAAAGAGAGTGATTTGATACAAATTACGAATTTCATATTTCATATAGCCATAATATGCATAACGCAATATTTGAATTTTATTCGGAAGGATTCACCCCAACCCAAAACAGAAACCACCATCTCATATGGGGCAAAGCATCCCATTGCAAACTTTTGCCCCCCCCCCCCCCCACCCCCATCAAATTCCATTGTCTTATTTAGGTCTTTATCATATCTCCCCGGAACAAAGTTGGAGGTAGTAAGGGGACATAATTCAACAGGGGTGCAATTTACCACCCCTTTGTGTTTTTCATCTTTTCGGCGCTGATATTAACCATACTGATATTATTTGGGTATAATAAGCTTCGCGAAACAACGTTGACATTGGTAATGTTTTAATTAAGACACATACAATCGAGGCAGAGTCACGAGTCAGACAAGTTGATGATAACGTGGTATTCAAAATAACTTCTACAGACTTGGCTGTAAAAGTAGGTGTGGCAAGAATAAAAATGCAACACGTGTTGAGTGAAATATGAGAATTTAGTATCAGGTATCACTCACCATTTCAGTGGTTATTCCAGTTATATAATCCAAGTGTGTCTAACACTGTTTCTTCTAAACTCATTTGGGTGATGATATTTTGCACTGTCACTGTACTGCATACAAACCAACTCGGTATGTTGTTGCTATAACGACAGGTTTGACTATGTTCACAAATTGCGTTTCTGGTAAAACGCGCAGCCGATTGTGACGTCACTAAAGGGTCAGTGTTTCTAAAATACTAAAATACATGAGAAATGAAACATTGAGGCTGGAATTCTCATGGAGACCTTTTTTTAGCACAGTGCTAAATCGCGTCGTTTCGCGTCGTTTTACGTCAGAAGTAGGTTAAATTTAACCCACTGTTTTATGGAAAGCCGGGTAGTTACTCCTTTGCCACCATAGTCTCCATTGGCACTTATCCTATTTTTTTTCTATACTCGATTTTGACAGCGGAAGTTTGGAGGTTTCCACGCAAGATGAGTCCATTTTATTTATAAAAGTCAAATAAATCTGGCAAAATCAACGATTATTGTCAAGTTTCTACACACTTTTTTCATACTTTCTTCTTGCCAGTTATGCGTAAAAATAAGCGTCAGGCGCAATGGTCTATTCATAGGTTTTGTGTTGCGTTTATGAAGGATGAGAGCGCATATCTAGCACAAGCGCGCATTTATAAATAAGTGCGCATTGTTTGCAGTGTGGCGCTCCATAAAAATTTAACCCGGGCTAAATTTAACCTTTTGATGAGAATTCCACCCTGAACGAGTACATGGAATATGGTGCGTGATAATGGAAAGCCAATGGTGATAATGCTAATTTAGTTAGGGTAATGATGTGTTTAGTGTTACGTGTTTTTTTAATTGTATTTGTTATTAAGCATTCACTTGTACGACAAATACTAGCAATCATTGCACTGTATATATACGTATTTGTAGTTTTACTTTATTTAATAAAATATCTATAGATGAATAAATTAAAAGAAGAAAAAAAATAAATGCAATGAACCAGGAATTACGGATTTTTCATTTATCA